>OY856411.1:103680000-104230000 GCA_963693085.1 Alisma plantago-aquatica
AGCAGAGTAGAGTGTTAGTAACTCAATTCATAATGTATACAGGTTAAAGAGAAGGCCAAGTTAGAAAATGTGCCATCAAACCTACTAATTCTGGCTCAAGGACCACTAAATATGGCGAACAAATACAATGGATATGTAACTAATAGATATAGATTTTGAACCAAGGAGCGGAAACATGGTAAAAAAACTAGAATGGTGGGATAATGGTGAATGCCCACGCAGAAAGTTTTTCCAATTCCAAGGATAAAAATCCTAAAATGGGTCAAGTTTTCTACTATGGGGTACTCAGAGAGATTTTTGAGATTAGTTACTACGAGAAACTGAAAGTTGTATTGTTCAAAGGTGATTGGGTCAATGCATACAAGAGTGTCAAAAAAGATGAAAATGAATTTACAATGGTCAAATTAAAACTCATTGACTTAATTGAAAATCCATTTGTATTGGCCTCTCAAGTACAACAAGTCTTTTATGTGACTGACATCAATCACCGTGGGTGGAGCTTTGTCATGTAGACTACACCATGTGATACTTATGACATGGATGCAAAGCTTAATGAAAATTTCATCGATGGGACATGCATACCTGAAGATTCTCATGCAGATGATTGGGAATCTATTTTGATCGATGTTTGTGATGGATCTGATTTGGTTAGAGAAGATATGGAGGGTGTAACTTTTTACGATGGCAAAAATAATGAGCAACTTGAATGAGATCATTGTGATATATCATATGTAGTTTTTTAATATTTTGTATCTCGATGTAGTGTTATAAGAATTTAGTTTTATTCATTTATTATTAATTATGAATACCTTTGTTCTTCCTTTCTTATGCATATTATTTCTCTTTAAATTTGCAAACTTTTTTTTGTTCTCAATAATCGAAATAGCAACTATTTTATAATGTTTATATCAGGTAGCCCCTACAACCATTATTATTTAACTATATTTTTATGGTTATTGTAACACCCCAATTTTTTTCACAAAAAAAAATTATAAAATGAATTTTATTAAAATAACAATATTTGAAGGGCTTAATGTAAAAAAGTCATGGAATAAAATTCCGTATAGAAAAAAAAATAAAGTAAGACAAATAAAAAAAATAAAACTAAAAATACACTTTCTCTTATACATATTCCATTGTGTATTGAAATTAATTTAAAATGTTGAATGAATGATTTCCCTTCTCTTTTTCTCTCTCTCATCCTTAAAAATGTTTAAAAGAAATAAAATTAGAAAATAAAAGAAGTAGAATTCGAAATGATAAACATATAGCTTGAACAAGAAGTTTAATTTCTTTTGTATATTTTATAATAAAATGGATAAAGTATAATTCACTATTTCTCTCCTCTTTGGGATACGCAAAAGACAAAGAAAAATTCAATGCAATTAATAGCTTAATTTTGGATGCATGGAAAGGAATATTCATCAATCACATGATGTCGATATTACTTGCTTTCGCTTATTGAATACATGTGACATTATCTTCTCTCGAGTCTCTTTCTTCAATAAAATTTTCCATAAAGTCATAATAGACTTAAATGTGAATAAATATTGATCATCTCGTTTTTAGAGTCAAAGAAATAATTAAGGTGAATCTATTAACATCATATCACCTTTTAATGCATGAAAATGAAGTATATACAAATATGAACATTATGAATAAAAGATACTCAAAATTCAAATTTTACTGACTACGAAGGATTTAGAGTATGTAATTAATGTGTGGTCCAAATTTGGTTTTGTTTCAAATTTGTTTAACCTCTCAAATCAATATAAATCACATTGTCAATCCAATTAAGACATGCAATGTAAAAATTAATTAATTGTTGGTAAAAATTAGTCAACATGAGAACATATATTTAAAATAGTAGAAGGGAAGCTAGAAGGAAAGTTTGAATTGTTTTTTTAACGTTCTAAAATTTGAATAATTGAATACAATAGTATAAATATATTAATTTGAGACCACAAAAAATGTGGGTTTTTACCTGTCACCTTTCCAACACAACTAGGAAGCTTTATATGAAAATAGAAATATCATTATGGATGAGAAGATGTTATAAAATTTATGTAATTGATATGGACAATTAAAATTGGTTTATTGTTACATAGTTATAACATCATTTTAAACAACTATGAATTATATTGGAGTAAGTAATGACATTCAACAATTTTTAAGTAACACATTGAAATCACATTGTATACTCTTGCTATACAACTAGTGCATGTAGATGTAAAATAAAGTTCTTTTTCTCTTTCCTCCATTTTGTGATTTTTTTAATAAAATGAAATAATGTGTCTCGACCTTATTTACATGGAAATAAGAAATTATGGTAATTATGTAAGGAATGGTACAACTCTCATGTTTTCTCTCTTTCTTTGTGATTACAAATAAAATCTAATGGTAATTTAGTTAATGTAATATTTGTTGATAAACAAATAAAAGTAAAAAATAATGCATTGTCTCTTAAATATCTAATACAAAAGATATGAAAGATAATAAAGGAAATTCACAAATAAAAGATAATTAGTTTAACCAAAAAGTTGGACTTTAGTAATTAACAAAGAGAAACATGTTTTTCACATGTTCTTACCTTTTAATATATTGGAGTTAAGATAATTCCAATGTTTAATTAAAGGACAAAAGATATTAAAAAATTTAAGTCCACTTGGAATAGAAAGTTCTAAACCCTGAACACCTATAAAAGGGACCCCCATGATCCTAGCATACCAAGGAAGAGCACAATAGCCTATGTTCTTGTAAATCACATGCAGGCACTGCCTCAAGGATCAGAGATACTATCTTAGGGTCATCTTTGCTCCAAGGTAAATGGTCCATGCAATTGAACATAGTTAAATTGTTTGATTTAATTATACATATATGAAGTTTGCAATGAATGTCATGTTTATGTTATTTACTATTCCTAATGGTTAAATTCAGTAAGATTAAGATGTATTAAGTTGTTTATGATGTATGGCATGACCTTCATGAATCCTAATGATAATGTTACCAATAAAGTCTAATGTAAAGATAAGAGCCTTAAGAGAAAGAGAATGATAAAATAAAACTTATATAAGTTCCTCATAAGAGAAGAGGCACTTCGGTGCATAAGAGAAGAGTCAACTCGATGCAACCTAAGAGGCACTTCAGTGTATAAGAGAAGAGGCACATTTGTGCAAACTCAAGGACACTTATATGGGTTAAGATAAAATAAATTGATCTAAAAGAAAATTTATGTCTTTTAAATGTTCAAATGTATAATGTTATATGTTTATTTCAGTTTCAAGTTTTCTTTATAATATGTTCAATCCACTTACCATTGGTTTTATTGCATGGCTGGGGGCGTAATGCCCGTAGGTAGGAGCAAGCTCAGGGACTAGAAGACCTTCAAGAAGCTAACTAGTGGGGTGCCATCCATGCTAGGCGATCCAATATTATAAAGATGTTTACTTTTATGTTTAGATTTCCATGTTTAGGAATGCTTAGACATGTTATAGATTCAACCATAGTCTCCTATGTAAAGGATAATGTATGAATCTCAATGGTGATTTATGTATTTATTTTCTATGATTTCAATAATGTGACATTCCTCCTCTAAGATGAAAGCTTCCGCTGAGTTATGTTGAAGATCATAAGGAGGGGTGTTACAATTATACTTTTAATTTATTAATATTTTTTATGCATTCTATTTTTAGGATGTTGAAAAGACGTACACAATTGTTATCTGCATGAGAAACTGATGATGCAAACAATGAAGTAATTAAAGGAAAAATGGCGGGTATGGTGACATACAATTTATCTATTATTATTTTGTACTTATAGTTATAAGAGCTGACCTAATTATTTATCTTTGCAGGAATGTCTAAATGATTGCAAATGAATATAGGCTATCTTGGTTCAGTTAATGTTGATTTGGGAATGAATGGAGGTTATCTTGGTTTTGTTAATGGTGATTTGGGAATGAAAGGAGGATATCTTGGTTCAGTTAATGCTGATTTGAGAATAAAGAGAGGCTATCTTGGTTCAGTTAATGCTGATCTTGGAAGTTCCAAAGCTAATTTGAGAAATAAAACTAATAAAAAGGTTTGTGCATCATCTGTTTTCAGCAGCAAAAATGCTAAAGTAAACATCAGAAAAGAGAAGCATGCACATGTGTCTATGATAAATCATGATGTTCCAATCGGTGGTAGGATGTCTCTATTAAACAACTGTATGAGAACTGGTCATTCTATTGATAATGCCAATATAAATCATGAGGTTGGAGCTGATCATATAAATTCTTTGACAAATCATAGCATCAGATCTGGTCATTCTGTTGATAAGGCTAATATCAATCATAAGGTTGCCACATGTGTTAGGAAAACTTTGGCAAACAATGGTACCAGAGTTGGTCATTCAATTAATATGGCCAACATCAATAATGAGGTTGGAGTTGGTCATAGGGATTCTTTGGCAAATAATAACATTAGAGCTGATAATTCTGTTGATAATGGAAATATAGATCATGAGGTCGAAACAAATCATGAAAATGATGAGGACTTTGAATTGGTTGATGATGATACTATTGCCAATCATGATGAAGTAGAAAGTACATAAGTCTCTAATCAACAATTTACAAAAATTAAATAGTACCTCATATTTTAGCATATTTATGTATATTTAAAAATAATTCCCTCATATTGTTTTCAAATTTTAGGTGGTGTTGTGCATAATAAAAAATGAGGCTATTCTAAGTGTCTTCGATTATGTAGTAAGACAGGGGATGCAAAATTATCCATCACATTAGATGAAAATGGAGAACCAATTGGACCTCATCAAAATGACTTGTCTTCTTTTTTGGGAACAATTACTAGAAATTCACAACTGGCACCCTTATATTACTTGGATTGGCATCAAGTACCAGCTGGAAAGAAAACTAAAATATGAAATTATGTCTTGGTAATATATTTTTGTAAAGTGTTATTTAAGCATGTATTTGTTATATTGATTTTATTTTTCATATAATAGATGAAATTTACTATCGACCCAAAGGGAAAGAAATCGGTTCTATGCACAATTATAGATTGTTGGAGAAACTTTAAATCTGAAATCAAAAGAAAAAATTATATGCACCACAAAAACAAAACAGACAGACTTAATGATTGTCCTTCCCATGTGGATCCATTGCAGTGGGATTTTCTTGTGAATTTTTGTGATTCTAATCACAGAAAGGTAAGATGATTAGTTATATATTATGTCTTCTCTTAGTTTTCATTGGTGATAAGGTTAATTGTTCATGAACTATACTTATGTAGTACAAAGAATAGTGTGGCATACAACTCACGTAACCATGATTAACTAATGCGGAAGCATTCACTAAGAAGTGGATTATTGAAAAATCACTAAAAATTAAAACATTTTTACCAAGAGGTCCATCAAATGAAAACTTTCTCACATGGAACAAAAAGTAACACATTTACATTCTGGTTTAAAGGTACATGTCTTGCATCATCTCTTTCTGAAAATTTACAAGCATCAACTGCTCTGGTAAACTAAACACAGGCAGTATAAAATCTCGAGGCACACAACCAAAATCTCGAAATCACTAACTACTACTCTGAGGACCTGAGAGTACATAGACGACACATAGGACTCTATGTATATCTACACAAGGCATATCAGCCAGTGTCTCCACCTGAGACTTCACTACTATCCCTGCTGTTGTTGTCCTTCTCCTACTAAAGGATTCATGCCTCCTCATCCACGTCCACCTAAAAATGTAGTTCCCACGGGGGTGAGAAAATTGTAAATTGCCCCAGCAAGAGATATAACTCTCCGCCAGAAACATTATTATTACATTTTAAGAAGATAAATATGAACAGAGGAATCATATTTGTTTGACAACAGTTAATTCAATGTCTAACATATTAGAATATTATTCTTATCTAAAACATTGCAGCTATAACTTGAAAGAGAAACATGTCACTTATCCATTAAGGAATATGAAGAACATGTATAACATTTATTCACTATAGAATTATTACCACATCATTAACTCTCTTCAGGCTTAGATCATATATCTAATGCCTGGCATTGTCATTGTGGAGTCATGGCCTGTAGCCATACTCTTTTCACAAAGTGTTGGGATCTTAATCCCTCAACTCATCAAGTACATTTCCACTTCTTAACAAGATCATCATCAGGATTATAGCATCTGGGTATTTGAACCCATATCTCATCATAGGATACTTATTACCACTTATTAGGTAACTTAATACCTTCACATCATCTGACCAAGGACATCATGATTCTTGCTACACAAAGTATATGAAGGCTTATAAAGCCTATAAAACATTCTCGATAAATAGAGCATCATAGCCTTACCTGGCTATACTCTCCATCTCATCATTCCTGCATGATTAGTAATCATAATAACAATTATAATGCTTTCATATCAGCACCATACAACACTAAGTCATACCACTAATCCCTCTTTAGGGTTCATGATTTCTCTTTCATATCAGCACCCTCCATTAGGGTTTTCCCCATAAATAGCCACTTAGGTTCTTAAGATCATATTACTAATGATCAGCCTTATTTCATTGCTTCTCACATCTAGAAGACAATATTGATAACATAAGTATTCAATCATACTTATTTATTTTCCTCATTCATCATTGAATGTATTATCAACACCAAATATGAGTTTCTCTTTCATCTTAATCAGAATATGATTACATCATAGTTTATAGGTTTGGATTAACCTTTTCATAGGGCATGCTATCCTACATTCATCAATGTCCATAACATCTTGATACCATCTCAATATAACAATGACATGACACATCTCATGTGTCACTCATCCAATTATATTGGACTTAAAGTATATCAAGTATATCAGTATTGGGGTGTTGAATGTGATATCTATCATATCTTGATGTATCATTTCCCTCAACACCTTTACCTTACATGAATTCATCCACTTAGCTTGTATTAGGGTATTCCCCTTCCTAATACTATATACATCAGTTCATCACATTTATCATGTAATGTATTGGTCATTAGTCACTCACTTAGGATATACAACCCCTGCTAATACTATGGACTCATTCTTGAGTTTAGGAACTATTAATATAAGGATATCTATCATCAACCTCTCTAGGTGTTACATTTGTCAAAACATTAATCACTATTCCATTATTAGGAATAGTATTCTCCATAATTATAATTTGAGGATTCACATAGCATATTCCATACATTTATGGATTTCACATAGTATTACTCTTCAATAGAGTTTTACATAATCATTCTTTTATATCAGGGTTTCACCTAGTATTATGTGAAATTAGGATTTCACAACACATCACCCAGTGATAGGTCCTCACATAGAATTAGTAGCACTACCCTATATCAAGGTTTCATGCACCTTACCCTATTTTAGGGATTAAGGTTTTTCATTCACATCCAAGTAAGGTTTCTCTTACCTCATACCCAAATCAGGGTTAGGATGTACAATTCCCATTAAATTAGGGTTTACTTCATTGTTACACTAAGTTAGGGTTACATCATCACCCTATATTATGATTTCACTGAACTTATCCCTAGATTAGTGTTTCACATAGCCTTTCCCTAAATTAGGGTCAAGGTACATAAATCTTTTCAATGAGGATTTCATGATCTCATATTATGGATCAAACCCTGATTACACATTTATTCATAATGAGAGAATTAGGGCTTATTAAGTAAGCAATCATCTCTCCCATTCACTCTCCCTCTCATCCTCTCTGGGATGTTAATTACTCCAAGATTGATCTATGGTTAACTCTTCACTTAAGTACACATAGTTAGGGTTAACCTTCATAATCATCATTGGTCTACATCATTAAGAACCAAATAGCTAATTGACCTTTGATCATATAAGGTGTCCAAATGGTTTAACCAATTTGGACTTCTAAAGGTCTTGGTCACTTAGACCTCAAATAGTCTTGGTCACTAAGTTCAAACGGTTTGAAACCGTTTAGACAACATATCTTGAAACCGTATGAACTTGAGTCTCCAAACGGTTTGAGATCATTTGATCCCAAACGGTCTTGAGACCGTTTGGACCCAAATAGTCTTGAGACCGTTTGGACCCAAACAGTCTTGAGACCGTTTGGTCCAAACCTTCTCAAAACCGCATGGACCAAAAAGGTACTTCAACACTTAATCTATTCAAGGTTTCAATCCATGGACCAATTATCAATTGAACCACTTAAGTATTCATCAATTGAACCACTAAATCACCATTCAATTAGACCTTCAATTTAGGGTTTTGAACCCAATTGAATTAGGTTTAATAATCAAGAAACCATCACTTAGGGTTTTGAAATCGAGGATCCATCAATGGTTGACATTGTGGAACCAAATCAATTGAAATCAACGAACCATCATCATTATATGATATGACCTAACCTCAAACGGTCTTGAATGACCCTCAAACGCTCTTGAGGTCATTTGGATGATCTCCAAATGGTCTTGAGACCGTTTTCTCATCTCATCATCAAAATCCATAACATCCAATTAGGGTTTGGATCATTGGATTGATTATCAAATTAACATTTGATTGCAATTCAATTTAGTATCTTTGGATCTTCAAATACCCAACCATACTCAACCCTAGACCTCCAAACGGTCTTGGTTGACCCTCAAACGGTCTTGAGACTGTTTGGGTGATCCCAAAATGGTTTTGAAACTGTTTGGGTCAATCAACCCAAAACATCAACTCACTCAATTGCAAAATCAACACTTAGCTGATTAGGGTTTCTATTTGAAAGTTTGTTCATATGTTGAGTTAATCAATTGGATCTATTGGATCATCATCCAAAAAATACTAGGGTTCATACCTCAAACTATCAACCCATCCAAATGGTCAACACCCTCATACGGTTTGGGACTCAAACCTCCAAACGGTTTGCAAATTGTTTGGTTACCAAACGGTTTGGTGAAACCGTTTGGACTCAAACATTGAAACCATTTGCCCTAGATATTTGAAAAGGTGTGTGCTTGGGATGATTTCATCATCATAAATCTACAAACCCATGAAGTTTTCTATGATTTCCATGGTGGTTGCATCAATCAACCAAGATAAATTTCGGAAATGCAGAAATGATCACCAATTGATAATGAATTGATTGCAATAATAAAATTAAGGGTTCAAGTTATAAAACCCGGCTCCAATTGAGCTCCAAAGATTCAAGATGACGTAAAAAATGGTGAATTAAACTCCTTTCACTATTCCCAGGGTCGTCCTCAAGCTTTGAGTGAAAAGGAATGGTTAGAATTGAAGAGGGGATCGAGATATGAAGAATTCAAACATTGATTTTCGATTTTCACCATGGATTCAAGGTGAAAGGAGGTCAAGAAGCTTTCCAACAGGTTGGGGGTCGTCGTCTTGATCCTCCAAATCTCCTTGGTCGTTTTCCAAGCAAGGGAAAAGAAATGGAAACGAAAAAGCCCTTGGTTTGGCTTGTAAAGGGTACTTTTATAAGAAATTCCATGAGAGAGAAAGTGCCTTATAAAAAAATTCATTTAATACCAAAAATGGTGCCGCCTCTTCCCCCTAAACTCCTTGGCCACGAAGCCATCTTGTTTGCCTATTATTCCTCTCAATTATCCATGATTTAAAGAAAAGCAAATTCAACACCTCAAATCATATTATACTAATATCCATATGTGAGTGGATATTTCTTTTTATTATAATAATGTGAGTGAGTTATCCACTCCCTTGGATATTTTTGTGGCCTAGCAAAGGCATAAAAGTGTTCACACTTGATCAAATTCAACCATCTCGTTTTTGGTTTAAGGCCCTTCAATTAATATATTTATTTTCGCACTAAATTGAATTAGGGTTTCAATTAGGATTAAATCTTGATTATTTTAATATCAAGATTCTCTCTCCTCCAACTTAATTCAAATGAGGCGCCCCTCTCATTTTATTTTCTCTACATGATGCCAAGAAACAGTAGGGACCTTATTGAAGTGGTGATTTGCATATTGAACCCTGGGTTTTGGGTAAATTGCACATTACACCAAAATTGGGTTTTAATGCACAAACATTGCTTTATCAGCTCTTTCTTGGTACTCAGGCTACCACAAGCCATACCTCTGCATCATATTCATTCTCATGATGCTTCAACATATGAGGAACATATTATCATGTACAATTTGCAATTTAAACCCTCAACTTGGGTAATTTTCACTTTAGTCCAAATCAAGTAAAACATTATTTCAACATTATTCAAAAAGGACCAAAATGGAATATAAGATCCTCTTGAGTCCTAATTACTTTTCACAAGATAAGATTAAGAATTCTACTCAACCTTATTAGGCAAATCATCTAGGGTTAAGCATAACCCAGGTAAGGGATGTTACAAATAGTATGAGTAGAAAGTTTGTTACCACACGACATACATCGGGGTCGATGCCCTATGCTTGTGTGAGAGAAAATGTGAGTAATTTTCCACATAATGATAATAATATCATAACACATTCACACTCTACTTATACTTTATTTCTGTGATAATAATAGTTGCAAAATAAGAATAAAGGGGGTATCATTAGTCGATTGCAGTTGTTTGTTGCTACCCATAAGAAGAAGGATGGTACTCCTGAAGATGCAAAATCAACTGAACTAATTATAAGTATAAAATTATTCATGACATATTTGACTTTATTTGCTCATTTTTTTCTGTGATCATTATGGTTACTGTTGTAGGACAAGTTACAATCAGCAGTTGAAAACAATGATACAAATCTTGATGAAGATGAAATTGTTGATCAAATATTGGGTGCAAAGAAGGCTCGTGTGAACCATGAGACTAATGAGTTTAGTCAGGCATATGTGGAGGATTTTGAAGGTATAGTCAAAGACCTACAACAAGTATGTGAGGCACTAAAAATAGAATTTTCAGATCTGAAAAAAAAGACAAGAACATCTAGAAGCCATAATTTTGGGGAATTCAAGCCGGAGTGTTCCATTTCAAGCAAATGAAGTAATTATTTAAATTTTTAGTAATAATTATAAGTTATGATTTCATTAATGTGATAAGTTTTTTGAATTTTAGAATATGGAAATGACCAGGAATGAAGGAACACCCGTGCCACAAAAGTCATGTAGTGGAACCACCATTATAGAAAGAGAGGTTATTAAAAGAAAAAACTCCTAATAATTTCGATTCTTGATATCTAAAATTTTACATCATAATTCGTACAACTTATAGGTCATGAGTTTGTTAAGTTTTGATGATGGAACATCAATTGTAGCTCAAGGACAAGTAATAGGCACAAATCCTGACCTTGTAATAGGAGGAGGAAAGTTAGGGTATGCATTTGCTGCTATTTGCATTGGTTTGGCAATTATACCTAAAGAGCAATTGGTTAGACCATTTGACAAGTATCAAATCATTGAAGATGCAATCGGGTCAATAATAGCTTGGCCAAAGAAGCTACATGTTGTTCGGTAATTTTTTATCACTGTGCTATAAGTGTAACATGTCTATATATTGGTTTTAGATAATTATTTTTGTTATTGTAGGTAATCTGCTTGAGCAAGGAAAACAATAAAAGTTCCTTTAGAATTCTCTAGATGCTATTTTCCCTCTCTTCTATAGGTTTAGAATAAAGTTTTTTATTGATGTAAAGCTTGTCAATTCATTGGATATAGAAAGGATTGTCATTCGAATTACAGACTTATTAATTTTTTTTAGATTGATGTAAAAGTTGTCATCTAAATTATTAGACCTTGTTTTCCATTTCTCTTACTACATAAGATTGTGATATGAATATACTATAGTATTGGTTAACAATTAGACCTCTTTTATGGCAAGGCTCGATTTCACACTTATGTGGATGTTATCTAGTATGCAACAATGCATGTGATGTTTCTTTTGGCTCTTTCTGGATTACTTGCTGATGCATGTTCTTCAAGCAATTGCCTCTAATCTTCTTGGTCTAGCAAATGACTCTAGGGATCATGAGGAAAGTTATTGTTATCTGCATGTCCATGATCAGTGTTGGCACTAGATTCTGAAGTGCTCTGCTTCTCCTGCAATGACTGATATGTTTTGAAGGTCCATTTATTAAATCTTCTACGGGCTCCCTTGATGTTGCAGGTCCATTTATTAAAAGGATGATGTTCATGATCTGATTTTCCTTATTGGTATAATTTTTCCAAGATTGACACGAATGCAGAAAGTTTAGTACTTGAGCTACTGCTGGTAACTTGTGCATGCATGTATTATTCTGCTACTAATCTCCTTATGTCCTGTCCATGATTTCTGAATATTTATTTTTCTATAAAATAAGTTGCCAAGAATATCTAGTATCTATGTCATATCCCTTTACTGTTGAATTTCTTTATGACACTTTCTTTCAATACATATAATATTGACTAGAATTTCTTTATGACACTTTCTTATTTACATCTTGGTCAAGTGAATATATTTCTGGATCTATCCCTAGTCACCTTTGTATTCAAACAAGCCCACAACATCCATTGGAATTATGAGGAATATGAGCTTAGTGGATGAGAAATACACCCTATTTCTTCAAAAAGTTAATTATGACATATACCTAAGTATGGTGCTTATTAGGTTTATAAGCAATGACATTAAGTTTTATTATACATCTTCCAATAAACTTAATTTTGTCATCAATCTGTCATGTTGTCAATCTCATTTTACCCTATTTTATTATGAAAGGTAATCATTAGTGATTAGGCTATTTCCACAACCTTGTATGACTGACTTGGTATGGCTCATACCTACCCAATTGACTTCTCTAATACAAAGGATTTATGTTAATCTAATAACTTTAAAGGGATCACTAAAGTAGATGCTTGTTTGATAAAGTTTTATCGACTAGTTCACTTCAGTGAATCTCCTTTTTCTTATTAGTTGAAGACCATGCTTTTGTCCATTAAAAGGATGATATTCTAAAATCTTCATCTACCGTGTTCCTTGTTTTGAATTTTTGTTGTTTTTATGATAGGAGAAACTAAACTTTTCATTGTCTATCTTCTAAGGACATTTTCCAATTCCTTTTAGTAGATGTTGACAAAGCTCAAAGTGAGATGGTGATTGACAGGCTTGACCGACTCATCACAGCCTGGGAAGATCAAAAGGAATATGTGGTTGTTGAAGGAGTTCATCTAAGTCTCAATTTTGTGGTCCATTCACAATACTTGCCCTTGAATTTTTTCTCGTCTACCACTTTAGGACCTATATACACATGCTTTTGCATATTTATATTTAATATCTTTGACTAGATATGTATCTGTTTTATTGCAAAATTAATGACTGAGTTTTTTTTTGCTTTGCATATCTTCATCAATTTGGTATTTTTTGTGCTAGATGGGTCTGATGAAGAAACACCCTTCGATTATACATTTATGATTTACATTACAAATGAGGAGAAGCACATGGAACACTTTGTTGTACGTGCAAAGTACATGACACTAGATCCTTCAAAAAACAAGTATGTGAAGTACATTCACAATATCTGAACCATTCAGGAATACCTCTGTAATCGAGAAGACAAGCATCTTGTTCCCAAAGTAAATAATACAAATGTGGATAGAAGTGTGGAAACTATTCATGCCACGATTTTTAGCTACTTGCGTAGGTGAGAATCAGGGGAGCAACTATATGATCCAACCACAAATACAATCCCTTCGATATATGAGGAATATAGGAACCAGTGTGCAACTAATACATTAAGTTCTAAGGGAATGTTCCAACTCATACAAAGGAAAGGTTCATCCAGGAATATCATGGCCCTTCTTAATACTAATGGATCAGTTGCAAAGGCTTGGCTAGTGGACTTCGTCAATGATAATGGCAAACTAGTGCCAAGCATAGGAAATCAGATGCACGTTGGCTCTCCAATGTATGGACCTCTGCAGATAGGAAAGGCAGAACCAATCAATCTTCAGTTTGGTAGTTTTGGCATTAGTGCATGGCCTAGTGATACAGGTGGAACTAGTCATACTGGAAGCATCGATGAGACCAGGGTCGATGGCATAGACACTGGAAGTAGATATTTTTCTTCATGATGCACTTCACTGAGGATTTCTGAAGGATTTTCGAAGGAGGTACAATTTACTGCTTCACATTCCTACAAGAATGCTCAATACTTGTTTTTTCCTGCACAATTTCTTTAGTTCATACCTCTATTATGAATCCCTCTTCACCTTTCCTGTGAGTTCTGTCATAGTTTGGACACATGTAAGGTTAATATCAATACATTTACAACTACTAGTTGTAGGTTACCATTTATAGATTTACCTAGTGGTATCTCTGCTCCTACATTCTGTATATTACTGGGTTAATATCAATAATGTACGACCTATTTATTATCCCTTTCAAACTAAAGATTTATATATTCTATAGGAAACAACTGTTGTAGGTTTGGATGTATGTGAAATAATATAAGAGGTGCTAAAGACTCTCTCTAGGCTTTCACAATCACGGGTTGTTGATGTCTTCGATTTCTTTATGCATTTATTGACTCACAGGAAATTTCCATCATTGTTGTTGCATTCCATGCAGACTCATAGGGAATTGTGTTCTATTAGATCTGATCTGTTATGCATATTTTGTACTATCTAATCTATAAACTTTATAACTGAATTTACCATGTGTTGTTGATATTTGTAACTGATCTTTATTGTTAGCAGGTGCCAGGACATCTGAATCCATATTGGTCTCTTAGGATTCTTAAGCAAATAATCTGCAAGAGCATAATAAATAAATACACCCCTATAATCCTCTGATTGTAATCATTCATGGATGGACATATTCAATTTCCTTTACAAGATATTTAAATTCATTGGCATTTCTTTCATTTTTGGGATACAACCTACTTATCATAAATAATAGGTTAGCATCGTCTATTCCCAAACCTGCTTATATGAACTCTTCCTTAAATTCTTATGAATGAACTCTCTTAATACTTTTTAGCGATCGTACATATACCACAAATTAGTTCATGTTGTTCCCTTGTATACTCAGTAGATGATGCATGCTTCTCTTCTCATCTAGATATCATTTTTCATGTCTCACTCTTACCCTTATTCCTGAGACATAACATCATGTTCTTTTTTATTATTGTCCTTAATCCCCCAATGGCTTCTTAAAGGTTATCATAATTGTGAGTATTCTTACATGTTAGTAGGCTCTCAGATTTTACTTTTGCCTTGTGGGGTTTCATTGTTCCTGAGGTAGTAGAGATTAAGTGATCAATGTTCAGTACGATATTACATGTGTGTATCTAAGGAGTGTAGGAATTTTCCAAGAAGTTTTGCTAGCCATTTTCTTTCCCCTACTTTATCCCTAGTCTAGCTAGCACTCTATCCAAAATTGATGTATCTGTGAATGTTGATATATTTTGTAGCATGCCGGTTCTAGTAGGTTTCTTGGTTCCTCATGTGTCCCAACTGTACCTAGTTAGTTGATTAGTTTCTGCCACAAAGTAGCAGCACTAAAGTGGAGGATAAGAAAAGGTAGTAGTACAAATAGAGGAGAATAAGAAATATTTAAGAAATGGTAAAAATAGTAGAAGGAATAAGGATAAGATGGAGAATTGATGCGATGATTTTGAGTCGCATTTATAGACATATTTTACTTGTGTTTTATGCATTTATTGGGCATTTTGGTGGTTAATAGTGCATAATTCATCTACTTTGGTCTACGATCCTTCTCTATGTCAAATCTCCCTTATTTCAGTATTTTGAGCATAAATTATTACAATAATATGTTTTATTCCGGCTTATGTGGTTTTGTGTTGCAATTTAAGGAAAAATGAATATTTGCTTCTGTCGATACCATCGACAGTGGTCGATACAATCGACACAACCACAGGTTGCTAGCCGCAAGGAGCATCGTAGAGTCGATACTATCGACACAGAAGTCGATGGTATCGATATACCATCAGGTTGCTGGCGAGAAGACAGTCGATACTATCAACCCTAAAGTCGATACTATCGACACGAGGAGCTCTAGCGATGGAAAAAGACAAAAGTGATGCCTAAGAGATTCGATACCATCGACCCGCTTCGATGGTATCGAGCTAGCATCAGGCGCAGCAACAAAGAGAAAGAAGAATTGCCGATATCGCACAAGGTCGATACTATCGACCCGCGTCGATAGTATCGACACCGTTAGATACAAGTTGGTTTCAGATTGATCTAAATCCGAAGGCTGTGATATTTTGGTGACCTAACTCGGTGATTATACCTAATGATGGCAGCCAAGAGCAATCTATCACGTCATTAGCCGTTGCACATGTCCCGAGAAGGTGTGGAGTGAAGGACGGAGCCCAGAAGCATGCCCCAGTCATTCCGGACACCGAAGAAGACGTTTTCCACTACCGAAAGGTGGGAGATCGCATATTCTATGCCAAGGAACACTTGGATCTTCTCCGTTCAAGGGTTTCACCACTCAATCACATTTCCCCCATGTTTTCCCTTTTCTCTACCATGTTTTGCTTTGAGATGAACATGCAGGGCTAATCCCCTTTATCTTTAGGACCGGGAGTAGCCCGGGGAAGCATTGTATGACAATTTTATCATAGTAATTCATCATTAATCTCTTAAATCCGTGGTATGAATTCGTTTTCTCAATTATATTGTTATGCTTGATCACCATAATAATAACCTAATGCCCTTAATTACTTTGAAAGAAGAATTAACGGTTGAAAAGAGACAAATTTCACATTAATTGACAAATCCCTTGAACAAGGTGGTGTAAGGTTAATGGTGGATACCCAGAGGTCGATATTAATGCACCTAGTTTAGGGTATATGTTACTACGACGGTGGAACCGACCTAGACATAGGTAGTGAATTATACCACGACAGTGGGAAATTCTGACTACAGGCCACTACCCAGATAGAGAGATGAATCTGAGTGACTATAAAGAAATTCATACAATGATAACCCGCGGTGAAACCGCAATCCTAAAGATTTCCACTTTAATTGATTAAATTAAACCTTTAATCGATTATTTTGTTTTGTTTCATTTTATTTTCTTTTAATTTTACAACAACTTCCAACTTTTTAACTGGTCTAGCTGATTGCAAGTAGTTAGTAGTAGTCTCCGATAATTCAGTGTCCCTGAGTTCGACTCGGGCCTCGCAAAGGCCTATATTACATTGACGCGTACACTTGCGTTCTACGCACGGAAAATTCGTGTCAAGGTTTTGGCGCCGTTGCCGGGGACACGAAAATTATCGACACTATGAGTGCTGCAAGCGGCCACTCTAGGCCATTTTCTTTTTATTTTTATTAGCTTGAAATCATTTCTAAAATTCAAAGTATATCTTCTAATTTTTGTAATCGTCAAGCACGGTACTGAACTCAAATTCTCACTTTGCAGGTACTGTGTATGGTGCAAACGCGTAGCACCGACTACTCACAATAGGCATCAAAGGTTCCACTGTCGGGACATGACGACGATGAGTACTGCAATCAAGACCACTTGGAAGAAACAGATTCCGAATCCGAATAAGAAGAAATGGCAGAGGAACAGACAATATGGGAGAAGATTAAGGCTTCTTCTTCATCTGCTTCAAAGGGGCCAATCAAGAAGCAGGCGATCAACATTCCAACATAAAAAATTGATCCTGCATTAATCAACTTGGTCAAGTCGAATGCTTTCCATGGGCTTAAGAACGAAGACCCAGTCACTCATATAAGCCAATTCGTGGAAAACTGTGACATGATAAAAATTGACAGATTTCCACAAGAGACGCTCTACTTGAAGCTATTCCCGAATTCTCTGGCAGGGAACACATGAGAGTGGTTGCACAATCTGGACGATGAATATGTGGAATCATGGAACCACATGGTGGAGGTTTTCTTTGAAAGGTTCTTCCCGCCCGAGAAGACCAATGACATGATTAGGAAAATCCACAATTTTACTCAGAAGGCAGGAGAGACCTACTCTGAGACCTGGGAAAGGTTTCAGATCATGCTTAGGAGGTGCCCGCATCATGGGCTTGACAAGGAAACACAGGTCAAAATCTTCTATTTTGCTCTCTCTGAGCATGATAGAAGTAACCTAGACTCCGCAGGCTCATGATTCTTTTTGAACAACATAGATACGAGGTGTTGGGAAATCTTGAAAAATATGGCCAAGAAGAAATCCTAGGGTGACAGGGATGCCGTAGAGCATGTTCGAGTAGAAGGGGAGTCAAAGGCAATCAAAGAGCGAAATGAAAAGATGGACCTTCTAGCAAAGAAACTGCTTGCAAAAGAAGATACTAAATCCGAGGATGAAGCTCAAGTCAAATTCATGCGGCAGCAGCAGGGTTATAGAAATAACGATTACTCATGGAGGAAGGACAAGAAATTATCATGGAAGGATCCGAACAACTTTTTGTAGGACCCCGATTCAAAACCCCAACCGGTGGTGGAGGATAAGAGCACAGAGTTGCTCAACCAAGTGATAAAGCAAAACTAAGAATTAATGACCACTTTTGGCCAGCAGATAAAGCAACAGGGGGAATTTATGAATCAGTTTGGACAGACATTGCAGAGCCATGGGGCTCAGATGAGGATGATAGAGACGTCTATGGCGCAATTGGCAGCTGAGATAGCCAATCTGAAGAAGCCAGCGCAGCAAGGTTTTCCGGGTAACACAAACATTCCAGGAGGAAACCAACAAGCGAAGGCCATCTTGTTAAGGAGCGGCAAGAAGCTTTTAAACCCCAGAGCCGATGAACCAAGCAAACCCCAAGCAGAAACCAAAGGTGAGGCCACTGAGGAGCTGCCAATCCCAATCACTGGACCAGTTGAGGATAGAGTAATGGATGCTACTGAAAAACCTATTGTAGTTGAGGAAGAGACACAGAAAAGGACACCTTATGTGTCGCCGCATCAAAGGGCACAGGACGTACCGGTCCCATATCCGAATAGTGCAAAAGCAAGGAAAGTGGATGCCCAGTTCAAGAAGTTTTTAGACAGTTTCAGAAAGCTCTCAGTCAACATCCTGTTAATAGAGGCAATAGAGCAAATCCCCTCTTACGACAAGTTTTTGAAAGACATCATTACTAAAAAGAGGAAAATCCCTGACACGGAGGTTGTAGTTCTTAAGGAGCAAGTGAGTGCCTTCATCATGGGCACATTGCCACCGAAGCGGCAGGATCCGGGCTGCTTCAATATCTCATGTTACATTGGAAAGGTGAAGTTTGGTGAAGCGCTATGTGACTCCGGGGCAAGCATAAACTTGATGCCCCTCTCTACATTCAAGAAACTGGGATTAAAAGAGTCAAGGCCGAGCAACATGACAATACAACTGGCGGATAATTCTGTGGTCAAGCCATATGGTATTTGTGAAGATGTGTTGGTAAAAGTAGATCGGTTTGTATTTCCAGCAGATTTTGTCGTAATAGAGATGCAAGATGAACAAGGCAATGAGTTACTGCTCGGACGACCCTTCCAAGCTACAACTAACATGATACTTGAGATGGGGAGAGGTCGTTTGACCTTGGGCATCACTGATGATCGCTTCGAGATGATCATGCCTTCCAGCACCACATCATCTAAAGCTACGGAGTAGTGCCGCATGGTAAAGCATTTTGATCACAACATCTCACTTTGTCTAGGGAACCCATTCTTAGATATGGCTCATGTAATGACTAAGGTGGACAGAGGGACATTGGTTGTAGACATCATGGAGCAGACCAAGGTTGTGTCCCTTAGCAAAGCTATAGGTTTTCCTAATGATGAAGAGGAGGACATTCCCCCCTCTACTGAAGATGAGGCCATAGCGAGTTCGATTTTCAATGCATATCCAGAACTACCACTTGAAGCCTGCTTAGTCAATATAACACATGATTGGATGAGAAGCAAATCACTGCAAGAGTGTGCCAAGATGCTTCAGGTGCTGCCGTGCTTCTATGCTAGGTACTATGAATACCTTGGCGAACTCCCACCACCACTTCAGTCATCTGTAATCAGCCCACCTGATTTGGAATTGAAACCATTACCACCGCACTTGAAGTACGCATTTCTAGCTGAGGAAGAAAAGTTGCCTGTCATTATATCAGCTTATCTGAGTGCTGAGGAGGAGGACCAGCTGCTGATTGTGTTGAAGAACCACCGAGGTGTATTTGGGTGGTCGGTTGCAGACATCAAGGGGATCTCCCCTACATTGTGCCAGCACATGATTCGGCTCGAGGAGGGAGCCAAGCCAGTGATTCAGCCACAACATCGACTAAATCCTAGCATGATGGAGGTTGTCAAAAAGGAGGTGATCAAGCTCCTTTCTGCAGGTATTATCTATGCTATATCTGACTCGACGTGGGTGAGTCTTACACAGGTAGTCCCTAAAAAGGGGGGAATTACTGTTACTCATAATCTACTGAATGAACCTGTCACGACCTGCTTGGTAACTGAGTGGCGTGTTTGTACAGATTACCGTCGATTGAATGTTACTATGCTTAAGGATCATTTTCCCCTCCCATTTGTTGACCAGATTTTCGAGCGTTTAGCCGACCGATCGCATTTTTGTTTTCTTGATGGTTATTCGGGGTACAATCAGATTTTGATTGATCCTAAGGACCAAGAGAAGGCTACCTTCACTTGCCCTTATGGAACATTTGCGTACCGTCGTATGCCTTTTGGGCTATGTAATGCACCAGCGACCTTTCAGCGTTGCATGCTCGCCATTTTTTCCGATATGGTTGAACGCTATCTAGAGGTTTTTATGGATGATTTCTCTATCTATGGTGCATCCTTTGACGAGTGTCTTTACAATCTGGATAAGGTTTTGCAACGTTGTGAGGACACACATTTGGTCCTAAATTGGGAGAAATGCCACATGATGGTGAGCGAAGGGATAGTGCTAGGACATAAAGTGTCTAGCAAAGGGTTGGAGGTAGACCCGGTAAAAATCGAAGTGATTTCCAAATTGCCTCCACCGAATTCGGTTAAAGGGGTACGAAGTTTCCTGGGTCATGCCGGTTTTTACCGCCGCTTTATAAAAGATTTTTCTAAAATTGCCAAACCTTTATCTGAGTTGTTAGAAAAGGATGCTATTTTTGACTTTAATGAAAAATGTCTACATGCATTCAACGTGCTTAAGGAGAAACTGATTTCTGCACCGATTGTGCAAACACCAGACTGGACTAAGCCATTTGAATTAATGTGTGATGCATCCGATTTTGCGGTTGGGGCTGTTTTGGGACAACGGATGGACAATAAACCCGCTGTGATTTTTTATGCTTCCAAAACTTTGAATGATGCCCAACTTAATTACACGCCAACCAAAAAAGATTTGCCGGCCGTTGTTTTTGCTTTTGAAAATTTTTGGCAATATCTTATTGGATCTAAAGTCGTGGTATGGACGGACCACGCCGCCATTAAGTATTTGATGGAGAAAAAGGATGCCAAACCTAGATTGATTAGGTGGATCTTACTTTTATAGGAATTTGATATTGAAATCAAAGATAAGGTGGGCATTGAGAATGTGGTCGCAGACCATTTGTCTAGGTTGGAGAGGGTAGATGAAAAGGATGTGCTCATACCAATTACCGAGACATTTCCAGATGAACAACTTTTAAAAGTGAAATCGAAAGACCCGTGGTTTTCTTACATTGCTAACTATCTTGCCTGCAAAATTATCCCAGATGATTGGACTTACCAAGAGAAGAAGAGATTTTTCCATTCTTTACGTTATTATTTCTGGGATGACCCTATTCTGTTGAAGTAGTGCAGGGATGGTGTCTTATGCAGGTGTGTACCGGAGGTGGAATATGAAAGTGTTCTTCGCCATTGTCATACACTACTGACGGGGGGCCACCATGCTAGTTCTCGCACTGTAGCCAAAGTAGTTGAAAGTGGCCTATACTGTCCTACTTTGTTCAGGGATGCTTAAGATTTCGTGCGGCAATGTGATTCCTACCAAAGGGCGGGTAATATCTCAAAAAGACAAGAGATGCCCCTCAATGTATTTCAAGAGGTTGAGGTGTTCGACTTATGGGGTATAGATTTTATGGGACCCTTCGTGTCCTCAAATTCTAATTTGTACATTCTTTTAGCTGTTGATTATGTGTCGAAGTGGGTAGAGGCAATACCCACAAGGACTAATAATTCCTCTATAGTGTGCAGGTTTGTAAAAGAATATATTTTCTGCAGGTTCGGTGTACCAAGAATGATCATTAGTGATGGGGGTACACACTTCCGGAATCAAAAGTTCACGGCACTGTTGAGAAAGTATGGGGTCAAACACAACACTGGTACCCCGTACCATCTGCAAACTCAAGGGCAAGTGGAAGTCTCCAATCGGGAGATTAAGAAGATCTTGGAGCGCACTATGGCTTCCACGAGGAAGAATTGGAGTACCCTACTACCGCATGCTTTATGGGCATACAGGACGACATATAAGACACCTATAGGCACTATGCCTTTTAGGTTGGCTTATGGTCGGGCCTACCACTTACCGGTGGAATTGGAGCACAAAGCGCATTGGGTGCTGAGGAAATTAAATTTGAGCTATGATGAAGCGGGAAAGAAAAGGTTGCTTGAGCTTAATGAACTTGACGAGCTGCGGATGAATGCATATGAAAGCTCGCGGATCTACAAGGAGCGCACAAAGTCGATTCACGATCGCGATATTCAGATGCACGTCTTCAAGAAAGGAGATCATGTACTGTTGTTCAACTCCAGGCTGTAGATGCATCCCAAGAAATTGAAATCCCGATGGAGTGGACCATTCACCATAGAGGAGGTCAGGCCACATGGCGCAATCATGGTGCATGATGGTGAGACAACGTTCCAGGTCAACGGACAATGGTTGAAATTGTACTTTGGTGAAGATTACACAAGGAAAGTGAATGATGTCAAACTCATTGCACTTCCTGATGCATGAGGAGCTCAATGTCGTCTAGCCTAAGACGTTAAATAAGGGCACTTGTTGGGAGGAAACCCAACCATTGGTAGTTTAGTTTAGTTTCTTTCACATTCGTACTTTGGTTTGATATGACTTTGTTTTTAGTGTAAAAAAGGTACCTTGATCGTTTGTGCAATGTGCAGGACTGAGGTAGAGTCGATACCATCGACCCTTGTGTCGATGGTATCGAGTTGGGTACAGGTTGGCGATTGTAGAAATTGCTCTGCGTCGATACCATCGACGACCTCATTGATGGTATCGACACACCAACAGGTTGATCGCAAGAATGAGGTCGATAGTATCGACATGGGTGTCGATACTCGCGAGATCTCTGGAGATATTCAGAAGAAATCGTCTCAATGAAGTCGATACCATCGACGGGCCTGTCGATGGTATCGATCCAGTTATAGGTAGAAAGCGGCGGCTGGGCCTCGCAAGGGTGTTGCCCTAACCAGAGGTCGATACCATCGACATCTGTCAATGGTATCGACACGACACATCACCGATCCGTGAGAGAGAATCTACGACGATCGCTACACCGGGAGAGTCGATCCGTGGGACGAGTCAATACCATCAACATCCGTCGATAGTATTGACACGTCATCGATCCGGGCCCCCACATCCAGCCATCGACGACCGTCGATACCAGCGACAGTACGGATTGTGCTACACGAGTCGATACCATCGACCCGTGTCGATGGTATCGATGGGCATACATCAGCGCCGGCAACGGTTATTTAAGGGAGGGATTGTTGTCAGATGACGTCACAACTTCAGAGCAATCCTTCTCTACTTGTGATGAGCGTCCTTGTGAGCAATTGAAGCCCGGCTACGAGCATCCACGGAGTGCGTTCTTCACCGAGCGGAGATAATCTTCTCCGACCTTCTCTGAGCTCCGTCTTCTAATCTTTCTTCTCTTCTACGACAATGGTGCACACCGCCGGCGCATCTTCTTCACCTGCGACACCGATGGAGATCCCGATGTTCGTTCCTCCACCAAGTGCTTCTATTCCATGCCCACAGATTGTTCATCCTTCTGCAGAGGTTCGGAAGATCTACGAGGAGATAATGAAAAGAAAGATCGGGCCGACCCGTTATGTCGACCGCAATATGATACGTAATCTGGGGTTCGACGCTAATCTGGCCTACGTGCTTAAGGGACAAGCACGGCATACGGGAAGGAGGCCCGATTAGATGGACTTCCATGCCGATAGCCAACCGTTCTTCGGGGAATGGCCGACATACAAGGAGCTGGTGGCGGAATTCATGGCTTCGCTGGACATCTGCGTCGTGCCGAACGACATCATCACCACAGACCGCGAATGGATCAACGGCCGTGTTTCTTTCCGGCTGTATAACAATGATTACACTCTCACCCTCAAGCAGTTCAACTCCATCTATAATTGGAATCATGGACGAGAGCAGTACCGGTGACCAGATAACCAGACTGATTATGATGCTATCTTTGCCGAGCTCGTGACTGTGCCGCCGGGCAAATCTGTGAGCTACCACAATGCGGCGGTAGCAGATTTCGAGCACCCATTCGTGTAGATTCTTCACCGCATGATTTGCTCCACTCTGTTTTCTAGGGGAGATCTGTCTCTTAGCAAGTTTCAAGAGACAGACCTATTTTTCTTGCATAAACTACTGAAGAGGCAAGAGTGCAATTGGGGAGCATTCTTCTTGCAGCGCGTGTTGGTGGTCAAGAGGAGTACACAAAAGGCTCCAATTCATTTTGGAGGGTTCATTACACCAATGGCCTCCTACCTTGGGTTGAATTTCTCCCAGCTGACTCCTCTCTCCAACAGGAGCAAAGTGAACCTACAACATCTGCACCGCTCCAACCTCATCCTTCTTCGAGATGGCTTGGCATATGCACACTGTCATGTCAACCAAGCATATCAAGAGTGTTCACTTCCAGACCCCGTCTTCCATATTGAGGGTGCGCAACATTTCCGATGGCCAATCATAGCCATTGCTGATTTAGATGAAGACGGCGTAAACGACGACAACAACAATGATGACAACGAGGCTGAAGAGGAAGAGGAGGCCTACACTCCTTTTTGTGCACAAGTGGCACCTAGGAAGCATCCTCACATGCATCTGGGTGCATCTTCTTCTTACCAGCCTCCGCCACCACCGCCCTCGCAGAAAAGCGAGGATGTCTACTTAATGCAAGGTTTGTATGCCATGCTGCAAGATATACAGCAGACGCACCAGCATCATACAGTGACATATGCCGATATTCATGATACAACGAACCGGCTGCTTGACAACCAGAGGGATATGTTTGAAAATGAGCGCCTCCTCCTCGACAACCAACAGTAGATTCATGACAGGTTGAATAGGATGGAGATGCAGCAACATCCCTTCTATGATCATTACTGGAGCCATAACTACTTTGGGGGGTATCCACAACCTCCGCCCATGCCCCAGTATGATCCGAGCTTTCAGGGGTAGTACCCATCTTGGGACCCCACAACCCCACAGTACCCGCCTCCGCCAGAAGAGTAATTGGTATCTCTGTTCCAACCTTTAAGATTGTTTTTTACTATGAGGCCATAGTCAATTTCAAGCTTAGGGGGGTGTTGGAACAACTCTATCCTTTAGTTTTTATTGTTTTGTTTCTTGTCATTTAGTTTTTGCAGTCTTAGTTTTTTTGTAGGATCCACACTCTATCTAGTGTAATTGTGGATGTCTCAAGTCTTGTGTCTTCTCAACTGCTTGTACATGGGAATTAAGGGAAAATTAAACAAAAAAAAATTGAGTGTTCACAAGCTTGTGTTGTTCAACTTTGAGCACATAACTTAAGAAAATGATTGGTTTTGTCAACTCTAAAATAGAAAAATCACAACTGTACATTCCTAATGAGTCATGAAAAGTGGAAGGAATTGGTTGTGTGAGCATAAACTAACCAAATGATAATGAGACTCTAATTTTAAGTAAGAGAGAGAAACCTCTTCACTACTACACAGGTCAGTAAGGATGGACACATAATAATTTTCAAAGGTTCAGTCAATTAGTCTTGTGATCTTTCCACCTCATTGTTTTTCACAATCCACCATAAGAATTGGAAGTACATTACGGTTTTAACCTTTTTGATTGCATCTCATGTAGATAGGTCTTGCATTGCAAAGTATTCTCACATGTCTTGCATGAAAATAAAAAAGAGTAGTTATACATGCACATTATCCTTAGGTGCGTGTCATTTACCTGCATTCGTAATTCTTTTATGAGTACAATACATCATGTATCTTATTTCTTTTTTTTTAAGGGTGATTAATCTGTTCCCTACCTTCATAAATGCTTCAAATATTTGAGCTATGCAGAAAAAGCGAGCCCAACAAATAATTCATTGTCATTTATGGATATAAGGGCTTAAAAATGGAAAAAGAAAGAAAAAAAAGAGAAAAAGTATTGAGAAGCAAGTAGAATAAGAGGGAGAAAGGAACATAGTCTCACCTGCATTTTAAGATGAGTAAGTACATGATGTAGCTACTTTAGATATTCCTTTTCATCTTGAGAAGGGATATAGTGCATGCATCATTCCACTCAATTATAGGCATTAGGGCATTTTCATGTGCAAATGCATCATTTAGGGCATTTTGTTTTATGCATGTTGAAACCGTATAATGCTTCCATTTCTTCCATGAGCCACCCATTCCATCCACCCGTTGCTCGAGTTGGTAGGACACCGTGATTTTCTCCTCACTTGTGAATATCAGGAGAGCTGCTTCCATGTAGATGGTAGTTAGGGCGAGCAACGTAAAATAGGTGATCACAAGATGCACAGAGTCTGAACCGGCAAATTTTATTATGTTAACTGCCTTATATGATAGTGTTCATCAGTTTTGAGGTATATATCTTTTATGGATGATTATTGTCACCTTTAGGGTAATTATCATTCCGTGGTTAGTGAGGGCCGGAATGTGAATGTCCGGTGGGGATCATATGGTAATTTTGTTGTGATGATATGTTCTTTAGTTGACCCTAGCAATTCTATTCTAAGGTTTTGTTGCTCGAGGGCGAGCAATTTTCAAGCTTAGGGGAGTTTGATGCGATGATTTTGAGTTGCATTTATAGACATATTTTACTTGTGTTTTATGCATTTATTGGGCATTTTAGTGGTTAATAGTGCATAATTCATCTACTTTGATCTATGATCCTTCTCTATGTCAAATCTCCCTTATTTCTGTATTTTGAGCATAAATTATTACAATAATATGTTTTATTCCGGCTTATGTGGTTTTGTGTTGCAATTTCAGGAAAAACGAATATCTGCTGTTGTCGATACCATCGACAGTGGTCGATACCATCGACACAACCACAGGTTGCCAGCTGCAAGGAGCATCACAGAGTCGATACTATCGACACAGAAGTCGATGGTATCGATATACCATCAGGTTGCTGGCGAGAAGACAGTCGATACTATCGACCCTAAAGTCGATACTATCGACACGAGGAGCTCTAGCGACGGAAAAAGACAAAAGCGACGCCTAAGAGAGTCGATACCATCGACTCGCGTCGATGGTATCGAGCTAGAATCAGGCGCAACAACGAAGAGAATGAAGAATTGTCGATACCACGCAAGGTCGATACTATCGACCCGCGTCGATAGTATCGACACCGTCAGATACAAGTTGGTTTCAGATTGATCTAAATCTGATGGCTGTGATATTTTGGTGACCTAACTCGGTGATTATACCTAATGACGGCGGCCAAGAGCAATCTATCACGTTATTAGCCGCTGCACACGTCCCGAGAAGGTGTGGAGAGAAGGACGGAGCCCAGAAGCACGCCCCAGTCATTCCGGATGCCGAAGAAGACATTTTCCACCACTGAAAGGCGGGAGATCGCGTATTCTACACCAAGGAACACTTGGATCTTCTCCGTTTAGGGGTTTCACCACTCAATCACATTTTTCCCCATGTTCTCCCTTTTCTCTACCATCTTTTACTTTGAGATGAACATGCAGGGCTAATCCCCTTTATCTTTAGGACCGGGAGTAGCCCGGGGAAGCATTGTATGACAATTTTATCATAGTAATTCATCATTAATCTCTTAAATCCGTGGTATGAATTCCTTTTCGCAATTATATTGTTATGCTTGATCACCATAATAATAACCTAATTCCCTTAATTACTTTGAAAGAAGAATTAACGGTTGAAAAGAGATGAATTTCACATTAATTGACAAATCCCTTGAACAAGGTGGTGTAAGGTTAATGGTGGATACCCAGAGGTCAATATTAATGCACCTAGTTTAGGGTATAGGTTACTACGACGGTGGAACTAACCTAGACATAGGTAGTGAATTGTACCACGACAATGGGCAATTCTGACTACAGGCCACTACCCGGATAGAGAGATGAATCTGAGTGACTACAAAGAAATTCATACAATGATAACCCGTGGTGAAACTGCAATCCTAAAGATTTCCACTTGAATTGATTAAATTAAACCTTTGATCGATTATTTTGTTTTGTTTCATTTTATTTTCTTTTAATTTTACAACAACTTCCAACTTTTTAACCGGTCTAGCTGATTGCAAGTAGTTAGTAGTAGTCTCCGATAATTCAGTGTCCCTGAGTTCGACTCGGGCCTCACAAAGGCCTATATTACATTGACGTGTATACTTGCGTTCTACGCATGGAAAATTCGTGTCAAGGATCCATTATACGATATCCCTACTAAACATTTAGTGATACGAAATCCTATGCAGCTCAATTGAGATGGGGTACCACGATGGCCATTATGAAACAACTGACAAGGATTTTATGTCAGGCAGTATCACCCATGTAAGGTGAGGAGAATGTGAACTGGTGTTGGCAATCAGAGATAGAGGATGGAAACTTGTGTGAGCATGAGAAAAAATGTTATTGTTAGGATTCTTGTTGGATTCAATAGGGGTGTTGTGTTACTCTCTGTAGTAGTGTCTGTAGAAAGCCTTTGTGTGGTGAGGCAATACTCTTGAGAGTGGGGGGGATGCAACAAGTCTTAATGTGAGATGAGCATGCTACAAGACAACTATATTGTGTCTTCAATTCAAGAGATGAGCACGCTACAACTGTATTGTGGGCTGTTGACAGAACTTAGAGAGGAAGAATAGCATCAATTTCAAGTGAGATGGGCTCAATATTGAACGACATGATGGTTATTTCATCCATCAAATATGATTAGGGGTTTAAGGTAAGATTCATTTATAACCTATACAACAATGAATCAAAATTTTCTAATCCCAAGGCTAAGTTATGTAGATCCACCATTACCATGATTGGCAACTTGTTATCTTAGAATTGATCTTATTCTCAGCTAGTGTTCTATATATGTAGACATGATAGGGATAAACCAGTTTGGCATGTTTAGAATATGCAATTCTAACGTGGGGTTTTATGGGCCAAATCAACTAGTCTACTCTGTAATTTTGGTAGGTGTGTGAAATTTTTTCTCTCCAATGTCTAAGAGTGAGGAACTTCATTTTAGTATCTCGAGAGAAAGTTGCAAGGACTATACCTAAAATATCTACAAATGATAGCTCTACCAACCCAAGTCATGCTAATGAAATTTTATCAGTTATTGAACAAGGTGTAGACAACAATATAGTGGAACATTATCCTACTACCATTATCAACTTTAACGAAGCTAGTAATCACCTTCCTTAGAGGGAAACACATCACGGTTCCAAGAAGCTAAAGAATGCATGAGAAAGTGATTCATTCATATTAGACAAATAGATCAACCCTGATGGAAAAAACCTCAAGCATATCTTCAAGTTGATGAGGAAACCAGAACACTTTTTAGTCCAATTGAATTAATGGAATGGATCATGTCGATAATAGTTCTATAAAATTATATTGATAATCATTGCTTCATTTTGCATCTATATATTAAAATTGTGACAAAAGAATAAGTTAGTCCAGATTTTCTATATTTGCAAGCAAGGGTGATATTACCATTTTGGCAGAATGGTTGAGTCAAGCAATGCGAGCAGAACATACCACTGTCATTCATTTATTTTTTATATTTTGTTGTCAACTTCACCTATCAAATTTCGTCCTTTACCTAATATCAGCTTGCTTTTGATGTGTGGTTGTTTGATATCCTTTTTTATAAGGACTTTATCACCATCTCCTAAATAAGATTTTACCTTTACCCGTATTCCATACTTCAAATAGGGGATAAACTGTGTATTTATGACATCCAAGTCTACCACTATGATTCTTGAGTTTGCTAAAAATAGTACTTTGTAACTCATGTTTTGGTAGGGTACTTTGTGTCTCTGAATTTCATAGATTGTGCACATACAAAGCTTTGATAATGTTGCTGCATGTTTTCTCGATGTTTATCTAGAGTTCAATTATGCCATTCTTCTCAATTTCCCTATACATTGTAGTCAAAATAATATTACAATTCCCATCATTAATGCTGAGGTAAATTTGCTGACCACTTTGAACATGATGAAGTTCAACCCATGATATTTATTGCTTATTTAATAATGTCTCTTGATAATCATCTCTTACTTATATATACACTGAAATGCTAAATGTAGTCTGCTATCACCTTAGGTCAACATTATAACTGTAACTCTATTTACTCAATTTCTAACTGTCATACTACAACATGTGATGTTAGCTTTAGGACTAGTAGCCCATGACTTTGTAAGAATCTGATACATATACAAATAGAGGCTATTCGAGCATTTGGGAACCTTTCAAGGGGTTTAAGAAAACATTTTTCTAGAAGCTCACGCTTTCTTCTTCTTTTGCTTGAATGTTTTGTACATTACTTCTTTTTATATTATTTACATACTATATATGGCTATGTGTGGCTGATATATTAGTTATAGTAATAGATCTTCTTTACTATAAGAATCATCAATGGGTATGAGTATACATGTTCATTGAGGGATCTAAGTTTACCTTCAATATTTATAAGAATAGTTATACTCTGTAGAGATTCTTCAAAGTATTTAATCATTTCAATATTGCTCTTGAGTTTTCTGCTACGTGAAAAGAGAATATTCACATGAATGCTTTATCTAAGGCTTATAGAGTGTCACTTCAGCATTGATCCCTTCACTAGTACTATCAAAATTCTCTTATTCCTAAAATTCTTCCTAACAATAGTCATCAATGTTTCTTTCCTTTATTATCACCATAACCTTTGATACGATTTCATAATTTTAGCTCACTAGAATTATAAGGATAGGCACAATTATATTATAAGCCACACTAGTATATATTTTAGAATGATTAAATAGTTTGTTTTATTTTGTAATTTACTGTAGAGATGTGCCCATTTATTGTTTTCACTGTGGCAAGTGTGATTAACACAATGGCAGTTGACTGATGGAGAACTTTTGGTCATTATTTAGTATTTGGTTTGTTATCCATAGCTGCAAGTTTCTCTTGTGACACCTTTTGGTCAATCCTATAATGATATTTGATTGCTAGCTCTAGATGCTACCCATGGAAGACACTTATTAGATTTTCAATTGATGCTTCGAAGTCAGGGTGTTGCAGATAACATTCTGAAGATTTAGTACAAATTATGAAAGTTGGGTTGATATAGAATATTTGTAGGCACGTTCCTACTAATTTTTAAACTTCTCAAGATCTAGAAACTAATTTTGTGTTCATTCTACAAGGTCCATTTACTACATGATCAATGGATATAAAGATGGAGGCAGGTCACAAACTGGGGTATTTCTATTTATGTTTTAATTAAGTTCTTTCCTACACTAGTTACAAGGTTACAAAATGATATGAAGTTATGGTAATTGTAGTAATGTTATTTACAAGATGATACAAATTTACATGATATATGCAACTAAGAAATAGGGAGAACTTAGCTTAACACACTACAATATCTATCTACTTTTTACAATCATTTATATTTAGGATTAAATTTGTACATCAAGATTTTTGTTTTATATACTTTCAGAATTCTTAAAATATAGTCATACATGTGTATTTTCTTGAGATACCCGAACAATTCATTGATGTCTTTGTAACCAATATTAGTCTATATTGCTATTGCAATTGATTTTGTTTTCTCTATCTCTATGTCACTCATTCTCACCCCATACCATCATTCCACCCTGCCACTCATCCATTCTCCCCTAAATTATTAAAACATTCAGACCCCAACCTTGTATCAATGCAAACAATGATCCAATAAACTTCAACTTGGACTACATAAATCCCACATGCACTTCTTTGACACTAATGAAAGATGGTGACAAAACTTATCACAGATTATTTGTGTTTTTGTAGCTTGTGAGAAGGAATTATTTGTCATAAACAAAGTTGATTGGGCACATGAGCGTAGAGCATACTCATCAAGCTACGGGTATTGCCATATTGGATGTTAAATCCTCTGCTAACTATGATTTCCTTGTAAGGAATGGTTACCAACTATAGTTCCTTGTATCCAACTAGTGTTGACCCTTGTAAATAATCATCATGCATTAGGTTACAGATAATTACATGTCCATCTAGTAACATGTATAACAAGCATGCGAAGGATGTATTAGGTATCTTACAAGTTTTGTTGAGCTTTTGAGATTACTTCTGAGAAAGGCTAGTGTAGATGAGTTTATCAGGTTCTCTGCTGTGTTCTTAACAAGTTGGAATATTTCTTGTTTAAAATAAATCTAGCAAACTTGTTTTTAATAGGCCTTTTTAGGGAACTTGATTTATATGTGGTATTTCCCTCAATCTCTGTAAGTAGTGCACTGCGTTTGATATTTTGCAGGTGCATTTGGTGGTGTTGAGAAGCTTTTTGTTTGAGTCAAGTGAATCATGTTTGAGGTTGTTATCATGAGGAGTCATGAGGTATGGCGGACTGATCAAGACATGGATACATATGTGATGCCCCTATATTTCTATAAGTCAGCCCCAGTGCAACATGTGGGATGATCTTGCACTAATATCCTGCCATACACTTTTTTGTGTTCAAAATAATATTTTAGTGTTTACTATAAAATTCTAGTAATTATATCAAAATCTATGTTAATTAGTTAGCTAATATGTTTTGTTATTTACCTAATTGGTCATTGTTATTAAATGGGAGCCTAGCATATAAAGACATGGAAGACATGAATAATATTGAATGAAATGTGCCTCTGGACTAATCCCAAAAAGAGTTTTGTTTCTCAAGGTTCCAATGTTTGGTATACAAATTAGATTCATTTTAAAATTTGAATTATTAGTATGAAAATGTGGTACAATGATAGCTATTGAAATTTGAATCATTAGGCATCTCCCTTACTCAACATTGTCCACTCTGGAAAAGACTTATTGTTCAAGTAACTAACAAAAACATCAAAGGTTTGTGTTTATTTATCAATCAATATGCCCCTATTGAGTTGAGAATAAACTCTAGCCATCTAAGATATAAAATTTGAATAATCATTGCTTAGTAATTTCTCATATGCATCATACTATGTTTTTACCTCATATAGGATTCATACTTTGTTGGAGGTTTTGTATCTAGCTGGAGAAAATTTTATTTTCCTATCTAGAGTCATATGGGATAATAAAATTCTTCCAATTATGTGCAATATAGGAAGTAGTGGCGTGAATAATGTCTTAGCTCTCAATATGTAAAGCCCTTAGGGTGGCAACATGTAACGAAGGGATGGGGTAGGTATTTTATTTTTTGAATAATGTCTTTGATCTCATATGTAAAATTTACTAAATGTGGTACAATGATATCTATTGAAATTTGAAACATTACACATCTCCCTTACTACTTTAACATTATCCACTGCGGCACAATCTACTTGTTCAAGTAACTAATGAAAACATCAACATGCCCCTATTGAGTTGAGAATAGTCTCTAGCCATATGAGATATACAATCTAAGTATTTATTACTCAGTAATTTCTCATATGCATCATAATATGTTTTCATCATTCATATAGGATTCATACTTTGCTGGATGTTTTGTATCTAGCTGAAAAAAAGTTTGACTTCATGGCTAGAGTCATATTATTGCAACCATGCTTATTTTAACTCAATGATCATCATCAGTGACATGTGGACTACTAAATCACTCATGGCTCTTGGGATTGGACCCAAACTGATATGTTAATTAGCAGTAATGGTTTGGAACTGATTCTAAGCTATGTTTACAAGATTAGTGATAGCATAGACACTCCTTTATGAATGATGGAAAGATTACAGAGTTGGTCAGTGATGCACAAAGGTAGGGTGACAAACATAGGGTGGCAACATGTAATGGAGGGAAGGGACATGTAGATTTAAACTTCTCACTGACTTTCACACCATATAATCCTCATCGGGATATTCATATGTTCATATACAACCACTAATAAACAAGTGCTCTTCATTGTTTTTCAATTTACTACATTAATAGTTCCATGCATTGACTAATCACAACCTCAAGGCAGAGCCTCCACAAAGATGACATCATCTTAGGGGCAGGGCACCACCCTGGTAGTAGTAGTGGTTAATGGGCACTTGAACATGAAGCCATTTGTGATTGATCTGTAGATAATAAAGTTTTAATGATTGTTAGTGCATCCCTTTCCATACACACATTTGTGAAACCTTTTTTTCATGTCCCAATTCCTCTTTCACACTCTAGGAAGGAGATGCAATCGACACTTCATATGGGATACTGGTCCATGCTGGCTATAATACTCGTTATGGTCATTATTACTGTTATGTTCGCACCTCCAGTGATATATGATATTCTTTGAATCACGATCAGGTATGAATTTCTTGAAACATTAAGTTTCTTCATGTTCTTTTCAAGCTATTATATTGTCTATATCGTAGGTGCAAACATGGTTTGCATTGGCCTTTTTTATGCAGTACTATTTACGTTGAATGGGTATATTAATCTGAAGCACACAAATTCTGAAGTTATTTTCCATATTGGATTGTAAATCTAGTGTTTAGTATAGATTTAGCATGTCCTCATATTGCGAGTTTGACATTATGTATGTCTTAATATTGGTTTCCTATAACTTATGCTCCATGATTAATTGGCTACCTCAGAAGTTATTCACATCTTTATGTTGCATGGTAGAAAGGAATGTTTAATGTTTTGATTACTTGAAAGTGATCTCTTGGGACTTTTGACAACCCAATTCCATGCCATTTCAGATGTCAAAATGATTAATGGATTATTGATTTTTGTAGACATTTGATCATGATTAATCATTTATTCTCAGGTAAGTATATCCATTCTCTTTTACATAGTATATCATTGTGGTGGATAGTAAATTTTTACATATAGAGATGTCAATGGGCTGGACAATCATCATTATTCAAGTACCTTGTAAGACTTCACTGCATAAGGAATAGTCTTCATTTCCAAAAATCACAAAATGTTGATAATGGTGATGACTATGTTCATATTAAAAGTAAATGTTTTGCTTCACTATTGTATCTCTGATAATTATATTACTATATAAGTTGTTTCTTTTAAGGCTTCCAAAATAGCTTCGTTTACAAATAAACTTCATGTGAAAGTACCACAACTACAAGAACACGACTTTTTATCTATCACATCTCCTTTCCTCATGTAACTTAACCACATGTGTTTCTACCTTGCAATCTAGTATTCATACCTTCATTAAAGTAATCATTTATACTAGTTTGGTTTCAATAAAACTGTTTGAAAATGCATAACTGAATTCATTTTCAATTTTTTGGAAGTGAAGATTCTCTTGTTCATCATACTCTCATGATATGGATTTAAATCTTATCCTAAATCTTGTTAAAGGAGAAGATGATATTTTCTATACCATTACATTATCTACGTACGCTAACTTAAACATTTACTTTACACTGTGATATGAGGGATGTACAAATCCCCCTAGTCCAACACTTCTTATTCTTGATTACATAAGCAGGTGAGATGGTTTGTATATAGCATATACTGCAACAAGTTCTATGGTCTGTGTGAATGTTTGGGGACAAATGTTTTATACTAGTGATTCACCACTAGGTTCTATAGCTCATCATCGTTGAAGATCTAGTGTCCCACTTTATCTTTCAACATGGGAATCTTAATGTTGCTCTGTCTCTTCTTGACATATGTGTGGTAATATTTTGTGTTGTTGTCTCATTTCTTAAGGCAATTTATGGGAGTTTTCTTGCTTCCAACACTCTTCTTTGAGAATTGCATTCATGTCAGATTTTAGTCTGGAACTTAAATAGTTTTTGATCATTAACTATGTTGGAAGTACTTATGTTTCATAGTAGAATTAGTGTTTTCTTGGAGATTCTATTTTCATAGATCTAGAGGCATGGATGATGATTCTTTGTTGCTTTTCCCAATTCATTAGGTTATTTTGAATATGTGTTGTACTGGCTAATTGTATTTATGTGTGTAAGCCCTTTCATTTTTCTGATTTATGAGCAAAAGCCCAACTTCACTACCCTATTATGAACTAATGGCTTTTTCGGTGATGTTGTTGTTATGATGTTGGAGTACCGGCTTGATACCCTTATAACAGTGTCCCTAAATGGCTAATTTTCACTATTTGATTATTATACAAGTGAATGAAGTTGCTTTTACCTAGGTGCTTCTTGATTTACTTGCTTTTCTCAATGGTGCTTGATAGAATAATGACATAGTTCAAGTCATACTTTTATATGTTGTTCTATAATATATGCAGCCATGCTATGTAGAATTCTACCTATGCTCACTACACAATGTTGGGAAAATGGAGACTTAAAAGTTTTGGATCCTATGGGAGCTTAACCATATCAAGAATTGTTTCAAGGCATGTTAAAATTCAAATACAATGCTTAGTTTATCATGACGTTGTTTTTGGAAAAATTTTATGTTCGTTTCATGGATTAATGCTAGCAGAACACTATATCATCAACTAAGAACATATTATTTGAAGTCTTGAACATGTTCATCATTGAAGGGAGGTTTTTCAAAGTTCAGCTGTTGACTCTTGGGAAGGTAGTCATAGTGTGGAGGATTAGTAAGTGATCTCATTAACAGGTATATGTTGAAAAGTCAGAAGTTGCATGTGTCTGCTTACAAGTTTTGTATTTGATTTGTTCTCTTCACATTGTGGTTTAACAATTTGGTACATCTCACAGTACATATTGGGGGCCACACAAGTGAGTGAAGTTTCCTTTACTTCTCATCTCTTCAAGGTACTAATTTTGTCATCTTATTCTCATAGAAACCTTCATTTATTCCATGTATGAATGCTTATATATCTTTATTAAACTATTTAGATAATCTTTATTGTATGACATATATGAATATTAACTTCATCTAAGTAGATGTCCATATCTCCCTATTGTACTGTTATACATAGAATTATTTTTGAAGTGCTTGTAGCTACTCATGTCCTGGAGATGTATACTATTTGTGATTAATCTTGTGGTTCATTTCTCTTTGAAGCATGACAATGAAACTCCATTTGAATCCCAAGCCCGCCCAGTCACAACTGCAGCAACAGCCACAGGCACAACAGTGTATCATGATATGTTGCAGTTTGATATGGCTCTTTGCTGCTATGAGAAGGCTGCATTGCATAGACCTATGTAAATATTTTAATAGCCTCTATCAGCAGCTACAAACATAGTGATTAACTTCATAGGGACGATATTCCTTCTATCTCTTCTTGGAGGGTTCCTTTCAGATTCTTATCTCGGGTGCTTTTGGATGATGCTGACTGAACAACTAGAGCTTGAACAAAAGAAGAAGACAATAAGGATGTTAAAACTGGCTGAGAAAGACACAACTCTTTTGCAAAGATGTTAGTAGACCACTGAATCATTGATATATGTATATACTTTTCTTTATACACATTGTGTAATAGGGGCAAGGTATACGTCCTCCCCATGTACATTCGACGCTTCATTATAAATGAAAGTAAGATTGTTGCATAATGAGCGTCACTTGTTCTAAATACTACAATTTTTTTACTAAAAGAACTTGTGTACTAACAAATTACACTATATATATATATATATATATATATATATATATATATATATATATATATATATATGAATATATAGTCGAACTAAGCATATATGTGTGTGTACTACATGGCACTACATATGTAGCTAGATGCATAATCAACTGCATATATATGTATATAGTAACTGATGCCTTTCCCTACACATTAAATACATATAAAATGTATTAACTTCATGTTTTTGCTACATACTGACTATATATGAAATTGTAGTCATACATTCAGCTATAATTATACTTATATTTAAATATGTAAGGACAATATCTAGCTACGCTTCCGGATACATATGAATTTGTAGCGAATGGATTATCTAACTACATACTTGAAAATTATAGTTAAAGGCTTTAGCTATACGAGCATATACTACAATTTGTATGTGTAAAGAAATATGTAGTTAAAGCCTCTAGCTACAAAATATAGGGTTTTCGCTACACTTTTTTTTATAGTTAAAGGCCAATTTTTTAGTGGTGTCAGTCAAGATATTTGTCGACCGGAATGATTTTCCAATAGATATGATTTTAAATAGAACAATCTTTGGTTGAAAATTTCTTCAAGTGGAGAGACCCTCGGTCGAGTAGTTTGTCGATCAAAGCTGTTTCTATGTGAACTTGTCAATTTTAAGCAAAACATCTTGTTATATCTAATCAAAACATGAAAAAATAGTCAAGTTAAATCTATGTTTAGTTGAGATAAGACAATCAGATTTTCAAATTTAGTTTTAGGTCAAATCTCAACTAGGTATCCTAATATTTTTAAGTTTGTGGTTTTAGAATCCAATCTAGATCCTTATCTTTATTTTTCTTGTAAGGGCATGAAAATTAATAATGTCCAAGACATAAACAATAATGACAATTGATAAAATCAATTTCATTTCTCTTTTTATCATTGTGGTCATGAGCTGGAGTGTTTTAGGTACATACGTGACTTTGGTCTTGGGTACTTGTATCTTTCTAGTTCTAGGTTTTTGATAGGATTTTTCTTTGGTTACATAGTTGAGTCCTCTCCTCCCGATTCGACCAGAAGAGTCTTTTAGAATTTTATCTAGAATATCTTTATTTTTCAAGCTACAAATATCTTTTTGCAACTTAGAAATTTCATCTATTTTTCTTTTAATATCTAACTTTGATTTATGTAAATTAGATAGCAAACTATCTCTTTCTTTGACAATAGCATCATAATCTGAATGAGTGCATAAAATAGGTTGAGTTTGAAGATCATTCATTTTAGCAAGCAATTCGACCTTTTCTTGGCAATGAAAGTTATAGTTTGTTTCTACCGCAAGAAACTTGATATTATGCTCATTAATGGAAGATTTTAAGGTATCTCTTTCAGATATAAGACTTTCATTTTTAGAAGAGTACTAGATCTCAGACCCTACTCTAGAAGTTGACATTTTGGACTTAGCCAAACAAGGTTGAAGGTTAGATGATAAATAGATGTTTAGTATGATCCTAATGAGCTAATGCACGTATAGATCACCTTAATGTAACCTAATGTTCTAAAATTAATAATGGATGCATAAAATATGCCACATAACTCATTTTGGTGGTAATATGAAGATAAGAAACTTAATTGGATGAATAATTTAGATAATTGGCCGTTAATGGGACATATGACATACCTCATAAAAATAATTCTCAAAAGTGGAAAAAAACTTTAAACTCAAAATCTACATATCAAAATTAGCCTACATGTTAAATTTCATCTAATTTGGACCACCTTGAAATATTAGGATAAGTTTAGGAAAGAAAAAATGAGTAAAAGGCATAAGTAATAAATGATATGATTATATAACTTAAAAATATGGAAATAATGGCATATTCACGTTCAACACATCAAAAATAACTTGTGGATGAAGTTTGGTCCAATTTGGATGTTGTTTGTGCAAGTTACGCGATTTTAGGTACAATCTGGACTTTTCTACAATTTACACAATTGGGAGGTTTTCTTTGCAAATTTCCACATGCATTATAGTCCTTACATGTTCCCTTACCATTCTCGAGTTTTTGAACCATAGGGAACCTAGTTGCACCTTGGTTTGAAGGTGTTTCTTTCCAAGGGCATTTTAGGGATTACTCTCTTTATAAATGAGCTTATCTTTAGAAGCTACCAACCAATGGGGTTATTTCTTTGATTGGAGATCGGTTGGGATGGCCTATAAGTGTCCATAAACTGACATTTAATATTCAAGAAGCCTCTATGATCTGTCTTCTTGCATGGCCATGAAAATCACTAGGCAAAAGACACATGGAAAGCTCCATGGACACCTCATGCTTGACTTCTTCCTTATCCATAAAGGTTTCCATGTCCATAGGCACCCTTAGCATTGGACACATGGAAAGTAACTTGACACCTCGCGCTTTACTTCTTCCTTATCCATAAATTCTTGCATGTTCATGGACACCCTTATACATGACACATTGGAAAGTCTCATAGACACCTCATACTTGACCTCTTTCTTTATATAGCCATATCTACCCCGTCCTAGGGGTGTAAGCGGTGTGGGTACGGTGTGGGTCTGACCATATCCATACTGATACCCATCTAATTTAGTGGGTCCAGCTCCAAATATAGACCCACATAATACAAAACCTGGACACGCACCATACACGTACCCACAATAATAACGGATATGCGGGTAAGCGGTTCTATAAAACATCATATTCTTTATATAAGAGAAATGACTATGTTCTATATATTTTAATACCACAATATATCATTATTATATAGTATATTAATATGCAATAGTTATATTATATAATGCTATGTTTTATACATTAACATTAATTGAGTTAATTATTTACATATTTGTAGTCATCATCATAACGTTTAACCTATGTAGAAAGTGATGTAAATTAGTAGACATTTTGATTTTAAGTTTACATATGATGTTCATTGTTGTAACTAGAACAGTTAATTATTAATTATATGACTAGTCTCAACCTTATTGTGGTTAGAGTAGGATATAATCTCAAGAATTATATTAGTTAGACTACTAATGTATGATATATAACGTATTATTTAAGTAGTTACTTATGTATAGAGGGTACACGGGTCTAGCGGGTCTGGGTCCAAGCATACCCATTATTAGACATGCTTATATAAAGGTACAAGGGTATACAGGTCCAACGGCATGCGAGTATTAAAAATTAGACCCATAACGGGTTTTTAAGGGTCCGAATTTGCCGGTCTGCGGGTCTACCCGTACCCATTTACAGCCCTACCCCTTCCCAACTCCCAATTCAAAAACTCTTGCTCTCCTTTATTTCATGTAGTTTAGAACATCATTCCTACTCTATTTTGCCATGAAGGTGCTCTCCCAAAGTAAAAGGAGGTGCCTACCTTGGTGAAGAAGGCTCCTAGGGTTTCAAATTTCTCTATTTAGGATTTTTGAAGCTCCTCCTTGGTGATTTTAACCAAAACTAGTAATTATCCTCCTTTCCTTCCCTATTTTCATGTTGTTAGTCTTCCTTCCACCTTCCTCCAGGTCATAACCCTGGTTTTCCATGCTTAAACCCCACCTAGGACCCTTAAACACCTCATCTCTATGTTCTTTTGTTAGGGTTTTTCACCTCTAATGTGGATAGAAGATGCTTCTTGCTCGAGATAGGATCTTTGTTGGAGAAACCAACCTCTCTAAGCTTGGAAACCTTACTTATTGGACACGTCCACCTTCCCTAGATGTTTTTTGGAGGCCTAGACTTGACTTAGACTGTTTAGACTCTAAAGTTGAGGTATGATGTATCTTCTTTCCTTCTATGTTGAGCAATTCACCTATGCTTATTCATTCTCTTTGTCCTATGGACATCAGCCTATACACAATGTCTTTTCTTTTGGAAAATCATGGTTCATGTTAACTACCTGATTTGATATTGTTCATGTGATCGTGGATATTCTTTTGAAATCTTATCTTATGCTTTGTTCATGATGGAACTCTAAAAGATGACATGTGATATCTTTTGCCCACTTATGAGGTGGATGTATATGTTGGTCACTTATGTGGTGACTAGTTTATATATTCTGGCTATACTTTCTACTTGCCTATACATTTAACATGCTATGTGATTCGGTAGCACTAGAGTAGTTTAATTGTATTGGTTTTTATGGTAGATGTGTTATTTCCTGCCGAGCAGATGTGATATTTCCTTCCCTTTTTAGATGGAAAGGAACCTCATACCCAGGGCAAGATGTGTGATTCTTGGCCCATGTTTTATATATTTGGGAGATTGGTAGTATTCCTTTCTCTAACAGGTTTCAAGTTTATGATACTTGGCTGCCTTAGTGTTTATATTGTTATAGGGATATGTTTATATCACATGCATGCAGGTTGATGATATGGGGTGTGTTCCCTAATTCTTTACATGTGCTTGTATGGCACAATCTTTATGTTTTATTAATGGCAAGTATTGTTTTGTTATCATATGATTTCAATTTCATTTCTTTTGATACCCATTTGGGTGGTCCTTATCCTTTCTACGGGAAGCCTTTTATATTTGATGTCCTTTATTCCATATATTTCTCAATTTCCTATTTAGTATGCACATACCATCCTTTGCTAATGTCATCTATTTTCTCTTCTTATTGGGGTATGCTTCGAACCCTAGGTGAAGGACTTGGATGATACAGAATGAAGTTTTTGACTAGCTTAATGAGTTAAAGCTTGGAGACAAAGTTGTAATGGTTTAGATTTCCCTCTAGTTAGATCCTTATGTTGTATCATACATATAAACCCTTATGGGATATTATGATGTACTTTTGTAGTCTTTTGTGAAAATTGAATACAGTCATTATTTTTATTCTGCTGCTATACATTAGTTGTTTTGAATACCATTTATTGAAGTTTGAAAATTTTGCACCTATTCCAACATACCTTTGAGTGTTTTTGAAATGGATGTTTTATTCTTCAATTTTTTTCGTAGGGAGTGGAACCCGACTCCTTACAACATGGTATTAGAGCCCATGTAGTCAGAATCTGACTATTTCAATTTTGTCTCCCTAGTTAGAATACTTGCCTTACCTTTAAGTGACATGTTTGACCTAGAGTTGATCAATATATGATGAAGGGTTGATTTAGGATCCTATAGTTTCACATTAGAATAATGATGAATAGATCCCTACAATACTTACAACTTAAAGATTCATAAGTAACCATAGTAACTTGAGGTTGTTTACCTTGGCCTTTATGAATCTACTAGGACATGAAGTTGAAAGCAAAGGTGTCTAGAAAGGATCAGGGTTTAGGGGCTGGCAAGATTTTCCTCTACACTACTAGCTTGGTTTATGAGGACTCCTAAATCCATATGATATCATCTTGGCATGAGCTGATATGAATTGTCTAAAATAGCATGCTTTTAGGCAATAGTAGCGTTAGACATATATATGATTTATCTTTAGGGACCCTAATTTGTTGAACTGGTCTCCCAGGTGTAAAGACTTGTTTGAGGATGGATAACAACAAGTTAACCCATAGTTCATAGTTAGTCTTTACAAGTTATGTTTCTTTTTTTTGCAAGATGCTAATGTAGTTGGATGTAAGGAAGTGTAGTTGAACCTTTTGTACCTAAAGAATTGTTTTGACTTAATAAAATGAATCCTTTAAGGGATGGTGAATAAGTTGTTTTATTATATGTGGATTTTTTATTTCAAGGATGAAATTCCTTTAAGGGGTGGTGAGTTGTTGATGCAGTGAATTTGAGTCACATTCATAGGTTGGTTTCATACTTGTTTTGTGTGGTTATGTGTCATTTTATGACTATAATAGCATGATTTATATTCCTTTATCCTATAATCACTATATGCATCAAATTCAATTTATTTTATCTTATTTTGTATAAATTATCAGAATTTTTGGATTTGACTTGTGTTCCTCTCTCTGTTTCAGGTACTTTGTATATCTGGACCCGTCGATACCATCGATGAATCTGTCGATACCATCGACATGGCGTCAGTACATAGGCCGGAGGGAGAGCATCCAAGTCGATACCATCGACTAAAGCCGTCGATGGTCTCGAGATCATCTCAGCAGGAATTAAGTCAAGGCCGTCAATACTATCGACAACACCGTCGATAGTATCGAGAGCTCACCAGGTTCTAGCGATGGATCATCAACACCGTCAGATCAGAGTTGTGCCCAGAATTTCCATGATCGAACGACTGTGATCTTTTGGTGGCCGTGAGTCATGCCTATACCTAAGAAAACATGACCAAGACCTAAGGATGATGTTGCACTCCGCCGCACAAGTCCCAGAAGGAGACGAGTGAAGAACGGATCCCAGAGCTACAGCTCGGGAGATTCTAGAGCCATAGACGGACGATTTCACTACCAGAAGGCTGTAGATCATGCATCTCACACTGAGGATCACCTAGATCTTCTCTATTTCAGGGGTTACTTCATATTTTCTCTCGTTTCCCCATTTCTTCCTCTTTCTTCTCCATGTGTACTGTTGAGATGAACATGTGGGGCTAATCCCCACTGTCCTTAGGATCGGGAGTAGCCTGGGGAATCACTGTATGACAATTTTACAATAATTATCATAATTTGTCTCAATCTCCCTGATATGTTATCGTGTTTCTATCGCAATTTTCTATGATTGATCACCATAGTTAATTGCTAATACTGTTAATTGCTCTTGATGAAGGATTAGTGGTTGAAAAGGCATGATTAACACATTAACTAATAAATTCCTTAGACAAGGTAATGTAAGGTTAATGGTGGATACCTAGAGAATTCGTTAAAGCACTTAGATCTAGGGTATAAGTTACTACTGACGTGGAACTGACCTAGAACAAGGTAGTGAATTGTATTGTGGAAGCAAGCAATTCTAATTATAGGCCAAAATCAGGGATAAGGTGTGAATTATGATAGTTGTGTAGAATTTCATACAGTGAGACCTCGCGGTGAAACCGTAACCCTAAGGATTCCCATTCTATTTGATTAAATTAAACACTTAATCATTGCTCGTTTTTGTTTCTTTTTGTTTTATTTTTATTTTTGTTTTAAACTCAACAATCAACTTTTCAAATCGGTCTAGTTGATCAGGACCAGTTAGTAGTAGTCTACTACAATTTATGTTTCCCTGAGTTTGACTCGGGCCTCACAAGGCCTATATTACTTCGATACGTGCACTTGCGTTTAACGCATAGTTCTAGCGTGTCAAGTTTTTGGCGCCGTTGCCAGGGAAATAGTAAATTTCAGCACTACGAGTATTGCAAGCAGCCACTCTAGGCCACTTTTTATTTTTATTTGCAATTTTAATTATAGAGATTAATTATCTCTCTGTCAAATTCTTCATTCGTCTAGCACTGTACTTATTCGATTTTTCATATTTTAGGTACTAGTCATGGTGAATACGCATAGTACGGACTACGCACAGTCAACACCTGAGGTTCCACCTTCGGGATCTAAAGAGGAGAGGATAAATACACCACCTGGAGACTTCGAAGAAGAATTTGAGGTTTTCATAATGGTAGAGGAAAAGACTATATGGGAGAAGATTAAGGTTTCCTCTTCTTCTGCACAGAAGGGGTCAATCAAGAAATAAGCTATCAACATACCCAGTTACAAGATTGACCCAGGGCTGATCCAGTTGGTCAAGTTACAAGCTTTCCATGGGCTCAAAAATGAGGGCCCATTGGCCCACATCAACACGTTTATAGAGAACTGTGACATGGTGAAGATGGATAGGTTTCTATAGGAAGCCATTTACCTAAAACTGTTTTCATCATCTCTGGCAGAAAATGCAAGGGAGTGGCTATACAATTTGGACGACAAATATGTTGAATCTTGGGACATGATGATAGAAGTGTTCTTTGAGAGGTATTTCCCACCTGAGAAGACAAATGATCTTGTCAGAAGGATCCATAACTTCAAACAACAGGCTGGTGAGACATACTCGGAGGCTTTGGAGCGATTCAATATCATGCTGTGAAGATGCCCACATCATGGGCTTGATCTAGAAACCCAAGAGAAGATTTTTTATTTTGCTCTTAATGAACATGATAGGAGTACTCTAGACTCAGCTGGAACAGGGTTCTTTCTAAATAACAAAGGTTCTAAGTGTCGAGAAATTTTGAAGAATATGGCTAAGAAGCAGTCTTGGGGTGAAAGAGATGCACCGGAACGTGTCAAAGTTGCAGGTGTTGCAAAGGCCATTCAAGCATTAAATGAGAAGATGAACCTACTGGCCAAGAAGTTCTTAGTGAAGGAGAGTAGTGGGTCTGAGGAGGAAGAATATGTAAACTATATTCATCAACAGGGCTATAGGAGCAATGACTACTCTTAGAGAAAGGATAAGAAATTTTCATGGAAGGATCCAAATAATTTTCTACAAGACCCAGAGCAAAAAACCACAACCGAGTGTAGAGGACAAGAGCAATGAGTTGCTCAATCAAGTAATAAAGCAAAACCAAGAGCTGATGAATACATTTAGTAAGCAAATTCAGTCACAGGGGGGATTTCTAAACCAATTTGGTCAGACTCTACAGAGTCATGGTGCACAACTGAGGACTCTAGAGATAGCCATGACCCAAATTTCAACTAAGGTGGCTTGGATGAAGCAAATCATTCAAGAAAAACTAGCTGGGAATGCAGAGCCCGCTCAGCCACATCAACATGTTAAATATATTTTAGTCTGTAAAGCATCAGAGCTTCCTGTTGAGGAGGTACATGAGCAGAGTATAATGCGTATAGACTTGGAGGACAAACCCAAAGTTTCATACCCTCGTAGCTTATATGGATTTCTAGGAGGATGTGGGATGCCATGCAACTCACTCCAAGATTCCACCACTGCTGTGCCCACATCTCAGATTTCTAAAGAGATTCCTAGTCTAGAAGAGCAGGTGAAAGTTGTACTTCAGAGTGGAGCAACCACTAGCAATATGGAGAAGCGGCCACAAGTCATGCCATCCACAGACGATGTACCAAATCCAATCCTGAATAGTGGCATTGAAACAAGCTTAGGGGAGGAGACCCCCAAAGTTCCATATATACCATCACACAAGTGCATAAAGGAGCCAAGAGTGCCATTTTCAGATAGTCTGAAGCTGAGGAATGAGCTAAGGCACTTCAGGAAATTTCTTGAGATCTTCCAGAAGATACACATCAACATTCTATTGGTGGAAGCTATCGAGCAAATTCCTTCATATGGAAGATTGATGAAAGACGTCATCAACAAGAAATGGCGGATCAAAGATACACATGTTGTATGTGTCAACTAAATAGTGAGTTCTATAATTCAAGGAAGACTGCCAAAAAAGAGGAAAGATCCAAGATGTTTCTCCATCCCATGTTCCATAGGTTGTCAAAATTTGCCAAAGGCATAGTGTGACTAATGATCAGGCATTAATCGTATGCCACTTGCCACTTTTCAAAAGTTGGGATTGAAGAAACCAACACAAACTTCCATGAAAATCGAGTTGGCAAATGGATCCATTATGAAGCCACAAGGTATATGTGAGGATGTGCTAGTCAAAGTTGACAAATTCATCTTCCCTATTGACTTCGTAGTAATGGACATGAATGAGCTGGAAGGATGTAAGATGTTATTGGGAATGCCGTTCCAAGCTACGACTGATGTAATCACTACCATTGTGTGATGCTACTTGACGTTGGGGATTGTAAAGATAGAGTTGAATTTAAATTGCCAAGTGAATCATTAGAGACATACTTTGACAACCCAAGTTAAGGTATTTGTATCATCTAGCCTAAGACGTTAAAGAAGGGTGCTTGTTGTGAGGCACCCCAACCTTGGTAGATTACATGTTCATTTTCTTTAGTTTTTGTCTTCCTAAGTAGTTTTTATTACTGTTGTAGTTAGTTTGTAAAAATGATACCTTGATGTGCTTGTTGAATGTGCAGGACTGAGATTAAGTTGATACTATCGACACTTGTGTCGCTAGTATCAAGATTGTAACAGCAAAGCAGCTGCTGAGATTCCATTCCGTCGATGGTATCGACGGCCTCGTCGATAGTATCAACATGCGAACAACAAAAGAGAGGATCGAAATAGAAAAAGGTCAATAGTATCGACTGTATTGTCAATGGTCGCGAGATGTCTGAAAATTTTCAGACTGGTTTTTCTCAATAAGTCGATACCATCGACACCCTTGTCGATGGTATCGACACACCATCAGAAAGAGCACCACCAAACCCTCACGAGGATCAGAAGTATTCATAGGCATCGATACTATCGAAACCCAGTTGATGGTATCGATGGACACGTCAACGATCCACACGTCTCCATCAACGGTCTACATCGACGATCCGAGGGCACTGTCGATGGTATTGACACCCCATAGCTACCATCGACACTTTGACGATTCGGGCCCCCAGCCGTCGATACCAGTGAGTGACTGATTCTACTACCCATTGATACTATAGACGGATCTGTCAATGGTATCAACATGCCAATAGTAGTGGTGGATGACCCTTATAAAAGGGAGTGAAATTCTTCAATCAAATCTCACACTCTCAAGCCATCTCTTCCACCTTCGAGCCCTAGTAGCCCCGAGCACCCGGAAGCTTAAGAAATTTGCACTGAAGGTCTTCCTCGTGCATCTCCAACGACGTTGCGGATCTCCGTCTTCTTCGATCTTCACTTAAAAATCGTCTTCGAGCTCTATTGCTAAACCTCTTTCTCTCTCACTCGTTGCACGTGCAACAATGGTGAGATCGGGAGCTTCATCATCCAGGGCTGCCACACCTGCCCTACCTGCACTGTCAGAAGGATTAGTCCCTCGCCCGAGGCTAGTCCACCCATCCCCGGAGGTTAAAAAGGTGTACGAGGAGCTATGTAAGCACTCCATCGAGCCGACCCGGTATGGAGACCTACAGTTGATCAAGGATCTGGGTTTTGAGGCCAATATGGCATATGTGCTGTAGGGACAATTGAGCGAGTCCCCTATGTTGTGCTGTGACCATGCTGATGGTCATTCATTATTCAGTGGGTGGCCCACTTACAAGGAGATCGTCATCGAGTTTATGGCATCTCTGGACATTTGTGTCATTCCTAATGAATTAACATCGGTGCGCACAGAGTGGAAAGAGGGGCGCGTTTCTTTCTGCCTCTACAACAAGGCCTATACAATGACCCTTCGTGAGTTCAATGCGATATATGGGTGGACCCATAGTGACCTCTGCCAGCCAGTGCACAATATGGATTGTGACGCCATGATTGCAAAGCTAGTTACTGTACCAGCGGGGTACTCGATCAGCTGGCACAATGCCTCCATAGCTGATTTTGAACATCCATTTGTCAAGATCTTGCACTAGATTCTCTCCAACACCTTCTTTGCAAGATCGAAGCAGTCTCAAAGAAAATTTCAAGAGACAGACCTATTCTTCCTCTATAGTCTGCTGGAGAGGACACCCGTCAATTTTGGAGCCTTCTTCCTCATGCACGTAATGGCGGTTAAGAGGAACACTTCTCGTAGGGCCCCCATTTATTTTAGGGGTCTAATTACGCCGATTACAATGTACTTGGGCCTAGATCTGTCCAGGCTACCCAAGCTGGAGTGCAAGAACATGCTCAATTTGAGCCATTTTGTGAATGCGGGCCTTGTTGAAGCCCGTCATGGCACCGTCTACGCCACTTGCCACGTGGCAGGAGTCTTTCAGAGGAGGGAACTGCCAGACCCTACTTTCAACATCAGGTCTGGCTAAAGCTACCGGTGGCTGATCATTGATGTTGATGAGGTTGAGGAAGAACAAGCTGAAGAAGTGGAAATTCAAGATGGAGACGATGATGAAGAAGAAGAGGAGGAAGCCGCCATTCATCTTCGACGAAGGGTTTCTCTGTGAAAGCGTCCAAGCCACTATGGAGCTTCCTCTTCTTCCCAGCCACTGCCACCACATCCCTCTCAAGGTGGAGAGGATGTCTATTCAATGCAGGGGATGTATACAATGTCGTAGGATATTCAGCAGATGCAGCACCAGCATACCGCATCTTTTGTAGGAATTCAAGAAACAACAAACCGGTTGTTCAAGAATCAACAAGAAATCTATGAGAATGCGCACCTCCTCTTCGCCAACCAAGAAACCATCCACAACAGGTTGCATAGGATGGAGATGCAGCAACAACCATTTTACGACCACTACTGGCGCCAGAACTTTTTTGGAGGATACCCACAGCCACCACCGATGCCCCCATCTAATATGTCATTCTAGGGGCATTATCCTTCTTGGGATCCTAGCGACCACCAGTACCCGCCACACCCACCACCAGAGCAATAAAGAGGTATCGTTGTTCCACCTCTTAAGTTAGGATTTCGAGTATGAGGCCATAGTTGAGTTCAAGCTTGGGGGGTGCTGGAACAACATCTATCTAGTTTTATTTTATTTTATATGATCTTTTATTTGTTTTTGCAATTTTCATCTTTCTTTATCTTAGTTTTCTCAATTGCTAGATTTACTATTTTCTAGGATCCACTATCTATCTAGTGTAATCAGTGGAGTCTAATTTAATTGCATGTCATCTTTTTTTCACTTGGGGCTTTGTGAGAAAATGATTTTTAATGAAAAATCCTTAAGATATTGTAAGTTTGTCTTGTGAGAACTTGAGGACATTGCTTGTGAAACTCATTGGGTAGGTCAACTTAAAAAAATATGAACATGATTTTGTATCTGTATGGTTCATGTTAAGAGGATTGATATGGATGTTGAGCCTAAACCAACCAAATGATAACGTGAATTTAATTTGAAGTGAGAGATTGAGAGAAACCCCTTGATTAATTAGTACGCAAGTCAATAAGGAGGGACATATAATTCTATCTGTAGGTTTTGTCAATTAGTCTTGTGATCTGATCCACCACAATTTCATTCACTCTCCACAATAAGAACTAGGAGCACATTACTGTCTTTCACTCTTTGATTGCATCCCACGTAGATAGGTCATGCATTACAATTATTTTTGCATGTTTTGCATAAAAATGGAAAAAGAAAGATATATAGTAGTTGTACATGCACATTATCCTCAGGTGCATGTCATTTAGTTGCATAATTGTCATAATGAAGTGCATTCACATCTTTTGAGCATATAGTTGTACACCATGTGATGTATGTTCTTCTGAAAAAATAAAGGTGTTGAACTTGTTCCATACCCTCCGAATAGAATGCATCAAATGTGCCAGTTAGAAAAAGTAGAGAAGGAATCCCAACAAATAATCCATTACCATTTATGAAAATGAGGGCTTGAAAAAATGAATGAAAAAAAAAAAGAAAAAAAGTATGAATAAGAGGGAGAAAGGAACATGTTCTCACCCGCATTATAGGAAGAACAAGCACATGGTGTAGTTACTTAGATATTTCATCTCACTTTGAGATGGAATGATAGTGCATGCATCATTTCACAGAAAAAAAACATAGCATTAGGGCATTTTCATTTGAATTTGCATCATGATAGGTCATTCATTTTTGTTTTTGTATGATCAACTATACTGTACTATCATTTCTTCCATAGCCACCCATTCCATTCAACTGTTTCTCTAACTGGTAGGCTACCCATGATATTATCCTCATTCATGTATATCAGGAGATCTACTTCTATTTAGATGGTAGTTAGGAAATGAGCAACGTAGATAGGAGATCACAAGATGCACCAAGCCTGAACCTGAGGATTTTATTATATTAACTTCTTTACTTAATAGTGTTTGTGATCTTGGGATGTACATCTCTCATGAATGATTATTGTTGCTTTAAGGGTAGTTGTCATTTTGTGGTTGATAAGGGTCGATATGTGAATTGTAGGAGGGAATCATATTGAGATATCAATTTTGTGATTATGTTCTTTAGTTGACCCTCTCAATCAGATTTTAAGTTTTATTTCTTGAGGACGAGCAAGATTCAAGCTTAGGGGAGTTTGATGCAGTGAATTTGAGTCACATTTATAGGTTGGTTTCATACTTATTTTGTGTGGATGTGTCATTTTATGACTACAATAGCATGATTCATATTCCTTTAGCCTATAATCATTATATGCATCAAATTTAGTTTATTTTATCTTATTTTGTATAAATTATCAGAATTTTTGGATTTGATTTGTGTTCCTCTCTCTATTTCAGGTACTTTGTATATTTATTGCACCATCGATACCATCGAAAACTCTGTCGATACCATCGACATGGCATAAGTATATAGGCCAGAGGGAGAGCATCCAAGTCAATACCATCAACTAAAGTCATTGATGGTATCGAGATCATCTCAGTAGGAATTAAGTCAAGGTCATCGATAGTATTGAGAGTTCACCAGGTTCTAGCGACATATTCCATTATTTTTAGCATCAGAAGTGCACCTTAAGTTGTCGATACCATCAACACCTCGTCGATTGTATCGACGCCGTCAGATCAGAGTTGTGCCCAGGATTGCCACAATCGAACGGCTGCGATCTTTTGGCGGCTGTAAGTCATGCCTATACCTAAGAAAAGACAGCTAAGACCTAATGATGATGTTGCACTCAGCCGCACAAGTCTCAGAACGAGAAGAGCGAAGAACGGAGCCCAGAGCTATGCTCTGGGAGATTCCACGGCCACAAACGGACGATTTCACCACACTGGAAGGTTGCAGATTGTGCATCTCGCACCGACGATCACCCAGATCTTCTCTGTTCCAGGGGTTACATCATATTTTCTCTCATTTCCCCATGTCTTCCTCTTTCTTCTCCATGTGTACTATTGAGATGAACATGTGGGGCTAATCCCCATTGTCCTTAGGACCAGGAGTAGGCTGAGGAATCGTTGTATCACAATTTTACAGTAATTATCATAATTTGTCTCAATCTCCCTGATATGTTATCTTGTTTCTATCGCAATTTTCTATGGTTGATCACCATAGTTAATTTCTCTTGACGGAGGATTAGTGGTTGAAAAGGCACGATTAACACATTAACTAATAAATTCCTTAGACAAGGTAATGTAAGGTTAATGGTGGATACCTAGAGAATTCATTAAATCACTTAGATCTAGGGTATAAGTTACTACTAATGTGGAACTGACCTAGAACTAGGTAGTGAATTGTTTTGCAGAAGCAAGCAATTCTAATTACAGGCCAAAATTAGGGATAAGGTGTGAATTATGATAGTTGTGTAGAATTTCATACAGTGAGACCTCATAGTGAAACTGTAACCCGAAGGATTCCCATTCCATTTGATTAAATTAAACACTTAATCATTGCTCATTTTTGTTTCTTTTTGTTTTATTTTTATTTTTGTTTTAAACTCAACAATCAACTTTTCCAATCAGTCTAGCTGATCGCGACCAGTTAGTAGTAGTCTACTGCAATTTACATTTCCCTGAGTTCGACTCGGGCCTCACAAGACCTATATTACTTTGATACATGCACTTGCGTTTAACGCATGACTCTAGCGTGTCAGTTGTAACATACTAGATCTCGAACCCTACTCTGGAAGTTGACATTTTGGACTTAACCAAAATGGTTGAAGGATAGATGATAAATAGATGTTTAGTATGATCCTAATGAGATAATGCATGCATATATAACCTTAATGTAACCTAATGTTCTAAAATTAATCTTAGTTTTATGATGGATACACAAAATATGCCACATAACTCATTTCGGTGGTAATATGAAGATAAGAAACTTAATTGGATGAATAATTTAGATAATGGGCCATTAATGATCCATATGATATATCTCATAAAAATAAGTCTCAAAAGTGGAAACAAACTTCAGATTCCAAATCAACATATCAAAATTAGCCTACATGTCAAATTTTATCTAATTTGGACGACCTTGAAATATTAGGATAAGTTTAGAAGAGAGAAAATGAGTAAAAGGCATAAGTAATTAATAATGTGATTATATAACTTCAAAATATGGAAATAATGGCAAATTTATATTCAACACATCAAATATAACTTGTGTATGAAGTTTGTTCAAATTTGGGTGTTGTTTGTGCAAGTTATGCAATTTGAGGTACATTTTGGACTTTTATGCAATTTACCCAATTAGGAGGTTTTCATTGCAAATTGTCGCATGAATTATAATATGTATATATTCCCTTACTATTCTCAAGTTTTTGAACCATAGGCCACCTAGTTTCACCTTGGTTTGAAGGTGTTTCTTTCCAAGGGCATTTTAGGGATTACTCTATAAATGAGCTTATCTTTAGAAGCTACCAACCAATGGGGTTATTTCTTTGATTGGAGGTCAGTTGGGATGACCTACATGTGTACATAAACCGGTATTTGATATTCAATAAGCCTCTATGATCTGTCCTCTTGCATGGCCAGGAAATATCTAGGCTAAGGACACACGGAAATCTCCATGGACACCTCATGCTTGACTTCTTCCTTATCCATAAAGGTTTACATGTCCATAGGCACCCTTAGCATTGGGCACATGGAAAGTAAATTGAAACCTCATGATTGACTTCTTCCTTATCCGTAAAGGCTTGCATGACCATGGACACCCTTATACATGACACATGGAAAGTCTCATAGATACCTCATACTTGACCACTTTCTTTATATAACCATATCTACCCCTTCCCAACTCCCAATTTGAAAAGTCTTGCTCCCCTTTATTTCCTAGAGCATCATTACTACTATGTTTTTCCATGAAGGTGTTGTACTAAGGTAAAAGGAGGTGCCTACCTTGGTGAACAAGGCTCGTAGGGTTCCAAATTTCTCTATTTAGGATTTCTTAAACTCCTCCTTGGTGATTTTGACCAAAACTAGTAAATATCCTCCTTTCCTTCACTATTTTCTTATCATTAGTCTTTGTTCCACCTTCCTCTAAGTCGGAACCCTGGTCTTCCATGGTGAAACACCACCTAAAATCCTTATATACCTCATCTCCATGTTCTTTGGTTAGGGTTTTTCACCTCTAAAGTGGAGAAGGTGCTTCTTGCTCGAGATAGGAGCTTTGTTGGAGAAACCAGCCTCTCTAAGCTTGAGAACCTTACTTATTGGATGCGTCCACCTTCCATAGAGGTTTTTTGGAGGCCTAGACTTGACTTAGAATGTTTAGACTCTAAAGTTGAGGTATGATTTATCCCCTATTCTTCTATGTTGAGCAATTCCCCTATGCTTATTCATTCTCTTGGTCCTATGGACATTAGCCTATACACAATGTCTTTTCTTTGGAAAATCATGGTTCATGTGAACTACCTTACTTGATATTGATCATGTGATCATGGATATTCTTTTGAACTCTTATCTTATGCTTTGTTCATGATGGAACTCTAAATGATGACATGTGATGTCTTTTGCCCACTTATGAGGTGGATGTATATGTTGGTCACTTATGTGGTGAGTAGTTTATATATTCTAACTATACTTTCTACTTGCCCCTACATTTGACATGCTATGTGATTCACTAGCACTATAGTAGTGTAATTGCATTGGTTTTTATGGAAGATGTATTATTTCCTGCCGAGTAGATTTGATATTTCCTGCTCTTTTCGGATGGAAAGGAACCTCATACCCAGGGCAAGATGTGTGATTCTTGGCCCATGTTTTATATATTTGGGAGGTTGGTAGTATTCCTTTCTCTATCAGGTTTCAAGTTTATGAGACTTGGCCACTTTTGTATTTATATTGTTCTAGGGATATGTTTATCTCACATGCATGCAGGTTGATGATATGGGGTGTGTGACCTAATTATTTACATGTGGTTGTGTGGCACAATATTTTTGTTTTATTAATGGCAAGTATTCTTTTGTTATCATATGATTTCAATTCCTTTTCTCTTGATACCCATTTGGGTGGTCCTTATCCTTTCTATGGGAAGCCTTTTTTATTTGATGTCCTTTATTCCATATATTGGTTAATTCCTATTAATATGCACATACCAGCCTTTGTTGATGTCATCTATTTTCTCTTTTTGTTGGGGTTATGCTTCCAACCCTAGGTGAAGGACTTAGATGATAAGGCATGAAGTTTTGAACTAGCTTAAGGACTTAAAGCTTGGAGACAAAGTTGTTATGGTTTAGATTTCCCTCTACTTCAATCCTTATGTTATATCATACATATAAACCCTTATGGGATATTATGATGTACTTTTATAATCTTTTGTGAAAATTTAATATAGTCATTATTTTTATTCTGCTGCTATACTTTGGTTGTTTTGAATACCATTTATTGATGTTTTAAAATTTTGCACCTATTCCAGCATACCTTTGAGTGTGTTTGGAATGGATGTTTAATTCTTCAATTTTTTTTAGTAGGGAGTGGAACCCGACTCCTTACATAGGGTATATATCTTAGCATGTAAATCATCATTAGCTTTTGTAAGCTTCTTTCATTTCTTTTTACAGTCAATATATTTGTCATATATTTCTTGGAGACTAGTGACTAGTTCTTCTTTAGATAATTCAAGAAGGCTTACCCCACTTGAGTCCTTGTTTTCATCTTCTTTTGCCATAAGACATTCAACTTCCTGCTCCCCGCTTTCACTTTCATCACTTGATTCGTCCCAAGCAGCTTTGTAATCTTTATCTCCTTTGTCCTTTTTCTTGAAGAAAGACTTATTTTCTTTCTTCATTTTAGGACATTAATTCTTCACATGTCCTTTCTTGCCGCATTCAAAACACCTAAGGGAAGAAGAGGAAGAAGCACTAGAATTTTTTTTAAATTTATACCTTCTATATTTCTTACCATTCACAATAAGTGCATCTTCTTCATCATCTCCTTAACTTATTTTGTCATTTTCTTGAAAGATGACTTTTGATTGAATCTTTGTTGTAGCTTTCAAGGCTATGTCCTTCCTTTTTCCTTTTTGAATCTCAGCATCCACTCATTCTTCTTATTCTTTAAGGGCGACTTCATGAGTTTCTAGGTTGCCAATGAGATGCTCCATCCTCATTATGGTGAGATCATTTACATCTTTAATAGTCATCACCTTTGATTTGTATTTTGGAGGCACAAACCTGAGAATTTTGGAAACTTGATCTTCTACACTTATATATTTTTCTAATGCACTTAAGCTGTTAACAATGGAATAAAATCTTGCATACCTTTCAGTACCAGATTCATTAGGTTGCATACAAAATTGTTCAAACTTTTTCTTAAGCATATTAATTTTGGTATTTTTAACTTGGGTAGTTACTCCATGTGTTATGGAGAGTTTATGGCATATATCATAAGTTGTATCATATGAGGATATTCTATTGAATTCACTTACTGAAATAGAACAATATAGTATGCTTACTGCTTTGGCATTTAATTGAAGTTGTTTTACTGTGTTTGGATCCCATGATGCATATTCAGTTGTGGGAAGCACATAGGGAGTGGACACCATCCTCCATAACTCCAAGATGAGTCCTTGGAAGTAGAATTGCATTATTCTTTTCTAGTAGGTGTAGTTGCTTCCATCAAAGGGTGGTGGTCAAGTTACGTGAGTTCCTTTAAGGTTGAGGTTGCTAAGAAGGTTATCCCCCATTCTTTAAGACCTATTAGGGATCCTTGAAGACCTTCTTTGATACCAATTGAAAGATTTAGAGGGGGGGTGAATAGTGCTTTTTGATAATTTAATGATGATTAAAATACTCAACCAAAGAAGGAGGAGGAAACTAGGAAGACACTTGTGTTTAGAGTGGTTCCAACCGTTGAATACAAAGGTTGTTAGTCCACTAACCAATTTTTTCCAATTGTGATTTTGAAAGTGATTAGTTTTATCACCTCGCAACGAAGTTACATAAAATACAATCACCTTCCTTGAAGTAGCCTTCACCTAGAAGTAGCATCAATCCTCCTTGTGGCATCCTTCTTTGAAGTAACTTCAATCGCTTGGAGTAGCCTTCTCCTCCTAGAAGTAGCTCAACCACCTTGAGATAACCTTCCTTTGGAAGTAGCTCCAATCACCCTTTAAGTAGACTTCCTTAAAGTAATCTCAAGATCAACTCAAAGCAGCCTTCTCCACCAAGAAGTAGCTTCAACTGTGCTCCCTCAAGAAGCCTCCACGATCTTGGAGTAGCCATGGAGCAAAACCAGCTTGTACCTATGAAGGGGGATTGGAAGAAGGAAATACAAAAATGAAGTACATCACTTTGACCCTATATCAAGCATTAGAATCTCCTATCCACTTAAGTTGAACATGGCTATGTGTGGTGGCTAGGATATCGTAGCTATAGGACACCTTCTAGAGCACAAGGAAGAAGACAACAAGTGAATCTTAGCTTGATTGCTCTCAATAGTGAAGTGCAAGTGTAGCTTAGGTTCTTTGGGTGTCCTAAGGCCTCTACTATTTATAGGAATGGTTTTCAAGTGTCTAGGGACGTTCTAGGGAGAGTCTAGAGTGTTCTTAGTGCTTAACTAGCCGTTAGGTGTACATTAGTTGGCTAGCAATTGCTAATTTGTTCGTGCTTGAAAAGAACACTCCAAAACCCTGCTCAGTCGACAATTTAATTGACCAAACTGTGTCTCAGTCAAGATTTTCTTCAACTGAGCATGGGTTCAAGGCAAAAGTATTGCAACAACTATTTCCAACTCCCAACTACCAACCACACAGTCTAACAGTCACAAGCTTTAGACCGAACCTTACTCGGTCGAGATTATTTTTGACCGAAGACTATTTTAGAGCACAATTGTGTAAGTTGTTGAACAATGCTCACAAGTTCAACAGAGGTGGTTCTCAGTCGACAAGAACTTTCACCGAGTGTGTCTCAGTCAACAAGTTCTTCGACTGAGGGTGTCCCTATATTAGGCTTTTAAATCACCTACTGAGTGTGCGTTTCAATGTGTGTTGGTGACTCTAACTTTGGCGGGAACCTATCTAAGGGTTATAAGTGGGTAGGGAAGATTTAACTCTTGATTTAAATTATGTCTAAGTACTTGTACATTATATCTATGTACAAGTGTTTACATTTGAGTATGATCATAAACATTTATACAATTAAGCGCATTTGAGCTTCAATTTGCATTGATCTTCATCTTCCCATTTAGTAGGATTCCCTTATTCCTTTGAACCCTGAAATACTCAAATAACATGTTAGATCCACAAGCATGAAATGTTTTTCATAATAAAAACAAAGGGTATATTAATGTCCAATTTAGCCAACATCAAGCCACAGAGCATGCGAAAGAACTTCCATATTTCTCCTTCCCCAAAGGTACCGACTTGATGCATCTAGTCCAACCCCTAGGTGACCCAGTCGAGATTAGAGCCCAATCGGTCATCTTATTGAAAAATCCACCTTTACGGGGAGGATCAGAGATGATTGTAGGGAGCATCTCCTTAAATTCATCGACCTTTGCTCAATGATAAATCCAACATGCACCAATGATGATGCCATGTGACTTCAACTCTTTAAGTATTCCCTGACATATAAAGTTGAGCCATGGTATAGTGCTCTTTGAGGAGATCCAAACAATACCTTGGTGGCCCAAGACAGTAAATTCCTAGAAAAATTCTACCCTCCTTCTATGACATCCTCTCTCTAGGGACAAATTACAAGATTTAATTAAGTACCTGATGAGTCTTTGTATGAAACATGGGAGTGATTCAATGAACTCCTATGTTATTGTCTACACCACGACATCCCCAAGAATCAAATCATTGAGCTCTTACATCAGAGCAGATGATGTCATGAAGAAATTCCTCGATTCCTCCTCCAAGGGAAATTTCATGAGATAGAGTTTTAATGACGCACTAAAGATAATCAACCTTGCGGCAGAAAATTAGACTCACTAGACTAGGCCTTGGGGCAAGGGCGTTCTTAAGGTGGCCATGGTATAAGACCAATTAGAACTCAAATCTATCTTGGAAGCATTGAAAGCCCTCTCCCTCCAGGAAGAAATCTTGAGAAGTCCTTTAGAGCATATGAGAGAAAGAGCCAGAATTCCCAAGTGCAAATAATCATGCCCTCATGCAAATTCTACCATGCAGTAGACCACTTCACTATTCACTTCCAATAGATATATGTTTCATTCTACGAGCATCAGATGGGCCAAAAGTACATAGTTACTCAAAATGAAGATGAAAAGTAAATCCACAACATTCCAGGGAAAGAGTACTATAATCCAAACCTATCCCGCACTCATCTAGGTTTTTGATGCATGAACCTCGTGGGACCCGAGGGACCAAATCAATTTTCAACACAAAACGCTCAGGAGAGAGCATCTATGAATTACAATGGCCCGCGCAACCAATGAAACTTTAGGTTCATTTTTTCTATCTGGAACTACCAATAGCAGTAGAAATTCCAGAACCCAAATCAAGCCCCACCATTGTAGACCGAAGCCGCACCAGTGTATGACTCAATGATGACACTCTAGGAGAAGATGACATCATACCAAACCCAACTCGCCAATGCCATAACAAATCAAAAGGCGTTGGAATCTCTTACTGCTCGATTGGCTGCTAGCCAACAACCCCCAGTGGGCACAATCACCAGCTAGCCAAAAAATAACCCCAAGCATCAAGAGAAGCTAAATGTTTTAATAATTAGGTCGAGGGATGTGTACACCAAACCTCCCACCTCCATGCCTGTTGACAACATTGAGAAGATCCCAAGTGAATCTCCAAATGACCGAATCAATCATCTGGTGGAGCAGGAAACAAAGCCCCTAGTGACACCAACACAATCCAGTATTAGTGAGGATATGATGGAAACCAGTTCAATAATTAACTCTGGAGCCCCTGGGATCCCGTTAGTTCACCACACACAGGTCGTCTCAAGATCAGCGATTGTCTTAAGAAATTCAAAGATGTCATGAGGAGAATCCATGGTAAAATCCCCTTCTCGAATCTGCTAACCGAAACACCAACCTAGTGCAAGTACCTTAAAATGATTCTGTTAGAAAAATGTTTGAACCAGGAAACCAAGACAGTGAATCCATCACCAACAATTTATGGTCCATACAAGATCTCAGAACTCAAAAGAAAAGCGATCCAAGATCTCTATGGATAGACTATTTCCTGGGTTATGATACATTCCATAAGGGACTCATTGACTTATTTTCTAGCATATCCATCATGCCTTATGCCTTATACCATTGCCTAGGGTTCACAAATCTCTTACCCACAGAAATGACCATTCATTTGGTGGACGCATCCATCACTAAAACCCTGGGAATTATCAAATATTTCCATGTGAAGTTAGGACATGACACCTACGTGTCATGCAATTTCATGGTCATGTATATCAAAGAAGACAATCGGTTCCTGCTCATCCTAGGACAACCATTCATAGGCACCACACACACTTTAGTGGATGTCAAAGCTGGAAAACTTGTTCTAAAACTAGGGAAGAAGACTATTGAGTATTGAGTCCTCAAAGAATCGAAGAGGGTGCATAGCTTGATCGAAACTTTTAAGGCAGAAGGAAAGCTAGAACCACGTCAAGATGTTGATCAAGGCAATAGAGTCATAACCATGGACAATTCATGCATAATGTCTAACCATGATCCAGGCCCCACATGTTTCACATATTAGGGTTTGGATACCCTGTTCATTGGTGCCACTTGAAAAACATTATTATCAGTCGGGTCTGTGGTGATAAACTAGGATGCTTGCTGGGAGGCAACCCAGCCCCTTTTTTTCCTATTTTGTCCTCTTTCTTTTCCTATTATTTTTCATTTCTTGTCTTTTATTTTCAAAAAAGGGGGAGGGAAGGAGCTGTGAGGAGAGAAAGATAAGGAAAAATATCATGTACTTGACAAGCCAAGTGAATGGAAAACTGGAGTGGTGAGCAAGCCTCATGATAATATGCTCTCGTTCACCCACTTAATTGATGAACAAAGATCTCAAAATCTTATGAATTGATGAGCGATGTGGTGCGTGGGATATGTTTCCCAATGAGATTGATCTTTATATTTTGCATAACTGATTTTACTTCTTTCTCACAAATAAATTGATCTTATCTTTTTTAAGAAATATTATTCTTTAGAAATATTAGTCATCTTTATCTCACTCCAATTACCAATATTCACTGTCATATTTTGATTAGGACTTTCACAGGGATGAGTGATGTAAGGACCCTACGTGCTACGGATAACACATGCATGGTGCAACCGTTGATTTCTTTTTGGGAACTCATAACATCTCCTCGATGCAGCTATAATGCATGAAGCGTAGGGTTTGGAAGTACCAGAACTTTCCAACGATCAAGAAAATCCCACACGTCTATTTCTCTCCCACATCAACACGGCCCATGGTGGCAGAGAACATCAACATGAATGGCAAACACCAACAAGGAGGTGGAGGCCCTCCACCGACCCATGAGATCCCATCCAACAAACATATATATCATTACTATTCCCAAGATCCATACGTCATCTAGGATCTCTAATTCATGCACCTGAAACATATCCAGGGGGATGCCAGCACCAGACCTGGATCCGCGGATCAAGTGGCTCTATGATCAGCAAGTCGTCACCCTAGAAGTTAGGCATTGAATGGTTGTAGGTTGTAGTGAGTGGGTTACACATCATAGGGCACCATCACCTCTGCAAAATGAATATCATGGTAATTGGTAGCCACAACCATGCTAGGATGAGAGCATAAACAATGGAAGAAAAACCCACTCTTATGGCTCTATTGTGTTCTCTTGGATGAGAAACACCCCTCATATCCTTCTTCCCCACTCTCTGTATCAATTCCCCTCCATCTCTAACTTCTTTCTCCATGAGGACGGGTAGAATTTTGAAGTTTGGGTGGGGGTGGGTGGTATGTCATCCTTCCTCACCACCTCAACTCTAACCTTTCCCTTTCTTTTGTCATGCTCAAACACTTCTTCTCCTTTTCCATCTTTTATTTGCATATATCTTGCTTTCTATTTTCTTTTTCATTGTTTATGTGAGTTGTGACCATTATCTAGTCTGTCACTATGATGTATGTTACAAATGGAAAATATATGAATGAACTATCCCTTTTTCTCTTATTCTTAAGATAACCTATGTAAAAGGAAGTTTTATGGAATAGACTTGTTTTGAATAGTTCTGGGCCCAGATGAAAACAATTGTGCAACCCTCCCCCTTGGAAGTGATGATAAGCAGATGGATTGTAAAACGAAAAGCCACATATGCCTCTAGCATGACTTGCAACAATACTCGTGAACACTTCTTTACCCTATATATCAACTGAAGTAGTTGATATAAGATGCTGATCTGACTCAAATGTAACAATCAAAGGGAGAAGAACAAGTCATCCTCTTGATCACATTCTTCTTCCATCACCTCTTACGTCTTCATTATCCACCAAAAAAAACATTCCACCATATGCCAAACCTTAAGTCTAGGGTGCCATCCCTTTCATAAATACTCTCTCTTTTTTATTTTTATTTTCACATGCATGCATGAATAAAAGAGGAAAATGAGCCAAAATGAAAACATGTGGTCAATGTAACTGCAAACAAATAAAAGGTCTCGAGTTGAATAGAGGAGAGACAAATAAAATAACTGGATCCCAAATAAGGTCTCAAGTTGAATAGAGGAGATATTAGGGAATCAGGTTCATGCTATGCCTTTCTCCCCCTTTTATCTAGTTTTAATACTCAGGGGGCTTATAAAAAAAATTCTCCCTAACCAGCCCAACAGCTCTGACTTGTACTTAATTCTACTTGCGCAAATAGATCAGGAGTATTATATATATGAAAGTAGTTTCTTGTAGGTTTTGGGGTCTAGTGATTAGAGGAACAAGACCCAGTTGGGGGATATCCAAATGTGACTACATTACCCCAAGGATTAGGGTCGCTTGGTCGTTATTAGTGGGAAGCAGACTTTAAGGTTTTCCTAGTTAGGAGAGGAAGGCCTAGAACCTAGTATCAATTGTTGATATTTTTTACTTTTCTTTACTTAGGACGAGCAAAGGATTACATATGAAATAGTTTAATGAGTATATTTTTACCCATTTTAACATGTTTTTTATTCACTTTTTAGGGGTTGTTGTGTCTCTATTTCCTAGTTTTATCTTTATATTCACTTAAATGCAATTATTTTCCCTTTTTCATATTTTAATGCATTTTCATATGTATTTCATGCGAAATCAACCAAAGTTGTGTTGCGACACCTAGATGGATGATTAAGCCCTCAAAATGCTATGCCTCAAGGGAAGAAAGGCTCAAAAGCTTTCCTTTTGATTACCTTCCAACCACGTAGTCGAGCAAGTAGTTCTTCCATTGATCTAAAACTCGAGCCACTCTCCAACTGGAGCCTTTTAGATTCCTGTGTCTTGGTGCACACCTTAGCGTCTAGGCCATTCTGGCTCATCCATGATGGATCACCCTAGGATCGAACATGAGGTTCAAATTGAGCAACCCACGTGAGTCCCCTATTGGACCAAGTACATGCCATGCAAGAAGATGCCTTCGACCACATGCATTCAACTTTATGGTTTTAGAGGTAAGGAATACATATGTAAAAGGGAACCCTCATCATCCATCAAAGGGGTCTCTGATCGGTGATTAGAAGCCACATTATGCAGCGGAAACCCTAGAGAGGAGCAAGGAGGTGGTGATCACAGTAGAGATATTGGTCTTCCTGGACCAGGCATCATGGCATTCTCCATCATTCCTATTATCTCTTTGATGATGCCCCTCACCATGATTGAGTAGACGTTTTGTGTTGGGGCATGGGGACTAGCCCCGATCACTTGTATTTTATCTTAGCTTGTATCTAAAGATGATAATATTATTGCTAAATAAAGTATCATTCTACTCGATGCCTTGCTTTGCAAATTGACGACTTGTTCTGCATATTAGTTATAATCATGCATATGCTGGTTGATGTGAGTGTAGTTAGAACAACAGAATGATCTTATTATCCCCCTGAGTTGTCAACAAGGGATAATGAGGTGTTTGGACTTCAATCTGCTACGTGATGAGGATGGTTTGTGGTAACTAAAGGAGTTCAATAGCATAGGAAAGGAACTTGGGTGCCGAAGATGCTTAGTTCCAGGGGAGTCTATACTATGTAACAACTTGTATCCCATGAGGGTGCAACAACAAAGCCTCAATTTCGCAATGACTATTAGAGAGTTAAATCTTGTTAGGATAATTATGTAGGCCCAATTAGCAAAATCCCATTCCTTGGTAGTCTTTATTATATGTTATTTACTTCTTTACTCTTTGTTACTTTAGACAACATTTTAGTTTAATCAATCTTTCAACTACTCAGTGGTAAATATTACTCTTACTACTTCTTAATCGATTTAATTACTTTAAAATGTTGTCCTTTGGGTTTGATCCTTAAGTATACTACAATAAGTCTTCCACTCGTGTGGTGTGGGGAGTTAATGCACTACTTTTGGTAAACCTAGGAAATGATTCTTTTAGTGTTTTTCTTGGTGCAAATTTTGTAGCCCCATCATTCTCCAAGGATCAGAATCCAAGGGCAGTACATCTTCACCTTAGTCAAGGATATCCAGACTTCTTTGAGAAGAGGGAGAAGGAGCAACCATACTTGCCACTGATGAAAAACTCAAAGTAGAGAAACTCTCCATCGACCTTGAACGATCCATGGTCACTGTTGGTGTATCTTTCCCCTTATTCTCTAAATCTATCCACCTTCTTTCATTCCCATCATTTCACCTCATTTACCATCTCCATGTCACACCATACTTGTAATTCCTCCAAGTTACTCATCACCGTGAGTGGCAAATCATACCACTTGGGTTCGGAGTAGCCACTAAGGCTCTCTTAACATGTAAATACTTACACCCATTAAATATATGCTCTTATCAATGTTTAACTCCATACTCTTGTTCTCAATGCTTCACTTGCATGATTAGATACCATCTTGTGGTGTTTGATTATTGGTGTCTCAAAAAAGTAGTATCAACCTATATCTAAGTGCTATGGGGTTGCATGAACACATGATGATGTTGGAATTCTTAAGCTAATGATTGTATGGTTTTACTATGATTGTTTGTTTTCCATCTCGAGAGAGAGACAAATTTATAGTCTAGATCTATCCTAAGCTCGAGAGAGAAGGGAATAAACATTTATGATGATTTATTGTAAACTTGATAAGGGTATACAATGAGTGTAAGTATTAGATGCTGGTGAAAGACCTTTGATGGTGAAACCCAGTCCAAGTTCCCCATCCATATTTGATACTTTATCTTTTGACTTTCTTGATCTTTTGTTTTACTTGCTTATTGATTGTTCACTGAAGTACCACCATTCCATAAGGAACACAAAACTTTATCTCACCCTTTGTTTGGTGTAACTAAGCTAAGGCTCTCAATTCTTAACACATACCACCCTTGTGTGTGTTGATCGACCCTGATTTACTACACAATACCATGTATTATCATTGTGGGGGTCATGAGTGTTAGGTTATGAATTAAAAAGTCTAATTACTCTAGATTTGCTCCATTTTAGATGTCTAATTTAGGTCAATCAACTTTTTATTTTTGTTTCCAAGGACAAGGCAATCAATATTGTCAAGAACCTTAGTCTACTTATCATACACCCAGCCTCAAGTCTAGAAATAGACTCGACTGCACATTTTTACTTTGATAACTCTACCCTTCTTAAATTCCTTATATCACACATCCACTTTCTAACTCTACTATGAGACTTATTTCATGTAGTTTGAGTGAAACATATTGTAACCACTACCTACTACATAGATCATGGATCCTCGTAGGGTAGTTGTCCTCAACCCAAGGGTTGAAGGCTTTCACAAGGAAGATGAGGAGGATAGAGATTGAGAGAATCATGACAAAGAAGAGAGTGAAGAAGAGCATGAGGAAGAGAATCATGAGGAAGAACGTGAGGAAGATCAAGAAGAGGAATGTTGTGATGAAAAATGTCACGATAGATCCATAAGAAATAGGAGAAATGAAAAAATAGAGATGATGAGGATGATAGAGGACCTTCTCTTTGCGAGTTGTCTACCACCAGGGCTAATAAATCTAGATACTCGATCATAATTCCTTGATTTAATGCTCCAAACTTTGAATCAGTAGTCATCAATATGATCCACAACAAGAATTTTGGGGGAAACTCCCGAGAAGAAAACCCTTACCATCAGTTGGATGCCTCTAAAAATATATGGATACCATCAAGATGAAAAATGTGTTGTAGGTAATGAAAAGGATTCAACTTTTCTATAAGGTATACAACTATATAATGGTACCTTTGTTTGTCTAATAAAATCATCAATGGATGTGCAGCTCAGGCTGACATTTTGTCACCAAGTTCTATATGGAAGATAAGACTCTTAAAAATTGGCACAAGATCACTGACTTCATATAGAAGCATGGTGAGAACTTGTATGAAGCATGGGAAAGATTCCAAGAGTACTAGATGTAATGCCTGTTGACTCAAGGTCTAAATTGACTAAGCCCTTGTTTTGATGATGAGTAAACCATTCCACTTATTTGTGTCTAATGCTTCTACTTGAGTGATTTTAGATTAGGTATAGACACACTCCAAATGCCCTAACTTGCGCATATCAAATTGGAGAAAAGACAAGTCAAAGTCAATACAAGTGCACATTTTTGGAATAGGATGTAAATCCATTAGAATCAGTTGTAAATTTCTTGTATTGATTGCATGACTTGTAATTAAGATTAGAAAAAACCAAGAGCAATTAGATCGAATGTTTAAGCAATCAAAATCCATTTTCTAAAATTCACATCAGGTTGTTCATCAGTCGAGTTGGAAACTCGAATGATCCTGATTGGATCTTGAAAATAACTTTTGATCTATCGAGTTTACATTTCACAGAACTCGATTGATCCCTCTGCAGACCAAAACTGATGTAAGTGAATCGATCGCGTTACCCTAGAACAAACTCAACCGATTGCCTAAATTGGTCTTGTCTCTTAGTGGGATCGGTCTACCTACCTTTATAGAAACTTGACCAATTGCACTATACGGAAAAGTGCAAAAAAGTGTTTCTAGCCGTTGTGGAGTTGCAACAATTGAAAATATATCTGTTGCAAGTCACAGAATGGCTAGTTTTTGTTCTTAAATGTTCCCAAAGGCTAAGAGGCATCCCCAACTAAAAATGGACCCCTTCAGCTTCACTCCAAGGTTGAGCATTCAATGAAAAATTCTATGTGAGGTTCCTCTTATATAGTTGAGTGATTCCTATAGTCTCCTCTCTCTCTCTAAGCTTAATGACTTTCTACATTCCTTAGAGTGAGTAGGAAATCTATAAGAGATCTAGTTCTACATGTATATCTTGTGAAGTAGGAAATCTATAAGAGTAGGAAATCTATACTTCAACCTCCTCCCTATCTGTCATTTCAACCATGAAGATGAATGTTCTCTCTCTTAGCTAAGAGAGTGAAGAAGAACAAGGGAAGGAGTCCCTTGGTGAAGATCAAGGTTGAAGACTTGGAGCAAGAGTGGGTAAGCCCTTGGTGAAGGGAGAAGACTCCTTGCTCAAGTGGGTAAGTCCTTGGTGGAAGCTTCTATAAGTGAAGGTGAAAGTAAAGGCTGAAGATATAAGAATAGTGGAAAAATCCTTGAAGGTGGAAAACTTGTGCTAGAGTGAGTAAGACCTTGGAGAAGATTTAAGACTCTTGGCAAAGTGGGTAAGTCCTTGGTAATGTGGTATACTCTTGGTGCTTGGATGGGTAAGTCCTTTGGTGTTCATTTATTGTAATTCATATGAATGAATATAAGAGTGCAATGGTTAAGAAATCCTAGAGGTTGACCTCTCTAGGTAGTGGACTGACTCACTTCTAGTTTGAAGTGTGGAACTACTCTACATCGCTTGTCAATTGGTGTATGTTCAATATCTCTCTCCCTTGCTATGCATATTTTAGTTGCACTCAAATTTCCCATTTAGCAACCTTATCTTGTGATATATCTTGAAGTTCTAATAGATTTTGTTTAAGTACATTCATCTCTATTCACCCCCCTCTACAACATCTAATCACCTATCTAGGATCCAACAATTAGTATCAGAGCGGGTTTTCCCAAGCATACTTCAACAAGAAGGAGAAGAGGGGTGACTACCACGATGGGAGATAATTCATCAACCTTTCAACTTTGATGGGAGTAACTTCCTCTATTGGAAAAGAAGGCTACAATTCTACATCCAACGATCAAGTCTTAAGCTATGGCAAATGGTGGACCATACATACAAGTTCCCGGTGACAAAGATTGAAGAATGGGATGAAGCTACCATGAAGAAAGCCACCTTGAATGCAAGAGCAATCAACATCCTCTATGCCATCGTAACCTCCATCGAGTTCAACCAGATTTCTTCTTGTGAGATGGACAATGAGGTATGGAGAAAGCTATGCATCACTTATGCGGGGACTCAACAAGTAAAGGAAAGCAAAGTCCACATGCTCAATGGGAAACTTGAGAACTTCAAGATGGGAAAGGAGGAGAAGATAGCCAACATGTACTCAAGGATCAACACCATTATGAATGGTCTTACTATTCTAGGACATCCTATGAGTAGATGAGAGATCAACTCAAAGATCCTTAGAACTCTCCCCAAGAGATCGGAACCCAAGGTGAATTCCATTGAAGAAGTAAGGTCTCTAGAGTATATCCCCATTGAAGAGCATTGGAAATCTACAAGCCCATGAAGTCACACTTGGCAAAAGAGAAGAAGCTAGTTGAAAGAAAACACGAGAAAGAGCTAAAGAGAATGAGGAAGGCTGAAATGAAGGCTCAAATTGAAGCTATTATGGGATAAGCCTCTCCATCCTCTCATATTGAGGAAGATGCCATGTACTACAAGTGTAGATTCTACAAAGGTAAGAATTCCTCCTCCATCTGGTGCATCAAGTGTGGAAAGAAGGGTCACTTCAAGATAGATTGTCTACAAGGAAAGAAGAACCATCATCACGAGGAAAGAGAAGAGAAGTACAAGATGAAGGAGAATTGGTACTCAAGATCAAGTGACTCCTCCAACTCAAGCTCAAGTGAAGATTCAAGTGAAGGATCTAGCTCAAGCTCTAGTGAAGAAAAAGAATTTCATTTTGCTCGTATAGCTTCTACAAGAAAAGACTCAAATTAGATAAAACTAAACTCTTTAGATAAAGAACCCTTAATTGCTATCATTAATGATACTCGTACCTCTCTTAAGTCTTCTAAAAGGAAAAGGAAAAAGCTTGCTAGAATTGTTGATAATATGCATGTAGAGTCAGATGATCTTGAACATGCTAATTCTTGCTTGCTTGATGATAAAAATGCTTGTCTTATCCAACTAGACTCTCTTAAACTTCAAAATGCTAGTTTGCTTGATAAGATTATATTTTTAGAAGATCAACATCTTATGACTAGTTATAATGAAGATCATACTTTAATTGTTGATTCTCTCATGTATGATATTGATGTTCTTAAATCTAAAAATAAGGACAAAGATTTTGTTTTGAAAGGATTAGAATCTGAAAATGGTGTTTATCTTTCTAAGATTTCTTCACTTGAAACAGAAAATGCCTCCTTACTTGCTAAAATCAATATGCTTGAATCTTGTTCTAGTTCTACTAGAAGAGAGAATCATTTTGCTTCTCATCATATTGATAGAGATTGTTTTTTAACTAAAGCTCTGTGCCTAGAAAATGATCTTTTACATGCTAGAGAAAATATCAATCATTTGTCTTCTACTGTTACTTCTCTTATGCATGATAATCATAGTTTGAGATCTTCTTTGCAAAGATTCTTAGTTGGTAAAAAGAATCTTAATGATATCATATACCATACTACTAAACAAACTGGTAGACATGGTTTAGGGTATGATAGTAGTCAAAGTAACAACAAAGGTAAAGGACCTCCAATATTCCATGGAGAATCCACTAGTTCTAAGACTATGGGCACATGCAGCTATTGCAATGATATTAACCATTATTCTAATTGTTGTCCTTTTAGGAAAGCATCTAAGAGAAATAGGATTTGGGTTTCTAAACTAACCCCTTCGGACCCAAAAATATGATTGAGGACCATTTCATCTTTTTTATTGTATGTACTTGCAAATGGATTGACTTGAGCTATTGAATTGCAAATTGACTTCTCAATCCACATGAAAGAAGAAAGGTGAGATGTGTAGAAGGTGACAACAACTGGAAAAAGGAATGGTAAGAACAAAGGTAAAGGTTTTCTTGCTTATAACCAATCCAAACTTGTTTTTTTCAAGTTAGTGTGCACTGTGCATGTGGTTTTTGAGTCAAAAGTGCTATTTTGTGATTCTCTTCACACTCTTGCTCAAAAACTATTTCTAATGCTTTCATAGTGCATTACTAACTTCCTTACACATGTTTGGATATGAGTTATATCTTTAGAATGTCTCTAAATATGTTTTTATGAAATATATGTACTTTTTGACAGTAGCCTTTTCGGTCGAGTTTGTGCTACTAGAAACATGACTGAACAACACCAATGAGTGTTTCCAATAACTATCATCGGTCGAGTTGTGAACTCGACTGACAACACTGTGCACAAAATATACATTTGGCTTATTGAATGAGAATTTCCCTCTCAACTAGATTTTCTCAAACGATAGCCTTATTCTTCAGCACTCCCATTTGGTACCTTTATATATGCATATTTCCATGTCCTCTATTGCCTATATTGCTTACAACTCTATCTTTCAAATTGCTCTAAATTGGTATGTCTATATCTTGCAATTATTTGCCTGGAGTTGTTTTGCAAGTTTTGATGCTGATCTCTTTGGATCTCTTGGTTGTGTGTTAAATTGCTTCTTCTATGCTCAAATTTGCTACATATATATAGTTGTATATCTTGTTTGATTACAACCTTAAGGTTCTTATTGATATTCATCCTTTGTTAATGATGTATATTTGTTAGTGAGTTATATGCTTTCATTCTTCTAAAATTGCATATATCTTTGTTTGGATATATATCTCCATCTACTCATAGATTTCTCTTTAACGTGTGCATCTCCTGCTATGATCTAGATCCTACTTCTAGTCCTAACTAGTGATATTATCTTCTAGTAGTTCATATACAAGTAGTTCTAGCATTGTTCATCCAATGGTATTCTACTATATGCTATGCTTGTATCTTGTTTCATACTTGCTCAAGATTGTTACTTGAATTGCATATCTACTATCTTGAGTTGCTTACATGACATTCTGATGCAGGATACATAGAGCTACATTGTATGTAGAATTTGGAGCTTTTTTTATTTTCATGCTGATTTTGCTCCAGTTTCAGTTTTTGGTACAAGACTAGTGTTTTTTATGCAAAAATGACCTTCTGAGCAAGAGTCATCGCTTTTCCATGAGTCCTGACACTTTTTGGGAAAATTCTATCATCTTAAGGGTCAAAATTGCAATTTATTGTTTTTCTACAACACTTTATCTTATATTCTGGGTTGTTCAAGTGCATGCTTTAACTTGTTTTTATTTTATTCTTGGACAAACCCCTAGCTGTTCTCTTCTACTCTCCTTATATAAATTTTTGTTATATCCTTTCCTTTAACAAGTGGTATTTCTTATTTCTTATTTCTCATACCCCCACTTTTTGAAATGACAAAGGGGAAGAAAGGTATGTCTACTTTTAACAAAATAGGGAGAAGGCATGTCTTACATGAAGAGAAGAAGTATGTCCATGTAAGGGGGAGAAGGTAAAAGGGCTGAAGTCATATATGTGTAGAACATATATGAGTAGAAGACATAGTATTCTATAAATGTTATGAAAGCTAACCATACAGGAGAAATAGCACCAATTGAGGGGGAGTATGAGAACTCCACTAGCATAAATTGAGGGGGAGCATATGAACTCAATTCTATTGAAACCCCTAGATTTCTCCAAAGGTATGACTTTACTTGAATGCTTTCAATACATTTATGGAATGGTTTGTCATCTTCAAAATGGGGGAAAATATTGATTCAAGGTCTAAATTGACGAAACCCTTGTTTTGATGATGACTAAACCATTCCACTTATTTGTGTCTAATACTTCTACTTGACTGATTTCAGATTAGGTATAGACACATTCTAAATGCCCTAACTTGCACATACCAAATTGAAGAAAAGACAAGTCAAAGTCAATACAAGTGCACGTTTTTGGAATATGATGTAAATCCATTACAGTCATGTTCTAAATCACTTTTAATAATTGTATGACTTGTAATTAAGCTTAGAAAAAATCAAGAGCACTTAGATCGAATGTTTAAGCACTCAAAAGCCATTTTCTAAAATTCATATCATGATTTTCATCGATCGAGTTGCAAACACGACCGATCCTGATTGGATCTTGAAAATGACTTTTGATCGATTGAGTTTCCATTTCACAGAACTCTACCGATCCCTCTGCATACTAAAATTGATTTAAGTGAATCGGTCGAGTTACCCCAGAACAAAGTCGACTGATGACCTAAATTTGTCTTTTCTCTTAGTGGGACCGGTCATGTTACATGTATAGAAACTCAACCGATTGTACTGTACCAAAAAGTGCAGAAAAGTGTTTCTAGCCATTACGGAGTTGCAACAACCGAAAATATATTCATTGCAAGCCACAAAACGGCTTATTTTCATTCTTAAATGTTCCCAATGGCTAAGAGGTATCCCCATCTATAAATAGGACCCCTTGGGCTTCATTACAAGGTTGAACATTTAATGCAAAACTCTATGTGAGGTTCCTATTAAATAATTGAGTGCTTCCTACAGCCTCCTCTCTCTCTCTAAGCTTAATCACTTTCTACATTTGTTTGAGTGAGTAGGAAATTTGTAAGAGAGCTAGTCCTACATGTATATCTTGTGACAATCTCACTTCCACCACCTCCCTATCTCTCATGTCAACCATAAAGATGAAGGTTGTCTCTCTTGGCTAAGAGAGGTGAAGAAGAACAAGGGAAGGAATCCCTTGGTGAAGATCAAGGCTGAAGACTTGGATCAAGAGTGGGTAAGCCCTTGGTGAAGGCAAAAGACTCCTTGCTCAAGTGGGTAAGTCCTTGGTGGAAGCTTCTCCGAGTGAAGGTGAAGGCAAAGGCTGAAGATCCAATAAGAGTAGAAAAGTCCTTGACGGTAGAAAACTTGTGCTAGAGTGGGTAAGACATTTGAGAAGGGTGACGACTCTTGAAAAAGTGGGTAAGTCCTTGGTAATGTGGAATACTCTTGGTGCTTGGATGGGTAAGTCCTTTAGTGCCCATGTATTGTAAAACTTATAAATGAATATAAGAGTGCAATGGTTAAGAAATCCTAGAGGTTGACCTCTCTAGGTAGTGGACTGACTCACTTATAGTGTGAAGTGTGAAACCACTCTACATAGCTTGTCAATTGGTGTATGTTCAATCTCTCTCTCCCTTGCTATGCATGTTTTACTTGCACTCAAATTTCCTATTTAGCAACCTTATCTTGTGATGTATCTTTAATGTCTAATAGATTTTCTTTAAGTGCATTCAGATCTATTTACCCCCCTCTAGAGCATCCAATCACCCATGTAGGATCCAACAATTGGTATGAGAGCGGGTTTATCCAAGCATACTTCAACAAGTAGGAGAAGATGGGTGACTGCCAAGGTGGGAGATACTTCATCAACCTTCCAATCGTTGATGGGAGTAACATCCTCTATTGGAAAAGAAGGCTACAATTCTACATGAAAGTATCAAATCTTGAGCTATGGAAAATGATAGACCATCCATACAAGTTACCAATGACAAAGATAGAAGAATGTGATTAAGCTACCATGAAGAAAAACACCTTTAATGCAAGAGCAATCAACCTATTCTATGCTACCATGACCTCAATCGAGTTCAACTAGATTTCTTCTTGTGAGATGGCCTATGAGGTATAGAGAAAGCTATGCATCACTTATGAGGGGGCTCAACAAGTGAAGGAAAGAAAAGTATACATGCTCAATGGGCTGCTCGAGAACTTTAAGATGGAAAAGGAGGAGAAGATAGCCAACATGTACTCAAGGCTCAACACAAATGTAAATGGTCTTTCTATTCTTGGACATCCTATGAGTAGAGGAGAGATCAACTCAATGATCCTTAGAACTCTCCCCAAGAGATGGGAACCCAAGGTGACTTCCATTTAATAAGTAAGGTCTCTAGGTGATATCCCTAGTGAAGAGCTCATTGGAAATCTACAAGCCCATGAAGTCACACTTGAAAAAAGAGAAGAAGTTGAAAGACAAGAAGAGAAAGAGCTAAATAGAACGAAGAAGGCTGAAATGAAGGCTCAAATTGAAGCTATTATGGGACAAGACTCTCCATCCTCTCATGTTGAGGAAGATGTCATGTACTGCATGGGTAGATTCTATAAAGGAAAGAATTCCTCCTCCATCCAGTACCTCAAGTGTGGTAAGAAGGGTCACTTCAAGATAGATTGTCTATAAGGCAAGAAGACCTATTATCATAAGGAAAGAGAAGAGAAGTACAAGATGAAGTAGAATTGGTACTCAAGTTCAAGTGACTCCTCCAACTCAAGCTCAAGTGAAGATTCGAGTGGAGGATCTATCACAAGCTCTAGTGAAGAAGGAGAATGTCATTTTTCTCTTATGTCCTATACAAGAAAAGATTCAAATGAGGTAAAACTAAAATCTTTAGATAAAGAACCCTTAATTGCTATCATTAATGCTACTCATGCCTCTCTTAAGTCTTCAAAAAGGAAAAAGAAAAAGCTTGCTAGAATTGTTGATAATATGCATGTAGAGTCAGATGATCTTGAACATTCTAATTCTTGCTTGCTTGATGATAAAAATGCTTGTCTTGGCCAACTAGACTCACTTAAACTTCAAAATGCTAGTTTTCTTGATAAGATTATATTTTTAGAAGCTCAACATCTTATGACTAGTTATAATGAAGATCATACTTTAATTGTTAATTCTCTCATGTATGATATTGATGTTCTTAAATCTAAAAATAAGGAAAAAGATTTTGCTTTGCAAGGATTATAATTTGAATATGGTATTTATCTTTCTAATATTTCTTTGCTTGAAATAGAAAATTCTCCTTGCTTACTAAAATCAATGTGCTTGAAACTAGTTCTAGTTCTACTAGTAGAGAGAATAATGTTGCTTCTCTTCATATTGATAGATATTCTTATTTGACTAAATCTCTTTGCCTAGAAAATGATCTTTTACATGCTAGAGATAACATCAATCATTTGTCTTCTACTATTACTTCTCTTATGCATGATAATCATAGTTTGAGATCTTCTTTGTAAATATTCTTAGTTGGTGAAAAGAATCTTAATGATATCCTATACCATACTACTAAACAAATTGGTAGACATGGTTTAGGGTATGATAGTAGTCAAAGGAACCGTAAAGGTAAAGGACCTCCAATATTGCATGGAGAATCCACTAGTTCCAAGACTATGGGCACATGCAACTATTGCAATGATATTGGCCATTATTCTAATTGTTGTCCTTTTAGGAAAGCACCCAAGAGCAATAGGACTTGGGTTTCTAAACTAACCCCTTAATACTCTTGCTCAAAAACTATTTCTAATGCTTTCATAGTGTATTACTAACTTGCTTACACATGTTTGCATATGACTTATATCTATAGCATGTCTCTAAATATGTTTTTATGAAATATATGTGCTTTTTGATAGCAGCTTTTTCGGTCGAGTTTGTCTTGTTAGAAACTCGACTGACCAATACCAATGAGTGTTGCCAACAACTATCATCATTCGAGTTGTCAATACACATAACTCGACCAACAACACTGTGCATAGAATATACATTTGTCTTATTGAATGAGAATTTCCCTCTCAACTAGATTTTCTCAACCGAGAGCCTTATTCTTTAGCACTCTAATTTGGTACCTTTATATATGCTTATTTCCATGTCCTCTATTGACTATCTTTCTTACAACTCTATATTTCAAATTGCTCTAAATTGGTATGTCTATATCTTGCGATTACTTGCCTGGAGTTGTTTTGCAGGTTTTGATGATGATCTCTTGGTTGTGTCTTAAATTGCTTCTGCTATGCTCAAATTTTCTACATATAAATAGGTGTATATCTTGTTTGTATACAACCTTGAGGTTTTTGTTGGTAATCATACTTTGGTAATTATGCATATTTGTTAGTGAGTTATATGCTTTCATGCTTCTAAAATTGCATATCTCTTTGTTTGGATATATCTCTCCTTCTGCTCATAGCTTTCTCTTTAACTTGTGCATCTCTTGCTATGATCTAGATCCTACTAGTAGTCCTAACTAGTGATATTCTCTTCTAGTAGTTCATATACAAGTAGTTCTAGCATTGTTCATCCAGTGGTATTCTACTATATGTTATGCTTGTATCTTGTTTCATACTTGCTCAAGCTTGTTACTTGAATTGCATATCTACTATCTTGAGTTGCTTACATGACATTCTGATGCAGGATACATAGAGCTACATTGTATGTAGAATTTGGAGCTTTTTTTATTTTCATGCCGATTTTGCTCCAGTTTCAGTTTTTGGTACAAGACTAGTGTTTTTTATGCAAAAATGACCTTCTGAGCAAGAGTCATCGCTTTTCCATGAGTCCTGACACTTTTTGGGAAAATTCTATCATCTTAAGGGTCAAAATTGCAATTTATTGTTTTTCTACAACACTTTATCTTATATTCTGGGTTGTTCAAGTGCATGCTTTAACTTGTTTTTATTTTATGCTTGGACAAGCCCCTAGCTGTTCTCTTCTACTCTCCTTATATAAATTTTTGTTATCTCCTTTCCTTTAACAAGTGGTATTTCTTATTTCGTCATACCCCCACTTTTTGAAATGACAAAGGGGGAGAAAGGTATCTCTTCTTATGACAAAATAGGGAGAAGGCATGTCTTACATGAAGAGGAGAAGTATGTCAATGTAAGCGGGAGAAGGTAAGAGGGCAGAAGTCATATATGTGTAGAACATATATGAGTAGAAGACATAGTATTCTATAAATGTTATGAAAGCTTACCATACAGGAGAAATAGCACCAATTGAGGGGGAATATGAATACTCCACTAGCATAAATTGGGGGGGAGCATATGAACTCAATTCTATTGAAACCCCTAGATTTCTCCAAAGTTATGACTTTACTTAAATGCTTTCAATAAATTTATGGAATGGTTTGTCATCTTCAAAAAGGGGCAGAATATTGATTCAATGTCTAAATTGACTAAACCCTTGTTTTGATGATGACTAAACCATTCCACTTATTTGTGTCTAATGCTTCTACTTGACTGATTTTAGGTTAGGTATAGACACATTCTAAATGCCCTAACTTGCACATACCAAATTGGAGAAAAGACAAGTCAAAGTCAATACAAGTGCACATTTTTAGAATATGATGTAAATCCATTAGATTCATGTTCTAAATAACTTGTAACCATTGTATGACTTGTAATTAAGCTTAGACAAAATAAGGAGCACTTAGATTGAATGTTTAAGCACTCAAAAGCCATTTTCTAAAATTCACATAATGATGTTCATCGATCGAGTTGCAAATTGGATCGATCCTGATTGGATCTTAAAAATGACTTTTGATCGGTCGAGTTTATAGTGCACTGAACTCTACCGATCCCTATGCATATCAAAATTGATTTAAGTGAATCAGTCGAGTTACCCCAGAGAAAAGTCGACCGATGATGTAAATTGGTCTTGTCTCTTAGAGGGATCGGTCGTGTTACCTTTATAGAAACTCGACCGATTGTACTATACTGAAAAGTGCATAAAAGTGTTTCTAGCCATTGTGGAGCTGCAACAACTGAAAATATATCCATTGTAAGCCACAAAATGGCTAGTTTTTATTCTTAAATGTTTCCAATGGCTAAGAGGCATCCCCATCTATAAATAGGACCCCTTGGACTTCATTCCAAGGTTGAGCATTCAATGAAACACTCTATGTGAGGTTCTTATTCTATAGTTGAGTGCTTCCTACAACCTCCATTCTCCCTCTAAGCTTAATCACTTTCTACATTCGTTAGAGTGAGTAAGAAATTTGTAAGAGATCTAGTCCTATATGTATATCTTGTGAGGATCTCACTTCCACCACTTCCCTATCTCTCATTTCAACCATGAAGATGAAGGTTCTCTCTCTTATCTAAGAGAGATGAAGAAGAACAAGAGAATCCATTGGTGAAGATCAAGGCTGAAGACTTGGAGCAAGAGTGGGTAAGCCCTTGGTGAAGGCAGAAGACTCCTTGCTCAAGTGGGTAAGTCCTTGGTGGAAGCTTCTCTGAGTGAAGGTGAAGGCAAAGGTTGAAGATCCAATAAGAGTAGAAAAGTCCTTGAAGGCATAAGACTTGTGCTAGAGTGGGTAACACATTGGAGAAGGCAGAAGACTCTTGGCAAAGTGGGTAAGTCCTTGGTAATGTGGAATACTCTTGGTGCTTGGATGGGTAAGTCCTTTAGTGTTCATGTATTGTAAAACTTATGAATGAATATAAGAGTGCATGGTTAAGAAATACTAGAGGTTGACCTCTAGGTAGTGGACTGACGCATTCTAGTTTGAAGTGTGGAACCACTCTACATAGCTTGTCAACTGGTGTATGTTCAATCTCTCTCTCGCTTGCTATGAATGTTTTAGTTGCACTCAAATTTCCTATTTAGCAACCTTATCTTATGATATATCTCGAAGGTCTAATTGATTTTCTTTAAGTGCATTCATCTCTATTCATCCCCCCTCTAGAGCATCCAATCATCCATCTAGGATCCAACAATTGGTATCAGAGCGGGTTTCTCCAAGCATACTTCAACAAGTAGGCGAAGATGGGTGACTGCCAAGATGGGAGATACTTCATCAACCTTCCAATCTTTGATGGGAGTAACTTCCTCTACTAGAAAAGAAGGCTACAATTCTACATCCAAGGATCAAGTCTTGAGCTATGTCAAATAGTGGACCATCCATACAAGTTACCAATGATAAAGATAGAAGAATGGGATTAAGCTACCATGAAGAAAAACACCTTGAATGCAAGAGCAATCAACCTCCTCTATGCTACCATGACCTCCATCAAGTTCAACCAAATTTATTCTTGTGAGATGGCCTATGAGATATAGAGAAAGCTATGCATCACTTATGAGGGGACTCAACAAGTGAAGGAAAGAAAAGTCTACATGCCCAATGGGATGCTTGAGAACTTCAAGATGGGAAAGGAGGAGAAGATAACCAACATGTACTCAAGGCTCAACACTAATGTAAATGGTCTTGCTATTCTAGGACATCTTATAAGTATAGGAGAGATCAACTCAAAGATCCTTAGAACTCTCCCCAAGAGATGGGAACTTATGGTGACTTCCATTGAAGGAGTAAGGTCTTTATATGATATCCCCAGTGAAGAGCTCATTGGAAATATACAAGCCCATGAAGTCACACTTGACAAAAGAGAAGAAGTTGAAAGACAAGAAGAGAAAGAGCTAAATAGAATGAAGAAGGCTGAAATGAAGGCTCAAATTGAAGCTATTATGGGACAAACCTCTCCATCCTCTCATGTTGAGGAAGATGTCATGTACTGTATGGGTAGATTCTACAAAGGAAAGCATTCCTCCTCCATCTGGTGCCTCAAGTGTGGAAAGAATGGTCACTTCAAGATAGATTGTCTATAAGGCAAGAAGAACCATCATCACAAGGAAAGAGAAGAGAAGTACAAGATGAAGGAGAATTGGTACTCAAGTTCAAGTGACTCCTCCAACTGAAGCTCAAGTGAAGATTCAAGTGGAGGATCTATCTCAAGCTGTAGTGAAGAAGGAGAATGCCATTTTGCTCTTATGGCCTCTACAAGAAAAGACTCAAATGAGGTAAAACTAAACTCTTTAGATAAAGAACCCTTCATTGCTATCATTAATTCTACTCGTGCCTCTCTTAAGTCTTCCAAAAGGAAAAGGAAAAAGCTTGCTAGAATTTTTGATAATATGCATGTAGAATTAGATGATCTTGAACATGCTAATTCTTGCTTGCTTGATGATAAAAATGCTTGTCTTAGCCAAGTAGACTCTTTTAAACTTGAAAATGCAAGTTTGGTTGACAAGATTAGATTTCTATAAGCTCAACCTCTTATGACTAGTTCTAATGAAGAGTATATTTTAATTGTTGATTCTCATATGTATGATATTTATGTTCTTTAAACTGAAAACATGGACAAAGATTTTATTTTGCAAGGATAAGAATTTGAAAATGGTGTTTATATTTCTAAGATTTCTTTGCTTGGAATAGAAAATGCCTCCTTGCTTGCTAAAATCAATGTGCTTGAATCTTGTTCTAGTTCTACTAGTAGAGAGAATAATGTTGCTGCTATTCATATTGATAGATATTCTTATTTAACTAAAGCTCTTTTCCTAGAAAATGATATTTTGCATGCTAGAGATAACATCAATCTTTTGTCTTCTACTATTATTTATCTTATGCATGATAATCATAGTTTGAGATATTCTTTGCAAAGATTCTTAGTTGGTAAAAAGAATCTTACTGATATCCTATACCATACTACTAAACAAATTGGTAGACATGATTTAGGGTATGATAGTAGTCAAAGGAATAACAAAGGTAAAGGACCTACAATATTACATGAATAATCTACTAGTTCCAAGACTATGGGCACATGCAACTATTGATTGCAATGATATTGGCCATTATTCTAATTGTTGTCCTTTTAGGAAAGCACCCAAGAACAATAGGACTTGGGTTGTTAAACTAACCACTTCGGACCCAAAAATATGATTGGGAACCATTTCACCTTTCTTCTTGTAGGTACTTGTAAATGGATTCACTTGTGCTATTAAATTGCAAATTGAATTCTCAATCCACATGAAAGAAGAAAGGTGAGATGTGTAGAAGGTGACAACAAGTGGAAAAAGGATTGGTAAGAACAAATGTAAAGGTTTTCTTGCTTATAACCAATCCAAACTTGTAATTGTAAAGTTAGTGTGCACTATGCATGTGGTTTTTGAATCAAAAGTGCTATTTTATGATTCTCTTCACAATATTGCTCAAAAACTATTTCTAATGCTTTCATAGTGCATTGCTAACTTGCTTACACATGTTTCGATATGAGTTATATATTTAGCATGTCTCTAAATATGTTTTTATGAAATATATGTGCTTTTTGATAGCAGCCTGTTCGGTCGAGTTTGTCCTGTTAGAAACTCAACAGACCAACACCAATGAGTGTTGCCAACAGTTGTCATCGGTCGATTTGTCAATACACAAAATTCGACCGACAACACTGTGCACAAAATATATATTTGGCTTATTGAATGAGAATTTCCCTCTCAACTAGATTTTCTCAATCGAGAGCCTTAATATTTAGTACTTTCATTTGGTACCTTTATATATGCTTATTTCCATGTTCTCTATTGCCTATCTTGCTTAAAAATCTATCTTTCAAATTTCTCTAAATTGGTATGTCTATATCTTGCAATTACTTGCCTTGAGTTGTTTTGCAAGTTTTGACGATTATCTCTTTGGATCTCTTGATTGTGTCTTAAATTGCTTCCTCTATGCTCAAACTTTCTACATATATATAGTTGTATATCTTATTTGTATACAACCTTGAGGTTCTTATTGGTAATCATCCTTTGGTAATGATGCATATTTGTTAGTGAGTTATATCCTTTCATGCTTTTAAAATTGCATATCTCTTTGTTTGGATATATCTCTCCATCTTCTCATAGCTTATTCTTTAACTTGTGCATCTCTTGCTATGATCTAGATCCTACTACTAGTCCTACCTAGTGAAATCATCTACTAGTAGTTCATATACATGTAGTTCTAGCCTTGTTCATCAAGTGGTATTCTACTATATGTTATGCTTGTATCTTGTTTCATACTTGCTCAAGCTTGTTCCATCAATTGTATATCTACTATCTTGAGTTTCTTACATGACATTGTGATGCAGGATACATAGAGCTACATTGTGTGTAGAATTTTGAGCATTTTTGGTTTTCATGTTGATTTTGCTCCAGTTTCAGTTTTTGGTGCAAGACTAGTGTTTTGTTTTTGCAGAAACGACCTTCTAAGCAAGACTCATCGCTTTGCTAAGAGCCCTGACACTTTTTGGGCATATTCTATCATCTTAAGGGTCAAAATTGTGATTTATTGTTTTTTTGCATCACTTTACCTTGCATTTTTGGTTGTTCAAGTGCATGCTTTAACTTGTTTTTATTTTATGCTTGGACTAGCCCCTAGCTGTGCTCTTCTACTCTCCTTATATAACTTTTTCTTATCTTCTTTCCTTTAACAAGTGGTGTTTCTTATTTCTTCATACCCCCAGTTTTTGAAATGACAAAGGGGGTGAAAGGTATGTCTTATTATGACAAAACAGGGAGAATTCATGTCTTACATGAAGAGGAGAAGTATGTCCATATAAGGGGGAGAAGGTAAAAGGGCAGATGTCATATATGTGTAGAACATATATGAGTAGAAGACATAGTATTCTATAAATGTTATGAAAGCTAACCATGCAAGAGAAATAGAACCAATTGAGGAGGAGTATGAGAACTCAACTAGCGTCAATTGAGGGGGAGCATATGAACTCAATTCGATTGAAACCCCTAGGTTTCTCTAGAGGTATGACTTTACTAAAATGCTTTTAATACATATATGGAATGGTTTGTCATCTACAAAAGGGGGAAGAATGTTGACTCAAGGTCTAAATTGACTGAACCCTTGTTTTTATGATGACCATACCATTCCACATATTTGTGTCTGATGCGTCTACTTGAGTGATTTAAGATTAGGTATATACACACTCCAAATGCCCTAACTTGTGTATATCAAATTGGATAAAAGACAAGTCAAAGTCAATACAAGTGCACAATTTTGGAGTATGATGTAAATCCATTATAATCATGTTATAAATCACTTGCAATGATTGTATGACTTGTAATTAAGCTTAGAAAAAATAGGAGCATTTAGATCAAATGTTTAAGCACTCAAAATCCATTTTCTAAAATTCACATCAGGTTGTTCACCGGTCGAGTTGCAAACTTGACCGATCCTAATAGGATCTTGAAAATTAATTTTGATCGGTCGAGTTTACATTTCACATAACTCAACTGATCCCACTGTAGACCAAAATAGATTTAAGTGAATCGGTCAAGTTACCCCAGAACAAACTCGACTGATGGCCTAAATTGGTCATCTCGTGGGATTGGTCGAGTTACCTTTATACTAACTCGACCGATTGCACTGTACGGAAACGTGCATAAAAGTGTTTCTAGCCATTATGGAGTTGGAACAATCAAAAATATATCTGCTGCAAGCCAAAAAATGGCTAGTTTTTGTTCTTAAATATTCCCAAAGGCTAAGAGGCATCCCCAACTATAAATAGGGCCACTTGGGCTTCATTCCAAGGTTGAGCATTCAATGCAAAACTCCATGTGAGGTTCCTATTCGATAGTTGAGTGCTTCCTACAACCTCATCTCTCTCCCTAAGCTGAATCACTTGCTACAATCGTTAGAGTGAATAGGAAATTTATAAGAGAGCTAGTCCTACATGTATATCTTGTGAGGCTCTCACTTCCACCACCTCCCTATCTCTCATTTCAACCATGAAGATGAAGGTTTTCTCTCTTAGCTAAGAGAGGTGAAAAAGAACAAGGGAAGGAGTCCCTTGGTGAAGATCAAGGATGAAGACTTAGAACAAGAGTGGGTAAGCCCTTGGTGAAGGCAGAAGACTCCTTGCTCAAGTAGGTAAGTTCTTCATGGAAGCTTCTACGAGTGAAGTTGAAGGTAAAGGATGAAGATCCAAGAAGAGTGGAAAAGTCCTTGAAGGCAAAAGACTTGTGCTAGAGTGGGTAAGACCTTGGAAAAGGCTGAAGACTCTTGGCAAAGTGGGTAAGTCCTTGGTAAGGTGGAATACTCTTGGTGCTTAGATGGGTAAGTCCTTTTGTGGTCATATATTGTATGTCTTATGAATGATATAAGAGTGCAATGGTTAAGAAATCCTAGAGGTTGACCTCTCTAGGTAGTGGATTGACTCACTTCTAGTTTGAAGTGTGGAACCACTCTGCATAGCTTGTCAATTGGTGTATGTTCAATCTCTCTCTCCCTTGCTATGCATGTTGTCGTTGCACTCAAATTTCCTATTTAGAAACCTTATCTTTTGATATATCTTGAAGGTCTAATATATTTTGTTTAAGTGCATTCAGCTATGTTCACCTCTCCTCTAGTGTATCTAATCACCCATCTATGATCCAACAATTGGTATCAGAGCGGGTATATCCAAGCATACTTCAACAAGTAGGAGAAGATGGGTGACTACCAAGGTGGGAGATACTTCATCAACCTTCTAATCTTTGGTGGGAGTACTTCCTCTATTAGAAAAGAAGGCTACAATCTACATCCAAGGATCAAGTCTTAAGCTATGGAAAATGGTGAACCATCCATACAAGTTACCGGTGATAAAGATAGAAGAATGGGATTAAGCTATAATGAAGAAAGCCACCTTGAATGCAAGAGCAATCAACATCCTCTATGTTTCCATGACCTTCACCGAGTTCAACCGTATTTCTTCTTGTGAGATGGCCTATAAGGTATGGAGAAAGCTATGCATCACTTATGAGGGGACTCAACAAATGAAGGAAAGCAAAGTCTACATACTAAATGGGCTGCTTGAGAACTTCAAGATGGGAAAGGAGGAGAAGTTAGCCAACATGTACTCAAGGCTCAACACCATTGTGAATGGTCTTGTTGTTATAGGACATCCTATGAATAGAGGATAGATCAACTCAAAGATTCTTAGAACTCTCCGTAAGAGATGGGAATCCAAGGTGACTTGCATTGAAGAAGTACGGTCTCTAAATGATATCCCCATTGAAGAGCTCATTGGAAATCTACAAGCCCATGAAGTCACGCTTGACAAAAGAGAAGAATTTGAAAGAAAAGAAGAGAAAGAGCTAAAGATAATGAAGAAGGCTGAAATGAAGTCTCAAATTCAAGCTATTATGGGTCAAGCCTCTCCATCCTCTCATGTTGAGGAAGATGCCATGTACTGCATGGGTAGACTCTACAAAGGCAATAATTCCTCCTCCATCCGATGCCTAGAGTGTGGAAAGAAGGGTCACTTCAAGATAGATTTTCTACAAGGCAAGAAGACCCATCATCACAAGGAAAGAGAAGATAAGTACAAGATGAAGGAGAATTAGTACTCAAGCTCAAGTGACTCCTCCAACTCAAGCTCAAGTGAACATTCAAGTGGAGGATCTAGCTCAAGCTTTAGTGAAGAACGAGAATGTCATTTTGCTCAGATGGCTTCTACAAGAAAAGACTCAAATGAGGTAAAATTAAACTCTTTAGATAAAGAACCCTTAATTGTTATCATTAATTCTACTCGTGCCTTGCTTAAGTCTTTTAAACGGAAAAGGAAAAATCTTGCTATAATTGTTGATATATGCATGTAGAATTAGATGATCTTGAACATGCTAATTCTTGCTTGCTTGATGATAAAAATTCTTGTCTTAGCCAAGTAGACTCTCTTAAACTTGAAAATGCTAGTTTGCTTGATATGATTAGATTTCAAGAAGCTCAACCTCTTATTGTTGGATCCTAGATGGGTGATTAGATGCTCTAGAGGGGGGGGTGAATAGAGCTGAAAGCACTTAAACAAAATTCATTAAACCTTCAAAATATATGACAAGATAAGGTTGCGAAATAGGTAATTTGAGTGCAACTAAATCATGCATAGCAAGGATAAGAGAGATTGAACATGAACCAATTAGACAAGCTATTTAGAGTGGTTCCACACTTCAAACTAGAAGTGTGTCAGTCCACTTGCCTAGAGAGGTCAACCTCTAGGACTTCATCCAATTGCACTCTTATATTCATTAATAAGACATACAATACATGACCAACAAATGACTTACCTATCCAATACAAAGAGTCTTCAACATTACGAAGGACTTACCCACTTTGCAAGAGTCTTCGGCCTTCTCCAAGGACTTACCCACTCTTACACAAGTCTTCGGCCTTGTAGGAATTACCCACGCTTCTTGGATCTTCCGCCTTTGACTTCACCTTCACTCGGAGAAGCTTTCCACCAAGGTCTTACCTACTTGAGCTTGAGTCTTTTGCCTTCTCCAAGGGCTTACCCACTCTAGCTCCAAGTCTTCTGCCTTGATCTTCACCAAGGGACTCCTTCACTTGTTCTTCTTCACCTCTCTTGGACAAGAGAGAGAACCTTCATCTTCAAGATAGCAAATGAGAGATGGGGAGGTGGTGGAAGTGAGAGCCTCACAAGATATACAAATAGGACTAGCTCTCTTACAGATTTCCTACTCACTCTAATGGATGTAGCAAGTGATTAAGCTTCGAGAGAGAGAGGAGGCTGTAGGAAGCACTCAACTATAGAATAGGAACCTCATAAAGAGTTTGCAATGAATGCTCAACCTTGGAATGAAGCCCAAGGGGTCCTATTTATAGCTGGGGATGCCTCTTAGCCTTTGGGAACACTTAAGAACGAAAACTAGCCGTTTTGTGGCTTGCAACGGATCTATTTTCACTTGTTGCAACTCCAAAACGGATAGAAACACTTTTCTACACTTTTTCGTACAGTGCAATCGGTGGAGTTCTAATGTTTGTAACTCGACCGATCAAGTAATAGGCAAACCGATATTCAGATGATCGGTCGAGTTTGTCCTGAGGAAACTCGACCGACCATTTCAACTGGAAATGGCCTGCTACCTGATTGGTCGAGTTCTGTGGGTGCACAACTCGACCGATGCAATCTTCAGGAAATCGACCAAGCTGAATCGGTCGAGTTTTAGGCTGGGAAACTCGACCGACCAAGTGCCTGTAATTGATTTTCAAAGTTGCATCTAAAGTGCTCTAAAATTCGTTCTAAGTGCTCCTGATATTTTTCTAAGCTTAATTACAAGTCATACAATCATTACAAGTGATTTACAACATGATTCTAATGGATATACATCATATTACAAAAACGTGCACTTGTATGACTTTTGACTTGTCTTTTCTCCAATTTGATATGCGCAAGTTAGGGCAATTGGAGTGTGTCTATGCCTAATCTGAAATCACTCAAGTAGAGACATTAGACACCAATATGTGGAATGGTTAGTCATCATCAAAACATGGGTTTAGTCAATTTAAACATGAGTCAACATTGACCTAATTGACCTTGAGTCAACACTTATGACTATTTCTAATGAAGAGCATACTTTAATTTTTCATTCTCTCATGTATGATATTGATGTTCTTAAATCTTGACACAAGGACAAAGATTTTGTTTTGCAAGGATTAGAATCTAAAAATTGTGTTTATCTTTCTATGATTTCTTTGCTTGAAGCAGAAAATGCCTCCTTACTTGCTAAAATGAATGTTCTTGAATCTTTTCAATTTCTACTAGTAGAGTGAATAATGTTGTTTCTCTTCATATTGATAGAGATTCTTATTTAACTAAAACTATTTGCCTAAAAAATGATCTTTTGCATGCTAGAGATAATATCAATCATTTGTCTTCTACTATTAATTCTCTTATGCATGATAATCATAGTTTGAGATCTTCTTTGCAAAGGTTCTTAGTTGGTAAAAAGAATATTAATGATATACTATACCATACTACTAAACAAATTGGTAGACATGGTTTAGAGTATGATAGTAGTAAAAGGAACAACAAAGGTAAAGGACATCCAATATTCCATTGAGAATCCACTGGTTCCAAGACTATGGGCACATGCAACTATTGCAATGATATTGGCCATTATTATAATTGTTTTCCTTTTAGGAAAGAACCCAAAAGAAATAGAACTTGGGTTGCTAAACTAACCTCTCCGGACCCAAAAATATGATTGGGGACCATTTCATCTTTCTTTTTGTAGGTACTTGCAAATAGATTGACTTGAGCTATTAAATTGCAAATTACTTCCCAATCCACATGAAAGAAGAAAGGTGAGATGTGTATAAGGTGACAAAAAATGGAAAAAGGAATGGTAAGAACAAAGGTAAAGGTTTTCTTACTCATAACCAATCCAAACTTATTTTTATCAAGTTAGTGTGCACAATGAATGTGGTTTTTGAGTCAAAAGTGTTATTTTGTGATTCTCTATTTTGTGATTCTCTTCACACTCTTGCTCAAAAACTATTTCTAATGCTTTCAAAGTGCATTACTAACTTGCATACACATGTTTGGATATGATTTATATCTTTAGCATGTCTCTAAGTATGTTTTTATGAAATACATGTTCTTTTTTACAGTAGCCTTTTCGGTCGAGTTTGTCCTATTAGAAAGTCGATCGACCAGCACCAATGAGTGTCTCCAATATCTATCATCGGTCGAGTTGTCAATATACAGAACTCGACCGACAACACTGTGCACAGAATATACATTTGGCTTATTGAATGAGAATTTCCCTCTCAACAAGATTTTCTCAACTGATAGCCTTATTCTTTAGCACTCTCATTTGGTACATTTATAAATGCATATTTCTATGTCCTCTATTGCCTATCTTGCTTACAACTCTATCTTTCAAATTGTTCTAAATTGGTATGTCTATATCTTGCAATTACTTACCTTGAGTTGTTTTGCAGGTTTTGATGATGATCTCTTTGGATCTCTTAGATGTGTCTTAAATTTCTTCCTCTATGCTCAAACTTGCTACATATATATAGTTGTATATCTTGTTTGGATACAACCTAGAGGTTCTTATTGGTAATCATCCTTTAGTAATGATGCATATTTGTTAGTGAGTTATATCCTTTCATGCTCCTAAAATTGCATATCTCTTTGTTTGGATATCTCTCCATCTTCTCATAGCTTCCTCTTTAACTTTTGCATCTCTTGCTATGATCTAGATCCTACTAGTAGTCCTAACTAGTGATATCATCTATTAGTAGTTCATATACACGTAGTTCTAGCCTTGTTCATCAAGTGGTATTCTACTATATGCTATGCTTGTATCTTGTTTCATACTTACTCAAGCTTGTTCCTTGTATTGCATATCTACTATCTTCAGTTGCTTACATGACATTGTGATGCAGGATACATAGAGCTACATTATATGTAGAATTTGGAGCATTTCTGGTTTTCATGCTGATTTTTCTCCAGTTTCAGTTTTTGGTGCAAGACTAGTGTTTTTTTTATGCAGAAACAACCTTTTGAGCAAGACTCATCGCTTTACCATGAGCCCTGATACTTTTTGGGAAAATTTTGTTATCTTAAGAGTCAAAATTGTGATTTATTATTTTTCTGCAACACTTTATCTTGTATTTTGGGTTGTTCCAGTGCGTGCTTTAACTTTTTTTTATTTTATGCTTGGACAAGCCCCTAGCTGTTCTCTTCTACTCTCCTTATTTAACTTTTTTTTATCTCCTTTCCTTTAACAAGTGGTGTTTCTTATTTATTCATACCCCCACTTTTTGAAATGACAAAGAGGAAGAAAGATATGTCTTCTTTTAACAAAATAGGGAGAATACATGTATTATATGAAGAGGAAAAGTATGTCCATGTAAGGGGGAGTAGGTAAAAGGGTGGAAGTCATATATGTGTAGAGCATAGATGAGTAGAAGACATAGTATACTATAAATGTTATGAAAGCTAACCATGCAGGAGAAATAGCACCAATTGAGGGGTAGTATGAGAACTCCACTAACATCAATTGAGGGGGAGCATATGAACTCAATTACATTGAAACCTCTAGGTTTCTCCAAAGTATGACTTTACTTATATGCTTTCAATACATTTATGGAATGGTTTGTCATCTTAAAAAAGAAGAGAATGTAGACTCAAGGTCTAAATTGATTAAACCCTTGTTTTGGCGATGACCAAACCATTCCACTTATTTGTGTCTAATGATTCTACTTGTGTGATTTTAAATTAGGTACAGACACACTCCAAATGCCCTAACTTGCTCATATCAAATTGGAGAAGAGACAAGTCAAAGTCAATATAAGTGCACATTTTTGGAATATGATGTAAATAAATTAGAAGCATGTTGTAAATCACTTGTAATGATTGTATGACTTGTAATAAAGCTTATAAAAAATTAGGAGCACTTAGATCGAATGTTTATGCACTCAAAAGTAATTTTCTAAAATTCACATTTGGTTGTTTATCGGTCGAGTTGCAAACTCGACCGATCTTGATTGGATCTTGAAAATGACTTTTGATCGGTTGAGTTTACATTTCAAAGAACTTGACTGATCCCTCTACAGACCAAAACTAATTTAAGTGAATCGGTCGAGTTACCCCAGAACAAACTCGACCGATGGCCTAAATTGGTCTTGTCTCTTAGTGCGATCGGTCGAGTTACCTTTATATAAGTTCGACCTATTTCATTGTATGGAAAATTGTAGAAAGCTGTTTCTAGCCGTTGTGAAGTTGCAACAATCGAAAATATATCTATTGCAAGCCACAAAATGACTAGCTTTGATTCTTAAATGTTCCCAAATTCTAAGAGGCATCCCCAGCTATAAATAGGACCCCTTGGGATTCATTCTAAAGTTCAGCATTCAATGCAAAACTCTATGTGAGGTTCCTATTCTATAGTTGAGTGCTTCCTACAACCTCCTCTCTCTCTCTAAGCTTAATCACTTACTACATTTTTTAGAGTGAGTAGGAAATCTATAAGAGAGCTAGTCCTACATGTATATCTTGTGAGGCTCTCACTTCCACCACCTCCCTATCTCTCATTTCAACCATGAATATGAAGGTTCTCTCTCTTGGCTAAGAAAGGTGAAGAAGAACAAGGGAAGGAGTCCCTTGGTGAAGATTAAGGCTGAAGACTTGGAGCAAGAGTGGGTAAGCCCTTAGTGAAGGCAGAAGACTCCTTGCTCAAGTGGGTAAGTCCTTGGTGGAATCTTCTCTGAGTGAAGGTGAAGGCAAAGGCTGAAGATCCACAAAGAGTAGAAACATCCTTGAAGGTAGAAGACTTGTGCTAGAGTGGGTAAGACTTGGAGAAGGGTGAAGACTCTTGGCAAAGTGGGTAAGTCCTTGGTAAGGTGGAATACTCATGGTGCTTGGATGGGTAAGTCCTTTAGTGGTTATGTATTACATGTCTTATGAATGAATATAAGAGTGCAATGGTTACGAAATCCTAGAGGTTGACCTCTCTATGTAGTGGAGTGACTCACTTCTAGTTTGAAGTGTGAAACCACTCTACATAGCTTGTCAATTTGTGTATGTTCAATATCTCTCTTCCTTTCTATGCATGTTTTAGTTGCACTCAAATTTCCTTTTTAGCAACCTTATCTTGTGATGTATCTTGAAGGTCTAATAGATTTTGTTTAAGTGCATTCATCTCTACTCACCCCCCCTCTAGAGCATCCAAGCACCCATCTAGGATCGAACAATTGGTATCAGAGTGAGTTTCTCCCAACATACTTCCACTAGTAGGAGAAGATAGGTGACTACCAATGTGAGATATACTTCATCAACCTTCTAATCTTTGATAGGAGTAACTTCCTCTATTGGAAAAGAAGGCTACAATTCTACATACAACGATCAAGTTTTGAGCTATGACAATTGGTGAACCATCCATACATATTATCGATGGCAAAGATAGAAGAATGGGATGAAGCTATAATGAAGAAAGCCACCCTGAATACAAGGTCAATTAACATCCTCTATGCCACCATGACCTCCACCGAGTTCAATCAGATTTTTTCTTGTGAGACGAACTATGAGATATGGAGAAAGCTATGCATCACTTATGAGGGGACTCAACAAGTGAAGGACAGCAAAGTATACATGCTCAATGGACTTCTTGAGAACTTGAAGATGGGAAATGAGGAGAAGATAACCAACATGTGCTCAAGGCTCAACACCATTATGAATGGTCTTGATGTTCTAGGACATCCTATAAGTAGAGGAGAGATGAACTCAAAGATCCTTAGAGCTCTCCCCAAGAGATGGGAACCTAAGGTGACTTCCATTGAAGAAGTAAGGTCTCTAGATGATATCCCCATTTAAGAGCTCATTGTAAATCTACAAGCCCATGAAGTCACACTTGACAAAAGAGAAGAAGTTGAAAGACAAGAAGAGAAAGAGCTAAAGAGAATGAAGAAGGCTCAAATTGAAGATATTATGGGACAAGCTTCTCCATCCTCTCATGTTAAGGAAGATGCCATGTACTGCAAGGGTAGATTCTACAAAGGCAAGAATTCCTCCTCCATCTAGTGCCTCAAGTGTGGAAAGAAGGGTCACTTCAAGATAGATTGTCTACAAGGCAAGAAGACCTGTCATCACAAGGAAAGAGAAGAGAAGTACAAGATGAAGGAGAATTGTTACTCAAGCTCCAGCGACTCCTTCAACTCAAGCTCAAGTGAAGATTCAAGTGGAGGATGTAACTCAAACTCTAGTGAAGAAGGAGAATGTCATTTTGCTCTTATGTCATTACAAGAAAAAACTCAAATGAGGTAAAACTAAATTATTTAGATAAAGAACCCTTAATTTCTATCATTAATGCTACTCATGCTTCTCTTAAGTCTTCTAAAAGGAAAAGGAAAAAGCTTGCTAGAATTGTTGATAATATGCATGTAGAATTAGATGATCATGAACATGCTAATTCTTGCTTGCTTGATGATAAAAATGCTTGTCTTAGCCAAGTAGAATCTCTTAAACTTTAAAATGTTAGTTTTCTTGATAAGATTAGATTTCTAGAAGCTCAACCTCTTATGACTAGTTCTATTGAAGAGCATACTTTAATTGTTGATTCTCTCATGTATGGTACTGATGTTCTTAAATCTAAAAACAAGGACAAAGATTTTGTTTTGCAAGGATTAGAATCTGAAAATGGTGTTTGTCTTACTAAGATTTCTTTGATTGAAATAGAAAATGCCTCCTGGCTTTCTAAAATCAATGTGCTTGAATCTTGTTCTAGTTCTACTAGTAGAGAGAATAATGTTGCTGCTCTTCATATTGATAGAGATTCTTATTTAACTAAAGTTCTTTGTCTAGAAAATGATCATTTGCATGCTAGAGATAATATCAATCATTTGTCTTCTACTATTACTTCTCTTATGCATGATAATCATAGTTTGAGATCTTATTTTCAAAGATTCTTAGTTGGTAAAAAGAATCTTAATGATATCCTATACCATACTACTAAACAAATTGGTAGACATGGTTTCAGGTATCATAGTAGTCAAAGGAACAACAAAGGTAAAGGACCACCAATATTCCATGGAGAATGCACTAATTCCAAGACTATGGGCACATGCAACTATTGCAATGATATTGGTCATTATTCTAATTGTTGTCCTTTTAGGAAAGCACCAAAGAGCAATAGGACTTGGTTTGCTAAACTAACCCCTCCGGACCCAAAAATATGATTGAAGACCATTTGATCTTTCTTCTTGTAGGTACTTGCAAATGGATTGACTTGAGCTATTGAATTGCAAATTGACTTCTCAATCCACATGAAAGAAGAAAGGTGAGATGTGTAGAAGGTGATAACAAGTGGAAAAAAGAATGGTAAGAACAAAGGTAAAGGTTTTCTTGCTTATAACCAATCCAAACTTATTTTTGTCAAGTTAGTGTGCACTACACATGTGGTTTTTGAGTCAAAAGTGCTATTTTGTGATTCTCTTCACACTCTTGCTCAAAAACTATTTCTAAGATTTCTTTGCTTGAAACAGAAAATGCCTCCTTGCTTACTAAAATCAATGTTCTTGAATCTTGTTCTATTTCTACTAGTAGAGAGAATAATGTTGCTACTCTTCATATTGATAGAGATTCTTATTTAACTAAATCTCTTTGCCTAGAAAATGATCTTTTGCATGGTATAGATATTATCAATCATTTGTCTTCTACTATTACTTCTCTTATGCATGATAATCATAGTTTGAGATATTCTTTGCATAGATTCTTAGTTGGTAAAAATAATATTAGTGATATCCTATACCATACTACTAAACAAATTTGTAGACATCGTTTAGGGTATGATAGTAGTGAAAGGAACAACAAAAGGTAAAGGACCTCAAATATTCCATGGAGAATCCACTAGTTCCAAGACTATGGGAACATGCAACTATTGCAATGACATTGGCTAGTATTCTAATTGTAGTCATTTTAGGTAAGCACTCAAGAGAAATAGGACTTGGGTTGCTAAACTAACCCCTCCAGACCGAAAAATATGATTGGGGACCATTTCATCCTTTTCTTGTAGGTACTTGCAAATGGGTTGACTTGAGCTATTGAATTATAAATTGACCTCTCAATCCACATGAAAGAATAAAGATGAGATGTATAGAAGGTGATAACACGTGGAAAAAGAAATGGTAAGAGTAAAGGTAAAGGTTTTCTTGCTTATAACAAATCCAAACTTGTTTTTGTCAAGTTAGTGTGCACTATGCTTGTGGTTTTTAAGTCAAAAGTGCTATTTTTTTATTCTCTTCACACTTTTGCACAAAAACTATTTCTAATGCTTTCATAGTGCATTATTAACTTGCTTACACATTTTTGGATATGAGTTATATCTTTACCATGTCTACAAATATGTTTTTATGAAATATATGTGCTTTTTTATGGCAACCTTTTCAGTCAAGTTTGTCCTGTGAGAAACTCGACCGACTAGCACCAATGAGTGTTACCAACAACTGTCATCGGTCGAGTTATTAGTATATAGAACTCGACCGACCACACTATCCACAGAATATACATTTGGCTTATTGAATGAGAATTTCCCTCCCAACTAGATTTTCTCAACCGATATCCTTATTCTTTGGCAATCTCATTTGGTACCTTTATGTATGCATATTTATGTTTTCTCTATGGCCTATCTTGTTTACAACTCTATCTTTCAAATTGCTCTAAATTGGTATGTCTATATCTTGGAATTATTTGCCTTGAGTTATTTTGTAGGTTTTGATGATGATCTCTTTGGATCTCTTATTTGTGTCTTAAATTAGTTACTCTATGCTCAAACTTGCTACATATATATAGTTGTATATCTTGTTTAGATACAACCTTGAGATTCTAATTGATAATCATCCTTTGGTAATGATGCATATTTTTTAGTGAGTTATGTCCTTTCATGCTTCTAAAATTGCATATCTCTTTGTTTGTATATATCTCTCCATCTGCTCATTGCTTTCTCTTTAACTTGTACATCTCTTTCTATGATCTAGATCGTACTAGTAGTCCTAACTAGTGATATCATCTACTAGTAGTTCATATACATGTAGTTCTAGCCTTGTTCATCAAGTGGTATTCTACTATATGATATGCTTGTATCTTGTTTCATACTTGCCCAAGCTTGTTCCTTGAATTGCATATCTACTATCTTGAGTTGCTTACATGTCATTGTGATGCAAGATACATAGAGCTACATTGTATGTAGAATTTGGAGCATTTTTGGTTTTCATGCTGATTTTTCTCCAGTTTCAATTTTTGGTGCAAGACTAGTGTTTTTTATGTAGAAATGGCCTTTTGAGTAAGATCTCATTTCTCAAGTCTAATAATTGAAGACATATGTCATTGGGTAATATTATTCTCTAGCCATTTATTATGTTATTTCATTATCTCATAACTAAACAACTAGAATAAATTGTAATCTTGCCTTTATTAATAAACAAATCATTTACATTTACTCCATTACAATCATCACATGATTGGATTTCAAGGCATACATACCAATAGACTCCCACTTGCACTTAGAGCCAATCACCAACGAATCAAATTCCAAGTGATCTTACATGACCGTCATGTTTCTAATATGAATGTGCCTTTGTTAAGGGGTCAACAACATTGATGTCAGTTGGTACTTCGCAAATCTTTACATCTCCTTATTGTACGATTTCTCATATGAGATGATACCACCTTTATATATTCTTTGAGCATTGATGCGATATTGGTTCCTTAGCTTGCACAATGCGTCCATTGTTGTCACAATATAGCCCAATTTCCTCACTGATGCTAGGAACGACCCCATGTTCTGTGATGAACTTCTTGATCCATACAACCTCCTTTACTGCACTTGATGTAGAAATATACTTGGCCTCTATTGTAGAATCAACAACTATTGCTTTCTTGGAACTCTTCCAGCTCACAGCTCCATTGTTGAGGCAAAACATGAATCCTTATTGTGACTTGTTATCATCTTGATCAACCTGGAAGCTTGCATCAGTGTAACCTTTTAGCACCAACCCTTCCTCTCTGTCGTAGACCAAGAACTAATCCTTAATCCTTCTCAAGTACTTGAGGATGTTCTTGACGGCTATCCAGTGAGCATCACCTAGATCTGAATGATATCTACTTATCATGCTCAAAGTATACAAGACGTCTAGACGGGTACATAACATTGCATACATGATCAATCCAAATTATGAGGCATATGGAATCACACTCATGCATTCCCTTTCTTTATAAGAACTGGGATATTGAGCACTAGAGATGGGGACACCATGTCGCGTAGGCAGGATTCCTCTCTTTGAGTTCTCCATGTTGAAGAACTTCAACACTTTGTCAATGTATGTGTGTTAGTTTGAGAAGTCTTCTGGATCTATCTCTATAGATCTTTATCCCCAAGATGTAGGATGCTTTCCCAAGTCTTTCATAGAAAATGTATTTCCAAGCCATGTCTTTACCTTTTATAAAGTAGGGATGCCATTCCCCGTCAATAGTATGTCAACTACATAGAATATGAGGAATATCACTATGCTCCATTGGCCTTTATGTACACACAAGGTTCATATTAATTTTTAATAAAGCTAAACTCTTTGACTGTCTCATCAAAATTAAGATTCCAACTCTGAGATGCTTGCTTCAATCCATAGATTGACCTTCGTAGCTTATAGACTTTATTTGCAAATTTTGGATCTATAAACCCCTTAGGTTGTGTGATATACACATCTCAACAAGACTCCCATTAAGGAATGTGGCTTTAACATACATTTGCCAAATCTCATAGTAATGATAACTTGAAATAGCAAGCATGATCCCTATGGACTTAACCATGGCCACCAGAGAAAAGGTTTCATCATAGTCAACACCTTGAACTTGCCTAAAACCCTTTGCAACCAATATGCCCTTATAGGTTTGGACCTTTACATCCATGTCAGTCTTCTTCTCGAAGACCCACTTGCACCCTATGAGTTTCACCCCTTTGGATGGATCCACCAATATCCATACTTTGTTGGTATACATGGATTCCATCCCAGATCTCATGGCCTCAAGCTATTTCTCAGACTCTGGTCCCTCAATAGCATCTATATAGGATGTTGAATCATCATCTATAACCAATTCACTACCTTCCTGAGTCACAAGATATCCAAATCTCTCAGGTTCAAGGCATATCCTATTAGATCTACGAGGTTCCTTTGTCACCTGAGGAATTTGAGTTTCCACAACACCTTGTAATTCTCTTTGTTCCTTTGGTTCATCTAGTTCCTCTCGCTTCACTTGATTTGTACCTCTCCCTGAAGGTTGATTCGATGTGGTATGCTATCTGCGAGCAACAACCGCATTTCAATGTATTCTAGTTGGTCTCAAACCACTTCGAGTTCCACTTTTCTCCTACTGATTCTGTTGGAAATAAATTCCTTTTCTATGAATACAACATCTCTGGGAACAAACACTTTGATGTCAGATATGGAATAAAAGTAATATCCTTTAGTCTCCTTAGGATATTATACAAATAACATTTACTGGATTTAGAAATAAGCTTCTCAGGAAGCATTTTTCTAACATATGCTTCGCAGCCCCAAATCTTCATAAAAGACATATTGGGACGCTTCCCAGTCCATATCTCATTTGATGTCTTGAAACCAATTTAGATGGTACTCAATTTAGTGTAAATACGGCGGTTTGTAGATCATACCCTTAGAAGAAAGTTGGAAGGTGAGCAAAACTCATTATAGATCCCACCATATCTAGCAATGTGTGATTCCTTCTTTCTGACACACCACTATGTTATGGTGTTCCAGGAGGAGTCCACTGGGATACTGTAAAGAGGTGAGATCACCTCCTTACTAAAATTTAAAGGAAGTATAAAACATCCATATTTTTAGAAAGACAAAAGATATTGAGGGTTGCATGTATAATATTCCAAGTAAATAAGCATGCACCAGATACATTATAAAATGTCAATAGCAGCAGAAATAAAAGTACTAAGACTATTACATGTCTTTCTTTGTTCATTAAATGATTGTTCCCAAAAGAAAAAGATAAGAGAAAAAGATATAGATATATAAACCTAGACATCGTTTCAAATAGCTTGAGATCAAATCCTGAGATGACTTCCTTCAAACTTGTCCTTCTCCTTGCTCAACACCAACACTTGCGTGGTTCGGAAAGCACCCAAAAAAAGGTGAAAGAAAACAAGGTATGTGTCACAAAACTAGTCTAGGATAACAAGATAAGTAAAGCAAATAAGAACAGGCTAGGGTTCATCATAAGATGAAGATAACAAGAGTATGAGGCTATATTCAAAAGAAACTTGCCATTAACAATTATATTAAAAAGGATTTTCATGTAAGATAATTATGTCTACCTAACTAAGTAGGGTTGAGTCACCTACCGAACCTCTAACCTATAGGTGAGGGGAGAATAAGACAGTCCCAATCACCTACACAATTATATAGGGGAGAATAAAAACATTCCCCAGGGTGATTAAATACATGCCCTCTGTGGGTGATTGTACATAAGTACTGCTACTTTAAATTAAATATAACATAAATATACATTCTAAAAAAGTATTCATAGAAAAAGTAGTCATACTATTCAATAAGCATGGCAGTAGGGTATAAGACCCAAACAAGAAGAAATTACAATCTGACTTGAGGCATGAACAACATTAGGATTCAAGAATAGAAGATATAGGGTTCATTTAAGCCTCATTAGGGAAACATAGGATTTTGCTAAAATTATCTCAACATAGGGTGTAAGGAATGCACATACATCTCTTACTGATATCAATTACTAACTTCCATGACTTTAATTGAGTCCAAGTTCCACTTTGCCTATTTTCAATGTATTAACATGTATTAGAGTACATAGTGCACATTAATGTATAGAAACCCTAATTTCATAACTTTCTTTTAGTAAAACTCAGATTTATATTTTGAAAATATCACCAATGAACTTATTAGGTTCTCTTGATGAAGAAAACATATTTTTATGTTAATTTTGGAGTTATGATGATTAAGATGTAATTTTTATGGATTTTATGCATCAAATTCATTTTACAAAAACACCCTTCATCAAAACATGAAATCAGACCTTGAAAATATTTTTTCTAGATAGAGATTAATTTTCTAATTCCAAAATATATTTATTTGTCAAATTTGGATAAGCAGATAAGAAGATATGAATTTTTCAATATTGACCAATAGGAAATTGCCACATCATCAAATCGATCAACATAATTGAAGAGAGAGGGAGAGGGAGAGGGAGAAAACACCATTTTACCCAATATCAGGTTTGAAGTTTCATAGGTAACCAAACTAGAGCTTCTAGAGAAGGTAAAACAACAAGAAACCAAAACCCTAGAAGAACATGGTAAAAAGAGATGGAAATCATCAATTAGAAGGTCTAAAATAGTAAGAAACCAAAATCCTAGAAGAACTTGCCTCTAGGAAGGTAAGAAGGTACTAACAGCAAGGATCTTGAGATTCGAAGGTCTGATTGTTCTAAGTCAAGCTCCTTTCTTGAGCAAACATCACCTTCTTTCCACTTTAGAGGTGCAAACCCTAGCAAAAGAGCATGGAGATGAGATGTTTTAGGGTTCTAGGTGGAGTTTTACCATGGAAAGTCATGGTTCCAACCTATAAGAAGGTGGGAGTAATACTAAAAACATGAAAACAAGGAAGGATAGTTTTGGTCAAAATCACCAAGGAGGAGCTTAAGAAATCCTAAATAGAGCAAATTTGGAACCCTTAGAGCCTTCTTCACTAAGGTAGGCACCCTCTTTTACCTTGGAACAATAAATTTGTGGCCAAACATAGATGTAATAATTCTCTAAGATAGAGGAAAGAAAGGAGAACAATATTTTTCAAATTTCAAGTTGGGAAGGGGTAGATATGGCTATATAAAGAAAGAGGTCAAGTATGAGGTGTCTATGAGACTTTCCATGTGTTATTAGCCTAGGGCTTCATGGCCATGCAAGAGGACAGATCATAGATACTTCTTGTATGTCCAAGGTCGGTCCTAAAATCCCATGGAGGCTTCTAGGCTATCCCCACCGTCCTCCAATCAAAGAAATAACCCCATTGGTTGATAGCTTTTAAAGATAAGCTCATTTATAAAGAGGGTAATCCCTATAATGCCCTTGTAGAGAAACACCTTCAAACCAATGTACAACCAGGTGCCCCATGGTTCAAAATCTCAAGAATTGTAAGGGAATATCCAAGGATTAAAATTCAGGTGATAATTTGCAAAGAAAACCTCCCAATTGGGTAAATTGCATAAAAGTTCAGAATGTACTTAAAATTGCATACCTTGCACAAACAACATCCAAATCGAACCAAATTTGAAACCTAGGCTCATTTAATGTTTTCAAATCATATAAAAAATTTAGATTAAGGTTTAGAGCACTTAATTATGGTAATTAAGCTTTCACTGAGGTATTTGTGCATAAACTGTTATATTGGTACAATTAGTGAATAAATGTTCACTAAACCACTATAAATTCCACTAATTAAACATGAACGACATAAAGGACAAAAATGAAAGAGAAACTTGGAAAAAAAGTTTACATGGAGATTACATCTAAGATTCATTATGTTACAACACTCCACCCCTTTAAAAGTAATTTGTCCTTGAAATCTCAATAAAAAAGAGAAGGGTACATAACATTTCATCTCTCAACTCCCAAGTGGTTTCTTCCAGACCATGATATTTCTACAAAACTTTTACTTGCTCGATCTCTTTGTTTTTTAGCTACTTTACTCGAGAGTCAAGGATCTTCATAGGTAGATCTTCATAGGTTAGATTCTCATGTATCTCCAAAGGCTCAACAGTAAGCACATGAGAAGAGACCTTCACATACTTCTTCAGCATAGAGACATGGAACATATTATGAATCTTATCATAGGAAGGAGGTAAAGCTAAGAATTATGCACAGTCTCCAACCTTATCTAAGATTTCAAATGGTCCAACATAGCGGGGACTCAATCCTTTAAATTTAGATCTAGCAATAGAACAGATAGGCTTGATCTTCAGAATTGCATAGTCACCCACTAGGAAGTTAACATCGGTCCTTTCTTGTCAACATACATCTTTTGTTGGTCTTGAGCAGCTTTCATGCATTTCTTTATTAACAATACCTTTTTTTTCATCATTTGCATGTCATCGGTCTTCACTAGAGAACGTTCACTGACATCATCCCAATGCAAAGGTGAACGACATGGTCTACCATAGAGAGCTTCAAAAGGTGTCATGCTAATACTGGCTTTATAGCTATTGTTCGAAGAAAACTCAGCTAATGGTAGATACCGATCCCATGCACCACCCCAATCCATCACACAAGAATGAAGCAAGTCCTCTACAATCTAAATTATTATCACAGATTGACCATCAATTTGTGGGTGGTAAGCAGTACTGAAATGCAAATCAGTACCCATCTCCTCCTGGATCTGACCCCATAAATGAGAAGTAAACTTTGGGTCATGATCAGAAATTATTACCTCAGGTACTCCATGCAGGTGTACTATCCACTCAACGTTCAAATGAGCCAAATTTGCAACTTTGTAATTGGTTTTGAAAGGCAAGAAATGAGTAGATTTTGTAAGCCGATCAATAACCACCCAAACAACATCATAACCTTTCTTGGACTTGGGGAAACCAGTAACAAAGTCCATTGTGATCTTCTCCCACTTTCATTCTAGAATTTCAAGAGGGTCAAGAAGACCACCAAGTCTTTGATGTTCTATTTTGACTTGCTGACATGTCAAGCACTTCGTTACGAACAAAGCTATATCATTCTTCATGTTCTTCCACCAAATGATTTGTTGTAAGTCCTTGTACATTTTTGTTGTACCAGGATGAATAGTGTACTTGGACCCATGTGTTGCACTCATCACCTTCTTTCTCAGATCACCCACATCAAATCCACAACCTTTTTCTAAAGCGGACAACACCATCCACTCCAATAGAGAAGTCAGATTGTGGCTTCTCAGTCAAGGACTTCATCTTTTCCATCTTAGAGCTTTCTAACTGTGCATCAACGACTTCCAAGATCCAAGTTGGTGTACATTAAAACCAGCCATATGGACACACAACTTGTCTTCTTCTACTGAATCAATAGGTTGAGGTCTCCAACTAGTCACATATTCGAGATTGTCCCACACCGAACACCTCAGAGCAGCACAAACGACATCCTTCTTGCGACTTAAAGAATCAGCTACAACGTTTGCTTTACCGGGATGATAGGTGATGGTGAAGTCATAATCTTTGAGATATTCCATTCACCTTCATTGTCATAGATTCAGATCCTTCTGTGTCAATAGGTACCTCAAGATTTTATGGTCGGAGAAAACTTCAAACTTCACACCATAGAGATAGTGTCATCAGATTTTTAGAGCATGAACGATAGAAGCAAGCTCTAAATCATGTGTAGGCCAATGAGCTTCATTCAGTATCCATTGGTGGGAAGAATAGGCAATCACCTTTCCATCTTGCATCAAAACACACCCTAAGACTTGTTTAGAAGCATAAGTGTAGATGGCATAGGGTATGCCTTCAACAGGCAAGGCAAGAATGGGAGCAGAACTCAAACACTCCTTCAACTTTTGGAAATTGTTCTCACATTCTGGCGTCTAAGAGAACTTGACCTCCTTTCGCATCAGCTTGGTTAAAGGAAAGGCCAACTCATATAAGCTCTTGATAAACCTTTGATAGTAACCTTCTAAGATGAGGAAACTACAGATCTCTGAGGGATTCTTCGGAGCTTTCCACTTGGTCACAACTTCTACCTTTGTAGGATCAACAACTATATGTCCGAAAGAAGTCACATGACCCAGAAACATCACTTCCTTTATCCAGAACTCACACCTTGATAATTTTTCATAGAGTTGATTTTCTCATAGTGTGTTGAGTACAATCCGCATATGCTCGCAATATTGTTATAACATCTCAGAATAAACCAAAACATTGTCGATAAACACCACCCCAAACTTGTCAAGGTATGGGCGGAACACTTGGTTCATCAAGTCCATGAAGGCAACAAGGGCATTTTTCAAGATGAAAGGCATAGCGAGTTCTGAACACTGTCTTCGGGACATCATCATCCTTCACACGCATCTGGTAGTAGCCAATTTGTAGATCCATCTTGGAGAACACAGTGGCTGACTTCATCTGGTTGAACAAGTCATCGATGTGAGGTAAAGGATAACGGTTCTTCACTGTCACTTGGTTAAGCATGTGGTAGTCCATACACATCTTCATCGAACCATCCTTCTTCTTCACAAATAGGATAGGGGCTCCCCAAGGTGAAACACTAGGGTAGATTAAACCCATGTTGAGAAGCTCTTCTAGTTTTTTCTTCAGTTTGGCAAGCTCAGTAGGGGCCAAGCGGTAAGGCGGCTTTGATATTGGTGAAGTTTTAGGTACAAGCTCGATGGAGAACTCCACCTCCCGAGTTGGTGGCAAACCGGGTAACTCCTCAGGAAAGACGTATGGGAAGTCCTTCACCACATCTATGTGGTCGAGAGAAGGAGGGGTATCCCCAAGGACTATAGAGGCTAAGAAATCTCTACACCCTTATGAGACTAGCTTTTCATCTTTGATGGAAGAAATAACAAATTTTCGATCCTCTCACTTCCTACCCTTGACACACAATCTTCCCTCAACAGGATGTGACAAACTAACCTTTGATTCTTCACAAAACAAAATAGATTTGTACCTCTTTGACCAATCCATTCCCAGGATGACATCAAAGGCGGTCATGTCGAGCAAAATGAAATCTGAGGGAAACATTATACGAGATATACAAAGGTCCATGGTTGGAGTTTGGAGATATGAAGAGAAGATCTTACCACTAGGGGTTTTTACATCTGATATATGATCCATATACTCAGATTCTATTTCTAACATACAAGTAAGATGACAGGATGTGAAGGTATTGGATGAGCCAAAATCAAACAATGCCTTTATAGGATGCATATTAAGATGCAAGGTACCTTCAATAACTTCATTATCTTCTCCTGCTTCCTTAGCATTGAGAGAAAACACTCTCCCATTCTTCCTCTGCACTGGAGGTCACCTCGGGTTCTAGTTGTTATTGTTGTTATTATTCTGTGGAGGCGGATTCTGCCTTGGCTACTGCGGCTGCTGGGCATTATTATATCCCTTTTGGAAACGAGGGCAGAATGGTCGGATATACCCAACTTGGCCACACTCATGGCAGGTCGGAGGAGGTTGGTTGTCTCTATGAATAGGTGCATTGTTGGTAGGACATCTGCCTGGAGGATGGTGGTGAGAGCACCTATTGCATCGATCACGTTTGCGATTCTCATTCTGGGTAGGGTTCTTCCTCTTGTTGTTGTTATAGCCATTACTGTGTCCATAGGATTGGAAGCCTAGGTAGGACTTGATGACCAGGGACTTATCCACCATCTACTAGAAGGTGAGGTGAGTGGAACCTATAGAACAAGACTTCGGCCTACCTGGTAGTTCAGGCCCTCTGAGAACAACGTTGCCCTTCTCTCAGCTCCATGGTTGGTGGTGTAGCGTTCCAGAAGTAGGAACCACTAGATGTAGTCAGCCACACACATGCCTCTCTGCTTAAGGTTGTAGAACTCAGCTTCCTTTTTCCCCAGGAAGGTGGGACAGATGTACTTCTCCCTAAAGAGCATTAAGAACTGATCCCATTTCATGTAGAGGTGTCTCGAGTGTGGGCGACACCATTCCACCAGACACGTGCTGGTCTGTCCAGCACATACGTAGTGAACTAAACTTCTGGTGAGGAGGGCATGCCATACCCTCGAAGGTCCGATCAAGAAACAAGATTGAATGATAATGAGGGTGACTGCTCCATGCCTCTAGTTCAATCTGGATATTAGTGACAAAGGAACTATACAAACATTGTAACCCCATTGATAGATTGTAGGTTGAAGTTGTTCTTCAACTTTCAATTCACTTGAGTAACACTGATGTGTGACTAGGCACCACTCTCTACTTGTGATGTCATAAGTTGTTATGGACATTCACTACCAATGTGATGTGGGACCTATAGGATCACACACATAAGCATCGACTTAGAAGAGGAGTTTAGATCTTGGATGACATTTGAAATTAAGTGCTAAAGTAATTAGGAATTTGATTCATGCAACAAACATGCTAACAGCACTGCCAAATGCCCATCTCAAGTGTTGAGATGGCTATCTGGAAGTACCAAACGGTCGACTCAAGTGTTGAGATGGGCATCTAGGTGTTAGGCCTAGTTTTGAGTTGAAATTGGCCAGGAACGAACTGACCCAATTGGACTAGCTTGACTCAAGTCACCAGATAGCCATCAGGGTGACTCAGACGGACGTCTAGCATGGGCGAGATGGTCCAGTTTGGTTGGAGAAGGTTCTAGACTACTCTTTATTTGTTTCGCTTGAGAAATACTTTTTGCACAAGGAAATCAATGTATAACTGGTGCGTTTCCGCTAGTGGTTCTAACACACTACTCAATTGAATAGATGCGCCCCACGAGGTCGGAATGCACGGTGGATGGAATCTTGTGCTTTCGAAATTTATAAACCTAACTTAACACCTACTTTTACTAAAACACTACACCCGCAAGCGCACGGGGTCGTGTCGTAGTATAGGAAGGTGGCAAGTATAGGGTCGATCCACAGGGAAAAGAGGGGGCACTAGAGCTAGGTTAGGTTTGCTAGGTCCCTACTGCGGAGACTAGGGTTAAGGGTTTTAAAGGTTGTTTTGTTTGTTAAGCTACTATGAAAAAACGAGGAATTAAAGGCAGAAATGAAATCTAAGTTATCCCTAGGCTAGATTAAGACTAAGCAGGCAAGAAAGGACTAAACTAGATATGAAAGCGCAAGTTACACTAAGGCAAGCAAGAGAAAAGCAAAAGAACAATTAAAGAACTAAACTAGCATAAACAAGGCAAGAGCAAAGCAAGAAGCTAACTAAGCAAGAAAAGAACTAACTAAGCTAAGCAAGCACAGAACTAGGGTTTTAAGCAGTAAAGAGATGTGTGGGCTGTTTAGGGGTATGAACTTATCACTTAAGTTGGGGGTGACATGTGAACATTATAATTCCATTTAGATCATCCAAACCAAACAACAAGTTAGAGTCTAATGGATTGACCTAAGCTACTAACTGGCCATGGATATGCTAGGTTGTGTATAGGGAAACTAGTCCCTAACACCCCCTACTACCCTTACGAGGCTCAATTGGGTTAGGGGTTAGGTTCAATCCAATTAGAGTCTAATCAAGTCTAGGTTTCTAGATTAGACATTCCTAGGGCAATTAGGGGCCGAGGGTAGTAATGGGGGGTGAAATTAGGGTTTTGGACCCCAATTCCCCCACATTCTAGCCTTGAGAAGGCCCCATGCTAATTGCACTGGAATTATCCAATCTAGCTACTTAGATCTCTCACTTAGGCTTAGGGAAATTGATTAAGATGTAGGAAGATGGGAGGCAACCTAGGGATCCAAGAATTGGACCTAGGGGCAAATCCCAAAATTCACACATATAATCAATTTGCCTAAATTCCTAAGTGATTTCACACACAAACCAACAAGCAATTCATGGAGAATGAGACATAAATAGAACATAATCATTAACAAATGGAATTACAAAGTTTACATGTCATTTTCCCCCAACATGGTATCAAAGTAACATATTTTCCCCAAACAGCCCACCTAAGGAGCCTAGCTACTCATATACATGTAAAATACAAAAAGGGAGAAGAAGAAGATGGAAGTGGCCATGGAGCTCGAAGTAGTGGTTGTCAATCCTCCCTCCAGCAGCAGCAGGTCATCCTCCTTCTTCTTCTTGGATGGAATGGAGTGGGATGATGGTGGGAAGTGGATGGAAGGCTTAGATATGGGGGGTTATGTGGTGGAAATGGTGAAATGGAGTGGATTTGAGGTGGAGGTGAAGTGGAATGGAGTGGAGGTGACAAGGGGGCCAAAATGGGAGTAGAAGGTAGCCAGCCCCGTGCCCCAGCCACCACCTAGGTATATATAGGTGTGGGGGAAGCACTAGGTTAAGTTAGGGGTAAAATGGGGAAAGCAGTGGAAAAGTGGCTGGATCTTGTGAGTAGCACGGCCGTGGTGGTGTACCACGGCCGTGGTGGGCAAGGTAGGCCAAGGCCGTGGTGTCTGGGGCACGGTCGTGGGAAATGAATTGCACAATGTCAGGTTGGTGGTCAAAACGGCCACGGCCGTGGTGGGTCAACACGGCCGTGGTGGTGGTGGTGTGCCACGGCCGTGGTGTATGGCACGGCCGTGGTGGGCTTGGTGAGGGTGGCCGTGGTGCTTCTGCACGGCCGTTTTGCTGAACTGTGCCACGACCGTTTTGTGGAACACGGCCGTGGTGTCTTCCCATTGCACGGCCGTGGTGTGCTCTGCTTCACTTGGATGTTGAGCCTGTTAATTTCTAAGTCACCTAGCACGGCCGTTCTGTGGTACCACGGCCGTGTTGGGTCCTGGGGCAGCACCTTGACTTGGATCTTTGGATTTTCTTGGACATCTTTGCTTCAAACGATCTTTAGCCACTAGGGGTAGGTCGAGGGAGTATCGGACTTCACTTTGGGTCTCTCCAAGGGCAGAGGAACCCTAGGATCACTCCTTCTCTCTCTCTTCCATCAAGTGTGGTCCAAATGCCTGAAAAACATGCAAATGATGTCCATAAGTGCATTTTATACAAATAAGCATATTAGGGGTAATGACATGCAATTTAACAGATGTAGATGTGATTGAAGAGCAAAATAACACAAGATGAAGCCCTAAAATAGGGCTGCATCACCACCCCAAACTTGAAACATACTTGTCCTCAAGTATGCTCCAACTCAATCTCTCTACAAACTTTCACAAAAAGAAATGACAAATGCAATATAAAAGACGATTGTTGCTGAATGGGATCAAAGATGACTAAGTACATGCATCTCACCTCTCTCCTCTCCTTCTTTCACAATCCAATCATGAAAAGAGCACAAAGCATATGAACTTCGAATATAGCGCATAGAATACACAAGTTATCCATATTTCTTCCATTAAGTTCCGGGTAAACCGTTTCATGGTGGCGTTAATTAAAAATGACTAGGAGTGTTGTTTCACATTCATGCATTCAATCTTATATCTCAAATCACACCAAATGACCCACGTGGCTGCGGAAAAGAGTAAAATGAGCTAAGTTTGATGTTTCCTAGCTCAATGGGTATGAAAGTGGAAGAGAGGGTTGCGGTAAGATTTTTGGAGTGTTTTTACACACTCATCTTTTCTTTATTTGAATGCTCTTAAACAGGAGCATCCTTTTATTTTATTTTGCTTTTCTTTTTCTTTTCTTTTCTTTTTCTTGCCCTTGGTGTAGATAGGGCATATGGTGGATAGAGTGAAGCGGGGAGATAAAGATATGGCCACCCCAAACTTTTGGAGGTGGCCAAGGCTGATTATGTGCACTAGGGCATCTTTTTATGAGGCGGAGGGGTATGAAGATGGTGGAAGAATAGTCGGGTCAAAGAGGGGTCATTGGTATGATTCTCCACATAAGACGTCCTGCATGAGAATTAATCCAACACTTCATCCTAGATATCACACCACATGAATGAACAAGATGAAATTGATATATCAAACAAGTGATTCTACAAACACTAAGCGTTCAAAGCTTGCTCATTTTCACAATTCAACCAATCAATCACAATCACAAGAGAGGTGATGCACATGTAAAAAGTCAAACATTGATACCACTTAGCAACAAACACTGGTGATTCACTTGCATTTGTCAAAGGTCAACATTTTAATTCAAAACAGTAGAGATTGGGTCAAAACACACTTTTTAGACAAGAAATCTCAAATTTGGGCAAAATTGGCCAAAATGGTGCCAAGTTGCCTTCAATCACATCTAAGCCTAAATTATTGAACTTAAAGCAGTAAACAAGCAAATCCTAACTAAAACATGCAAAAATTACCAAAAATCTACATGATATGCAATGCATGGCAAAAGAGCAAAATTTTTGAAAATTACGCAAAAAAAATGACAATAAGGTAAACTACATGGAATGCAGGTATGCAAAGCAGTAAAATTCTAGACTAGATAACAGGACAAGCAAAAGAAATGAAAAACAACAAAAAAAAAGTAAAATAGCAGATGAGATGCAAAAATGAGTGAAAGAAGAATGAGGGCATACCGCCCTACCACCCCAAACTTTTGAATCGTGTTGTCCTCAGCATGACACTAAAGTCTAGGGTGATAGGGTAGATGATCACTGCGGAGGTGGTGGAGCTGCTCCTCCCTGCCTGTAGTAGGCGCCCCAGTAGTTTGACTGTGGGGGCGGATAGCTGTCCTGAAAAGCTGGTAAAGAACTCCACCAGTCCTCACCCCACTGTGGGTTCCTCTGGGCCTGGGCATTGTGAAACTGATAAAGGTGGTTGACCTGGTAATGCATATGCTGGTGGTCCAACCACATGGCATCCTGTGTCCTCTGAAAGCCCTCCTGTGCCTATAAAATTCTTAACTGCGTCGCCTGAATGCCCTCCAGCTGTGCATGGATGGTACTCATGTCATATGCATTCACTGACGGCTGCTGTGGCTCTGACGCTCCCATTCTTTCTTCTTTGTGCCTCACCCGTCTTGCCGCTCTCTCCTCTGCCGTCCGCCTCTGCTCTGCCGCCTGTGAAGGCTCTCCTAAGCCTCCCGCAAACCTCACCTCAGGGATTTCCTCTCCTCTCGGATTCTCCTCCTCGTACCTCCTCAACTTTTCCAGAAAATCTGGCGATGGTCCAAACTGTGCCATGAGGGGAGGAGTATGGTAAGGCAACTCCAATGTGACTCCTGGGTAGGGTGGGTTGATTTGGTAAATGATTCTCTGCTCTGTAACTGTGATCATGGATGAGCGAGCTAAGTAGTGCAAATCAACCAGCTTGCCACCTTCTGCCTTTGTGTATCCTGTCATGTCATGCCCCAAGGCAGTGGCAATAGATGTTACAATCCCTCCCATCATAAAAGGATTTGTGCTCTTGGATGGGATTGTCCTCATGTGATCAATAATCAATGCCCCCAGGTTCACGTGTCTCTCTTTTGTCACCCAGCCAAGTACAAATAGATCCTTCTTTGTGCAGCTGCCTTGATTTTCATATCTGCCAAATATGGTGTTTGCTAACACCTTCTGAACATAGAGAAGAAATGGGCTATGAATACCACTGGTCTTTGACTTCCCCGCTACAAAAGTGCTTTGGCCTGTGAAACATTTCCACATTGCTGGGTATGTGGAGATGGCATCATTTTCTGCCTTTCCTCCATCCAGGAGGGCTGCCATCTCTTCACTCGGTGCAAAAATCTGATTCAGCATTGTTGAGGTGATCTTCCACCTCTTATCCCCGATCATCACTTTGATTGCATTCTCGCCCTCATGGGTTGTTTTCTCTAGCGTGGCGAAGAATTTCTGCGTTAACTCCACGTATGACTCCTGCTGAAGCGTTAGGACCTCAAATAGCCCTACTTTTTTCATCAATTCTTGAAAATAGACATAGAACCCCATTGCCTCCAAAGACGCTTGGCATGCGTATCTAGTAGCTAACACTCTGCGTGTCAGGCATCCAGGGTGCTTGGGCTCCTTTGCCCTGCCTGTCGTAACCTCTGGCTGTGAAAACGGGCGTTGTGGTGGGCTTGGTTGCGGCTCAGCCTCAGGCATCTCAGTATCATCTTCATTTTGTAATACGAGGCGTCGACGTGGTCGTCGTGGCGGCTCGGACTGCGGCTCGGGTTGCGGCTGCGCCGCGGAGGAGACGGACGGCCGTGCGGCTGAAACTGACAGCCGCACGGTTGAGACGGAAGGTCTCTCAGATGAGACGGAGTGACGGGAGGCAGATGGCGGTGGCTGTGACAAAGATGGTGCCCCTTGCTGTGGCTGTACGGAGATCTCTTCAACTGTAGAATCAACAATGGCATCCAATTCGGCCTCCGTCAACCGGGGGTGACTGTTCTTTGGCTTCCTTTGATAAGAAATGACGCCCCCGGTCTTCTCCACTGCCTTCCTTGCAAACTTCTTCATCCTTGCTCGAAAAAGGAGGTGGAATTCGAAAATTTCAGAATTCTCCGAAGAACGGGGCTGTTGGGGCGGAATGGAGAGAAAATGGTGTATTGGTGGATGGAAATGGGTTCAAACGGGAGATTAAGGTAGAGGAGATGGTAGGGGAATGCTTGGGGGTGATTCGGGAGTGATTTGGTGGGGATTCGAGGGTTGTAGAGGGTGGGCGGAGCGCTGCACGGCCGCTAGGTCGCGGAGCACGGGCGTTATGTTCTTCGGAGAAATGAACAAGTGAAAAGAAATTTTGCAAAGTTGGGGTTTAAGTTGCTGGAATCGGGCTGCAGCACGGCCGTGCTGCGCGGCACGGCCATGGTGGCTTCATATACCACGGCCGTGCTGCCTTGCACGGCCGTTCTGCCCTGGTTCAAAACTTAGTTGGTTTCCTTGATTTTCTGATCATTTTCTTGTTGAAAGTGAGTGCATCACCACGGCCGTGTTGATGTACCACGGCCGTGTTGAGCACTGTAACAGCAGCATGGCACTCAATTTTCATTCAAACCTCAAAATTTGATCTCAAAAAGATACTCTATTGATTCTTTGTCAAAATGTCATCTATTTCTTCTTCATTTCACTCTGTTCTCACCTGCACATCTCAAAACTATACAAAAACTATCAAACACAAGTGTGTGTGTGTGCTTTCTTGGAAAAATGTAAGAACAATGCAAAAGTATCAAAAATGTAGATTGGGTCAAAACTTCCCAAACCTAGGTGGGTTGCCTCCCACAAGCGCTGAATTTCTTGCCTTCAGCTAGGCTTCTTGGTGATTCTTCAAAAATCATCCGTTTGGAATCCTCATGTGCCCATTCTTGCAAAACATGCATCCTTCCTTTGCACTTAACCTCGGTCCCTCATCCCTTTAATCACAATAATCATCATCAAAATCTTCACCCTGTTGTCCTTCTCTCAAATGCCCATTTGGACTTGTGAAGTGATCATGTCCAACATCCCTCTCTCAGACTCGCCGGGTTGGGGTCTTGTACATGTTGATGTTAATCTTCATGTCCATGAATGAGACTGTCATGGTGCCACTGCGCACATGAATGTCGGCATCAGCTGTAGATAAGAACGGCCTTCCCAAGATGATGGGAATCTTCCTATCCTTCGGCTCCATGTCAAGTACAATGAAATCTGCCGGGAACACTGCGCCTTTTTCTTTATCAATCATCACCAAGACATCATCCACTCTACCTCTAGGCACTTTTATGGATCTATCCGCCAACTGGAGAGTACAATGTGCCGGCTTCAACTTGCCTAATCCCAGCTCGACATAGACATGGTATGGCATTAAATTCACACTAGATCCCAAATCAAGCAAGGACCTGTCTATGCGATGTCCCCCTATGTAACTAGGTATGAGTGGGGCTCCTGGGTCCTTTCTCTTCATGGGAAGTGAGTGTTATATGATGGAGCTCACTTGTTCATTCAGTCTCACCTTCTTTGGAATCCTCCCCGTTGACCTTCTTTTCACAGTGCATAGGTTCTTGAGGAACTTGGCATATGATGGGATTTGCTTGATAGCATCCAAAAGTGGAATGTTCACCTTTACTTGGCGAAACACCTCAAGAATGTCAACATTGTGCTTTTGCCTCCTTTTCAACTCCGGTGGCTCATCTAGTGCTTCTACAAACGGAGGATCACAAGTTTTTGCCGCACTTTCATGAACATGAGGCGGAACACTAGGGATGGTAGGACCTGCAAAAGGGGTATGTAGCGGATCACATGGAATCCCAAACTCAACATGCGGTATCACAACATCATCTTCGGCAATATCAATCACAGTATCACCACTTGGCTTCCTTTGCTTTGCTTTATCAACCTTTCTTTGACTTGCGGGCTGCTCAAGAGTTTTCCCACTCCTTAGAACTGTCACAGCACTACCTTGCTCATGGTGAAGAGGGGGAGCATGTTGTGGCTGTGGAGGAGGTGGAGGTGACACTTGGGGTTGAAATTGAGGTGGAGAAGGGAATTGAGGGGGGGTGAGAGAATTGGGGTTGGAAAGTGAAGTTTTGGGAGATTTGAGGTAAGGGAGGTGGTGGAGGGGTGTAAGGCTGGGAATAGCCTTGGAATGAGTGAATGGGGTATACTTGCATGGGGGGGTGGACTATAGAAATATTGAGAGGAGGGCATGGGTCCAGTTGCTTCATGGTGGCTCATGATGGGCTTTGAAGACAATTTTTCTTCTTGGAGAGCAAGTGCGGAAGATAGCTGCTCTATTCTCTCTTCTAACCTTGCAACATCTCTTTGAACATCTTCAAACACTTTCAATCTAGAAAGAACCTCTTCCTCAAACCTTGAGCTGTATGTGGGACTTTGTGGTTCTTGGTAGCTATAGGAGTGAGGTGTCTTCTTTTCTTCCCCATAGACCTCAATAGAATTGACTGGGTGGCAAGGAGCATTTGTCACCTGGTTCTTCATGAAGCTCACCATGTCACCAAGAATCTTCATCACTTGCGGGCTTGAGTCATCATGAGTAGGGGGTGTCACACCAAGGGTATACCCTCTTTCATTCATCATGCTAGAAGCTCGAATTCTTGATCCTTCAGCCAACTTCTCAAACAAAGGCCATATCTCCTCAGGTGGCCTAGCCATGAAAACTCCTCCACAAGAAGAGTCAACTGTGTCTTGGTCCTTTAGAGACAAACCGGAGTAGAATGATTGAACTAGCTGCCACAAAGGAATCTCATGGTGCGGGCACTCTCTCAACATCTTCTTGAATCTCTCCCATGCATTATGAAACAGTTCATTTCCCATTTGACTAAAACTTGTCACGGCACGCCGCATTTGTGTCAACCTTGCTATAGAGTAGAATTGTCTCAAGAAAGCATTCTTCATTGTTTCCCAACTCATGATGTCCTTTCTTGAGTCATACCAATCTTTAGCTCTATCTTTGAGGGAGAAAGAGAACAAGGTCAACCGGATTGTATCATCACTGGCTGTCGGCGTCCTGAAGGTGGAGCATACTTCAAGAAAGGAGTCCAAGTGCTTGTAGGGGTTCTCACTCTCTGAGCCGTAGAAGATGGGAAGGAGCCCAAGAAGACCTGGAGGAATAGAGAATTGCTCCCCTGGCATTTGATCAACCCTGCTAGCAATTGGCGATTTATAGTTGCTAGGCATGAAGTAGTCTTGAAGCGGCTTGTGAGGTGCATTTTGGCCTTCCATCTTGTTTCCTTCCGAATGGCTTGTCACATGCATAAAGCACAACCAAGAAAAAGAAAGCAAGTTAGTAAACCAATATACACAAAGAATGCAAAGAGTAATGAATAAAGAATAGCAATGATGAGGGAAGTAGGAAAAGTCAAAGCAAAACTAACTAGCTAGGCCGAGCACCTCTAATCCCCGGCAACGGCGCCAGAAAGCTTGGTGCGTTTCCGCTAGTGGTTCTAACACACTACTCAATTGAATAGATGCGCCCCACGAGGTCAGAATGCACGGTGGATGGAATCTTGTGCTTTCGAAATTTATAAACCTAACTTAACACCTACTTTTACTAAAACACTACACCCGCAAGCGCACGGGGTCGTGTCGTAGTATAGGAAGGTGGCAAGTATAGGGTCGATCCACAGGGAAAAGAGGGGGCACTAGAGCTAGGTTAGGTTTGCTAGGTCCCTACTGCGGAGACTAGGGTTAAGGGTTTTAAAGGTTGTTTTGTTTGTTAAGCTACTATGAAAAAATGAGGAATTAAAGGCAGAAATGAAATCTAAGTTATCCCTAGGCTAGATTAAGACTAAGCAGGCAAGAAAGGACTAAACTAGATATGAAAGCGCAAGTTACACTAAGGCAAGCAAGAGAAAAGCAAAAGAACAATTAAAGAACTAAACTAGCATAAACAAGGCAAGAGCAAAGCAAGATGCTAACTAAGCAAGAAAAGAACTAACTAAGCTAAGCAAGCACAGAACTAGGGTTTTAAGCAGTAAAGAGATGTGTGGGCTGTTTAGGGGTATGAACTTATCACTTAAGTTGGGGGTGACATGTGAACATTATAATTCCATTTAGATCATCCAAACCAAACAACAAGTTAGAGTCTAATGGATTGACCTAAGCTACTAACTGGCCATGGATATGCTAGGTTGTGTATAGGGAAACTAGTCCCTAACACCCCCTACTACCCTTGCGAGGCTCAATTGGGTTAGGGGTTAGGTTCAATCCAATTAGAGTCTAATCAAGTCTAGGTTTCTAGATTAGACATTCCTAGGGCAATTAGGGGCCGAGGGTAGTAATGGGGGGTGAAATTAGGGTTTTGGACCCCAATTCCCCCACATTCTAGCCTTGAGAAGGCCCCATGCTAATTGCACTGGAATTATCCAATCTAGCTACTTAGATCTCTCACTTAGGCTTAGGGAAATTGATTAAGATGTAGGAAGATGGGAGGCAACCTAGGGATCCAAGAATTGGACCTAGGGGCAAATCCCAAAATTCACACATATAATCAATTTGCCTAAATTCCTAAGTGATTTCACACACAAACCAACAAGCAATTCATGGAGAATGAGACATAAATAGAACATAATCATTAACAAATGGAATTACAAAGTTTACATGTCATTTTCCCCCAACATGGTATCAAAGTAACATATTTTCCCCAAACAGCCCACCTAAGGAGCCTAGCTACTCATATACATGTAAAATACAAAAAGGGAGAAGAAGAAGATGGAAGTGGCCATGGAGCTCGAAGTAGTGGTTGTCAATCCTCCCTCCAGCAGCAGCAGGTCGTCCTCCTTCTTCTTCTTAGATGGAATGGAGTGGGATGATGGTGGGAAGTGGATGGAAGGCTTAGATATGGGGGGTTATGTGGTGGAAATGGTGAAATGGAGTGGATTTGAGGTGGAGGTGAAGTGGAATGGAGTGGAGGTGACAAGGGGGCGAAAATGGGAGTAGAAGGTAGCCAGCCTCGTGCCCCAGCCGCCACCTAGGTATATATAGGTGTGGGGGAAGCACTAGGTTAAGTTAGGGGTAAAATGGGGAAAGCAGTGGAAAAGTGGCTGGATCTTGTGAGTAGCACGGCCGTGGTGGTGTACCACGGCCGTGGTGGGCAAGGTAGGCCAAGGCCGTGGTGTCTGGGGCACGGTCGTGGGAAATGAATTGCACAATGTTAGGTTGGTGGTCAAAACGGCCACGACCGTGGTGGGTCAACACGGCCGTGGTGGTGGTGGTGTGCCACGGCCGTGGTGTATGGCACGGCCGTGGTGGGCTTGGTGAGGGTGGCCGTGGTGGTTCTGCACGGCCGTTTTGTTGAACTGTGCCACGGCCGTTTTGTGGAACACGGCCGTGGTGTCTTCCCATTGCACGGCCGTGGTGCGGTGCACGGCCGTGGTGTGCTCTGCTTCACTTGGATGTTGAGCCTGTTAATTTCTAAGTCACCTAGCACGGCCGTTCTGTGGTACCACGGCCGTGCTGGGTCCTGGGGCAGCACCTTGACTTGGATCTTTGGATTTTCTTGGACATCTTTGCTTCAAACAATCTTTAGCCACTAGGGGTAGGTCGAGGGAGTATCGGACTTCACTTTGGGTCTCTCCAAGGGCAGAGGAACCCTAGGATCACTCCTTCTCTCTCTCTTCCATCAAGTGTGGTCCAAATGCCTGAAAAACACGCAAATGATGTCCATAAGTGCATTTTATACAAATAAGCATATTAGGGGTAATGACATGCAATTTAACAGATGTAGATGTGATTGAAGAGCAAAATAACACAAGATGAAGCCCTAAAATAGGGCTGCATCAATAACATTGATGGGAATTGATTTGCCAAATTTGTGTACAACTGGGAAACTGCAAAATGACCACTTTGCTTCTGAGATGACCATTTTGGCTATCGAAGGTTGTGAAGTTTCTAGAATTATTACAAAAAATTGAGATATTTCGATCCCTTCCACTCCTGTATAGACTAGGAACCTGGAAGCAAACCCTGCCTATATATAGAGGGGTATTGGGGGCTTCCCAGAGTACAACACAGACAATTGAAAAATAGTTGCTATGAAAAACATTGTCCTCTCTAGTTTTGGTAACCATGAGAGCCTGATCAAGTTCTACCAACCTAGGGAGGAACAACAAGGAAAAGAACAATTGAGATCATTGTTGTGGGAGAGCAAGTTGGTGACTAGTACACCAATGGGAGGACTACATGAGTTCTAGGTGGTCTGTGTGGACTACCATAGAGGTGAGAGGTTGTTGTCTGTAACTTGGAGGACAACGTCAACCAGCAATCTGTGACAACATGAGTTGCTGAAGAAGATGATGTTTGAGGCTTTAGTCTCTGGTGCGACCAGGAGGAGTTGCAAAAGTCCTACTGACTGAGGTGCATATCAAAGGGCGTAATTGTTGGTATGTATGCCCTGAGTGCCAATCATGGGATGATTGGAGGGATACATTAAGATTGATTTGATAAACATCAAAGGCAAGCTTCCAATTCTTTCTGGTTCAGTCATATGAGATAGTGATAGAACAGATTGAATGTCTAGAGAATGACAATACTCAATGACGTATGCTTTCAGGTTGAGGACCTGAACGATGAGATCATACGAATGCTAAGAGTTTGTACATTCTTGTTATGTCCCTAGTCGGATGTCATTGTGGAAGGTAGATAGATAGCAATGACACACAAGACTAGATTGTGGTGTTGGTTGATGACAGAATCTCATTAGTCATGATATAGAGATATCAAACCAAACACATAGGTACTTGTTAGAGAACAAGTGTATCGGACAGACCCACCGTGAGTTTGACACATCGAACCATGACATGGTAGTCGCAGTCAGTACTCACAGTGATGGTGGTGAGTGTGATTATTGGAGTGGATTTGAGGCTTAGATATGGGGGGTTATGTGGTGGAAATGGTGAAATGGAGTGGATTTGAGGTGGAGGTGAAGTGGAATGGAGTGGAGGTGACAAGGGGGCGAAAATGGGAGTAGAAGGTAGCCAGCCCCGTGCCCCAGCCGCCACCTAGGTATATATAGGTGTGGGGGAAGCACTAGGTTAAGTTAGGGGTAAAATGGGGAAAGCAGTGGAAAAGTGGCTGGATCTTGTGAGTAGCACGGCCGTGGTGGTGTACCACGGCCGTGGTGGGCAAGGTAGGCCAAGGCCGTGGTGTCTGGGGCACGGTCGTGGGAAATGAATTGCACAATGTCAGGTTGGTGGTCAAAACGGCCACGGCCGTGGTGGGTCAACACGGCCGTGGTGGTGGTGGTGTGCCACGGCCGTGGTGTATGGCACGGCCGTGGTGGGCTTGGTGAGGGTGGCCGTGGTGCTTCTGCACGGCCGTTTTGTTGAACTGTGCCACGGCCGTTTTGTGGAACACGGCCGTGGTGTCTTCCCATTGCACGGCCGTGGTGCGGTGCACGGCCGTGGTGTGCTCTGCTTCACTTGGATGTTGAGCCTGTTAATTTCTAAGTCACCTAGCACGGCCGTTCTGTGGTACCACGGCCGTGCTGGGTCCTGGGGCAGCACCTTGACTTGGATCTTTGGATTTTCTTGGACATCTTTGCTTCAAACGATCTTTAGCCACTAGGGGTAGGTCGAGGGAGTATCGGACTTCACTTTGGGTCTCTCCAAGGGCAGAGGAACCCTAGGATCACTCCTTCTCTCTCTCTTCCATCAAGTGTGGTCCAAATGCCTGAAAAACACGCAAATGATGTCCATAAGTGCATTTTATACAAATAAGCATATTAGGGGTAATGACATGCAATTTAACAGATGTAGATGTGATTGAAGAGCAAAATAACACAAGATGAAGCCCTAAAATAGGGCTGCATCAATAACATTGATGGGAATTGATTTGCCAAATTTGTGTACAACTGGGAAACTGCAAAATGACCACTTTGCTTCTGAGATGACCATTTTGGCTATCGCAGGTTGTGAAGTTTCTAGAATTATTGCAAAAAATTGAGATATTTCGATCCCTTCCACTCCTGTATAGACTAGGAACCTGGAAGCAAACCCTGCCTATATATAGAGGGGTATTGGGGGCTTCCCAGAGTACAACACAGACAATTGAGAAATAGTTGCTATGAAAAACATTGTCCTCTCTAGTTTTGGTAACCATGAGAGCCTGATCAAGTTCTACCCAACTAGGGAGGAACAACAAGGAAAAGAACAATTGAGATCATTGTTGTGGGAGAGCAAGTTGGTGACTAGTACACCAATGGGAGGACTACATGAGTTCTAGGTGGTCTGTGTGGACTACCATAGAGGTGAGAGGTTGTTGTCTATAACTTGGAGGACAACGTCAACCAGCAATCTGTGACAACATGAGTTGCTGAAGAAGATGATGTTTGAGGCTTTAGTCTCTGGTGCGACCAGGAGGAGTTGCAAAAGTCCTACTGACTGAGGTGCATATCAGAGGGCGTAATTGTTGGTATGTATGCCCTGAGTGCCAATCATGGGATGATTGGAGGGATACATTAAGATTTATTTGATAAACATCAAAGGCAAGCTTCCAATTCTTTCTGGTTCAGTCATATGAGATAGTGATAGAACAGATTGAATGTCTAGAGAATGACAATACTCAATGACGTATGCTTTCAGGTTGAGGACCTGAACGATGAGATCATACGAATGCTAAGAGTTTGTACATTCTTGTTATGTCCCTAGTCGGATGTCATTGTGGAAGGTAGATAGATAGCAATGACACACAAGACTAGATTGTGGTGTTGGTTGATGACAGAATCTCATTAGTCATGATATAGAGATATCAAACCAAACACATAGGTACTTGTTAGAGAACAAGTGTATCGGACAGACCCACCGTGAGTTTGACACATCGAACCATGACATGGTAGTCACAGTCAGTACTCACAGTGATGGTGGTGAGTGTGATTATTCTTTGACCTGAAATCACTACACTCAACACATGTCGTTGGACACACTTTGACATCATCAAATGCAGTCCTGAAACATGGGTTGTTGTAAAGGTGATGATTGGGTGGCTTTGACACATGGGGCTTTTGAGGGGTGAGTGATAGATATGGGATTTGTCCCTCCTGAGGGAGTTTGATATCCAAGGCCACTTGATGAGTAGGATTGAAATAGGCGTGCGCACGCATGTGTGAATTAGTATGTGATATTGATGTCATACATATCTCTTCCAATCTACTCTGAGATCAAGAAAGTGAATGAACGCTGACTAGATGACTGTTCCATGCCTCGAGTTCATTCGGGATATCAGTGACAAAGGAATTATACATTCACTGTAACACCATTCACAGATTGTAGGATTGAAAGTTGTTCTCCAACTTTCTACTTTCACTTGGGTAGCACTGATGTGTGACTAGGCACCGCTCTTTGCTTGTGAAGTCATAAGTGTTATGGACTTTCACTACCAATGTGAAATGGACCTGCAAGGTCACACACATAGGATTTAACCTAGAAGAGGATTTTGTCGACAAACAATGTTTAGATTGATTACTAAAGGAGTTTAGTAGTTCAATTAAACACTCAATCAATTGATAGCTCAATGTCATAATGTTCAAGGTGTTGGACACATTGATTCGAGTATCAGATTGATTGATATCGCAATTGACTGATTTTGCACAATCTGCACTCCCAACCGATCGGCTCATGTGATGAACCGATCGGCTGAGCTTGGTGAACCGGTCAGCTCAAGTGTTGAGTCGATCGGCTCATAGTCAGGGTGGAACGATTGCTTCAAGAGTTGAAACGATCGATTCAACTAGTGCAACCGAGCAAGTTGGGAAAGTAGGATTGGTGGGAATTTTCCTTTCGTTTCACTTGCCCAATTTGATTGGGAAATAGTATTGGTATTCGATACCAATTAGAAACAAAAAGAAGGAAAGTCAATCGGGAACTGGTCAGGACCACAAACCGACCGGTTCAGAAGTGAATCAACCGGCTCATGGGTCCCAACCGATCAGTTGAGGTGTCAACCGACCGGTTCAGGTCCCCAACCGACCGTTTCAGTTATGAAATGATCAGTTCAGGTTGCGAGTTGGTTGTTTTAGTGGAAAATCTCGAACCCTTCTACTCCTGCTTTTAGTCCCACATTGCTCGGGATGGAGAACCATGTCCCATGACCCTCCTATATATAGGGGTATTGGGGGCTTCTCAAAGTACAACTCCGTGCAACCAATTGCTCTGTGAAGTTGTCGTTCTCTCTTGTTTTGGTAACCGAGAGAGAGCCCGAGCAAGTGCTACCGAAAAGGGAGGCACAGTAAGGGAAAGACAACTGCAGTTGCGACTGGTAGCAGGAGAGTGTGTTGGCGACTAGTACGCTGACAGGAGGGTGCGACAACTTCCAATTCCTTGTGGGACAAGGAGATTGGAGTTCCAGGTGATCCGTGTGGACTACTTCAGAGGCGGGAGGTTTCTGCCGCTCGGAGGACAACTGTCAATCTCGACAGTCCCGGTGAGACCAAGAGTCTTCAGTCCCGATGCGTCTAGGAGCTGCACAGACACCGTCTAAAATCAGAGGTGAAGATCGCACAAGGCGCGAGGTATTGTCGCCGAGCAAGCCTCGGGACAAGGTATGATTCCACAAACCATCCTTTCCTATTGTATAGACGTTGACACGTTTCCTTGTTCTAGGTTTAGGGAGGAAATTTTTTTGTTTCCGCTACCTTCTCTCCCTTCCCTAAAACCCAATAGTGGTATCAGAGCCACGTCAACTGCTCTATACTTTAGGATTATCGATATGATCAATTTTGGTTTGTCGCCTTTATTTATTGCATACGATGCGAATAAAATTGGCTTTATGCATGTCCAATCCTAAATCCACAAATCCCAATTTACATATATGATATGTATTATTAATGCACTCGATATGCGTCGCCCTTAAACGAGTTTTGTGGTGGATGTATAGCGTGGTTATGGCCAATAAACCCTATCTATGTATGGTTGTATGTGGTTTCTTGCATCTCGGTCTGCGCACCGATCTTCCTTCTCCTATTCCTGATGTAACTCGAAATAATTCGAGACTTCTTTCCTACCTTTGCTCCCCTCAAATGTAACTCGAAGTTTCTCTTTTTACAATGTAAAATAGGATAGAATTTTATTTCCTGTTATGTCAAAGAATGGAGGACATCCTGACGACAGCTGAGACGATCAGTTCAAGGCGTGAACCAATCGGTTGGCGTTCCAGACGATCAGTTCAAGGAGTGAGCGTCTAAGCCCAGAGGCAAGGAATGTTCATGGCAAGGTGTTGTGCATGTTCATTCATCAAGAGTTGCATATGATGCAATTGGCAAGAGTTGCCTACCTGAGAGATCTAAGTTGTGGGTGACAGTCCTAGCTGGTCCATGACTTAGAGGATTTCAGGATCTTGCCCACTAGAAGGTTGTACGCTGCAATCTTCTGAATTGATGGTGAGGGCTATCAATTTGAAGTAAAATAGTGGGAGCGATAATTATTTAAAGGCCTAATTATATCGTCAACTTTTCAAATCAATCAAATACGTCAAAAATGAGTTTTTGGATTAAAATTGCATATTTTCCTTTGTAGTACAAATGGCAACAAACAACAATCACTTTTCTTTGTGATCGGTCCTTGAAAAGGACAAGCTAAATGGGACAAACTTCCACGACTAGTATAGGATATTGAGAATTGTTCTCACTCAAGAGAGAAAGCTCTATGTCCTGGATACTCCAATTCCAGAGGAACCGACTCCTAATGCACCAAAGACAGAAAGGGATGCTTACAAGAAGCATTCTGATGATGCCATTGATGCAAAGTGCTTGTGTTGTGCTCTATGAACCACGAGTTGTAGAGACAACATGAGAACATGGGTGTCATTGAGATGATTCAGCATCTCAGGAACATGTATGAAGATCAGGCACGACAAGAGAGATACAATGTCTCAAGGGAACTATTCAAGTGCATCATGACAGAAGGAGATCCAGTTGGTCCTCACACACTCAAGATGATTGGGTATGTGGAGAACTTGCAAAGACTGGGATTTCCACTGAGCCAAGAGTTGGCTACTGACGTGATACTGCAATCATTGCCAGAATCCTACAGTCAGTTTGTGATGAACTACAACATGAACAACTTTGATAGGCCACTATCAGAGTTGTTGGGCATGTTGAGGACAGCTGAGATACAGATGAAGAAGGACAAGCCTAAGTCTGTGATGGTGATCACGAGCAAGAAAGGCAAATCCAAGCGCAAGGGCAAGGGAAAAGCTAAGAAAGGTTCTGATGCTAGCCAGGAGCCCAAGTCGTCTTCAGCTCTCAAGGCCAAGGGAGGCATGACCAAGAAAGGCAATTGCCACCATTGTCAAAATCCAGGACATTGGAAAAGGAATTGTCCTCTCTATCTAGAATAACAAAAGAAGAAGGAGGCGACTGATGTCTCCACTTAAAGGTGTCATGAAAGTAAACTTGTAACACTTTTGAGGTATATGATACCAAGATGTAAATGTAAAGCACTCATAATTGGGGCAAGTGTTGCCACAATAGATAGGAGTACTTTAGTTTATTTTCAGCCTAAAAGGCATGTAATACAGTTATGAACTGCTATTTCATATTTGCCAATAGATAGAAACACTTTATTTTTGCATATTGTATGACAATGATGACAATCAATAAAGAGATGTTTCAATTTATAAAGATATGATCTTTGTGGAAATGCCTTATTTATCTTATGGTATTTGATATGCATAAGATAAAATGATACCTAAAGTTATTGATAACTCAAACAATCAAATTAGCATCAATCATAAGAAATTCATTTCTAGTTTCCATGTGATGGATAAATCAAGACTCTTTTGGTTAGAGAACCAGTAAGAGACATGAATATCTTGGGCATGATTAATCAATCTTCACTAAAGGTAGTGGGAGAATGATTATCCTATTAGGTATGATACATGTGATGTATTTACATACCTATTAGAACAAATGCTAATACTTCAAATGGTGTTTAGAGAAATACCAATATGAATATCTTGAAGTGTTCAAGATTATCATAGATGAAGTGGAAATTTGGTAAAGTGTTAATTCTTGATGAGATCAATGAATGAAATACTTGGACCAAATGTTTGAGATCCTTATGAGTGATTATAGAGAACTCATGATTAAGGCATGGTGATGTCTAAATCAAGAAGGAATCATACTCTAAGGAGTTAGAGAAAGATTATCAAATAACTGAATTCTTCTTAATAAAAGAATACCCCACACTAATAAAGGACATTAAGAATCACAAGAAGTTGTAAGTTCTTATATCCTTGACAGATACACCTCAATTATCTATGTGATGAGTTGTTCATGTGATGAGTCAACTATCTAGATGAATATGAGGAACCAAATTTTGAGTTATGGTTAATGACCATTACATCCTAAATGACATCCATATGAACCATAAGGTATGACCTTGATGGTAGCGCCCATTGGAATGAAATCCATAAGTGCAAATGAGTCTTAAGTGTTAAGACACATGGATAACATTTTGAGAAGGATGATGCTTGTTGATTGCAACTTAATGACTAAAGACATTTGACATGTGGAAACTAAAACCACATTCCTATGAGGAATAAAACAAGGATGTGTACGTGACACAACCTATAAGGTTTATGAATCCACTAATGCAAATGAAGTCTATAAGTTACAATGGACTAATCAATGTGATTGATTGAGTATAAGGAACTCAGAATTGGATCTTTATTTTGATGATATAGTCAAAGGGTTTGACTGATATGTCAAAGATAAAGAAGGGATTTGTGATTTAGTGGGAGCGTGTTCACATTCCACATGTTGATGTGAAATGGAAATGTTCTAGAATGGAAATCCAAAAGTGGAAATTATCTTTAAGGAAGAAAGAGATGTTTCCTATATGATAGGAATAGAGATCTATAGAGATAGTTCTCAAAAACTTCTTGACCTGAAAAGAGAAAGCATACATTGGCAATCTGTACTGAAGGGTTCTGTAACATACTGAATCTCAGGGTCTTCCCTGCAATTTACCCATTCTTGAGCTTTTCTTTGACTTTTAGTCCATTTGGACCTTTTTCATAAATTTCACATCCTTTTGGATCATTCTTGTACACCTTGTGCAATTTGAGCACAATCTGAGGTTGAAATCACTATTTACCCTATTTTATGTAATTGAGGGGTGTTTGTACAAATAACCCACATTAGGAGATAAGTTAGGGTTAATAATGTAATTTTGTCATTAATGGGATAATATAGTAGATTATATTTAGTTGGAGCTTTTTGGATAAATATATTAATAATAATATGAATTGTAATTGATTATGAGTGTAATTAACCTTTATTGTTTCTCTCTCCTCGAAATATGATTTTAGTTCACATTAATATGTTATTTTGTTGAGTAATGAGTATTTGTACCCTAATGTGTTTTATATGACGAATTTACTCACATGTTTCTCATGAATGAGCTTTTCATATAATTCCTTGATTTTAATATATTATTATACTCCTTTATGAGCCATATATTTATTAATGGCCATATTATGCATTAAACGAGATTCTAATTATATAGCAGTGTAGTTCTCGTCATTATGAGCCTTTGGTTCAATTTTGGCGTTATTTGGAGTTGATTTGACCCCTCTAATGCATTTTATAAGCTTTTAATATAGTATAATTATAGTTATTACATTTATGTCGTTGATTTCCTTTAAATGTCACGCATTTAACCTATAGTCTGGCTGTCACGCGTTACTCTTGATGCGCGCCTATTTCCAACCGTTGGATTTTAATCTAACGGTTTGGGCATCGTCTTCTTCCTCAGTTAAGAGGCGCGTCAGGAGCCGTTTTGGGTGGTTTAACTCCCGCAATCCGTTCTCCCTCCCTCCTTCTCCGTTTCGCACGATTTCTTGTCCGTTGGCTTCGTCTTGATGGTCTGGTTCGAAGGAGCACCTACTCATCTCCTCCCTCGCTCTGTGTGCAAAATGCCCAACTCGTCCCTTCTTCCCTTCTCCGCCGTCAGTTCCCTGAGGGGCCTCAGCCTTTTCTCCCACCTGTTTAAGGGGCTCTAGAGGACCCTCAGACCCCGAGCCTTCTTTCTCCTTTCCCAATTTCTTCGCACCCAACCCCGAACTTCCCAACCTGCTCGATCTTCTTCCCCGGCTATGGCGGCTTGCTGCTCCCTTCTCCGACCACCTCCTTTCAATTACTTCTCGGGTGAGCATCCTCGACCTACCCTCTACCCCTTCCGACTCTTCGCTTGTCTCGCGATGGCTCAGGTCGATGGGTCCTATAGGGCCGTCGGTAAGCTCCGCCGCCGCCGACCGTTTTTGAGTTTCCTTGCTCCTCCACCCTCGCCGAAACCTGCATTCTCTACGGTTTTCTTTCGTGATTGTGTTGGAATCTTCGGAAGCATCATTTCGCCCTGTTTTCCTCAAGTTTTGGCCCCGACCTCTTTCGCCCTGTTCCGGTCCGGTTCCAGCGTTGTTGAGCACGCGACCACGCCTCTAGTGAACCGTTGTGACCGCGAGACTCTGGGGGATTCATCCACGATCTTCAGAGGCAATGGCAGAGCCTCAGTGGCCATCGGGACCAGATTGTCACGATTCCAGAGTGCTGCTCGAGCCATGGCTCGAAGCAGCAACATACCTGGAGGTGAGATGACCCTGGAGTCCCTCGCTGATTCTATCGTTAGCGTTTTATCACAGGGGCAAAATCATCTTTTCCCCTTGTTCTTCTTTCTGTCGCAAACGACCAATCGAGGGTTACATATGACCGTTCTACCCTCGACGCTTTGTTTAAGTCATTTAGCCGAGGAAGGGTAGTTTAGTCTTTTACCATGTTATTGACATCGAGTTACATTTTGATTTAATTACATGTCACGCTATAGTTTTCCTAATTTCTGATTGGTCAGGTTTACTTAATTCATAGTAAATCGATCCTTTATCAGAAAAATATGAATAAATAGTCGATGGAAAGGATTTTTAACGTAGAATCTGATTTTATGATTTTTGAGACCTAATTCTCAAGGGTTTTCCGAAGTTTGCTTTGAATGGCATTTTTAGTAGGTAAATGTTTTAAAATACATAATTAATTCATTTTAACTCTGTTTTATATAATAAAATATGTTTTCTTAATCAGGAGATTATGAGTAATCGTTTGGACTTGGTTTTGAACTCTAAATCGTACTTTTGTAAAATTAGGGTTTTTCCTATACATTATGTCTTTATATATATTAATACATGTGATATGTTTATAACTAGGATATTATGTGGATGGATTGCTATCTGTTTGGTGGATATGATGGTAATGTATTTAATCTAAGGTATGTGAAACTTATTTAGTATGTGAAAACCTATTTTTGTATGTGACCCCTATGTATGTGGCTCCTATTATGTGGACCCTATTCTTATATGTGATCTCTATGGATGAATGTGGATGTTATTGTGCAAACTACCTATCTTTCAGTTGAGCTTTTATCCAACCCCACCAATTATATTTGTGCTAGCCATGTTATCCTTCTATTTACATTTATTGGCTCTTTACTTAGCTTATGCCATTGTGGCTTAATCATTGGAATCATGTGAATCATTCTTCTTCATATGTTGCCTCCTTTACTTGGAAATGATTTAATCTTGTTATTGACTATGTGGCTCATCTTTTGAAATACTTGGAAATGTTATATATTGTGGATGTCTTTGTGACTCATTTAATTGTAACTCTTGAATCTTGTTGTTGCCTATGTTGGCTCATCTCTTGCAATACTTGTATAATGATGTTGCCTATGATGGCTTGTGGATTGAGATTATTTATTTGGGTTTTATTCCCAATGCTATCTTGTTACTTTTCACTATGCTGCCAAGTGAATGATTATGCATGATATAGTTATTGGCCAATTGACAATGTAGTGTACATGAGTACAAACCACCCACAGGGCACTGAGGTTTTAGTCCTCCTGCCGGGCACTGGGTTTTAGTCCCCCTGCCATTTTATATATTAGGGACTGGGGTTTTATTCCCCCTGCCACTTTTTAGGCACTGGGGTTTTAGTCCCCCTGCCATTGGTGAGGTCCGGTAGGTGCCTCACCCTACATTGAGAGGATGTTGAGTCATAATTTATATTCATGCAAATGTGATAATTGTTGATATTTAAATGTGGCAGTTTCTCTCTCTCATATTCATATATTGGACTCATTTCTTTTGAAATCTCTTATTGTAGAGAATCTTTTATATTGCAAAGCTTTTTATTATTATTTGTCCTATCCCTTTTTATTAACACATACCTTTTATCTTTCTCTTGCTGGATGACCCCAACCATCCACGTTAGGATCAGAGTGCGCATGGAAGCTTGGTGAACCTAAGGTTAAGGATAGAAGATGAAGAACATATAGTATATGATCATAGTTGCTTATATGATTTAAATAGTTTGTTTGGAGACAATGTTGCATTAGTCTAAGTCTTCCTCTACCTAGATCCTTGTAGTTGCTTGTATAAAGTTGTACTCCCATTTGGGAAATTTGTAACGTACTCTTTATACATTTTTGAATAATGTCAAGATTTAATTCTTCCGCTGCCATACTTTTGGTGTTTTTGTTTATCATGTTTTTAGTAGAGACTTTTGGTCTTTACAGGTTCAGTATGCACAGATTCAGTGGGAGAAAACTTTTCCATGCTACATGGAGTTAGTATCCCAAGGCCAAGTGTCCAATTCTTATATAGAATGAGAACACTAAGAATAGATATGGATCTATCATGTATGTAATCATCCCATTATCTTGCATGTTTTGACATGGCAACAAAAAAATGCACTCATCATCTTGTATGTAGGACATGGCAATATGATGTGCTCATCCTGATAACTCGTATGTGTGACATGATGAGTGGATGTCTATCTAATTCCAGTAAGGGTTACTGGAATACCATGAGAACTTAATAAGTACTTGAGAAGTACTAGTTCTATGGAGATACGGAAGAGTTCAATGTAAAGAGTTACATTGATGCGAACTTCCGAAAGGACAAAAAATTAATCGCAAAATATGTATATATATATGATATATATATATAAAGTGAAAGTTTGTTGATAATTGGAAGTGTTCCAATAAAACCATTTTAAAAGGAAATGTCGAGTATATGTGTGTTAGAGAACATCAGTGGATACTATATGGATCTGGAAGTTCATGAGATGAACTTATAGATATTCCGGTCATTGATGACAAGTATGGAATCCTTGATCATGCAATGTGGATAAAGGTTAACAAATGGAATACTAGATCGCATATTACGATGACTCCATCTCATACGTATGACGTATAATGAAGAGATGTGAGACATGCAATTTATACTGACTTTGGCAAGGTGTTGCCATTACTCACTATGTTCGCACTAGAGCACAGTAACATGTGGGACATGTTTAAAGATCTCTATGAATATGATTCAAGGGTGATTTGCTCGCAGTGCAAGTGGGAGTCTGTTGGTATGTATGCCCTGAGAGCCAATCATGGGATGATTGGTGGGATACATTAAGATTGATTTGATAAACATCAAAGGCAAGCTTCCAATTCTTTCTATTTCAGTCATATGAGATAGTGATAGAACAGATTGAATGTCTAGAGAATGAAAATACTCAATGACGTATGCTTTTAGGTTGAGGACCTGAACAATGAGATCATACGGATGCTAAGAGTTTGTACATTCTTGTTATGTCCCTAGTCAGATCTCATTGTGGAAGGTAGATAGACAGCAATGACACACAAGACTAGATTGTGGTGTTGGTTGATGACAGAATCTCATTAGTCATGATATAGAGATATCAAACCAAACACATAGGTACTTGTTAGAGAACAAGTGTATCGGACAGACCCACCGTGAGTTTGACACATGGAACAATGACATGGTAGTCACAGTTAGTACTCACAGTGATGGTGGTGAGTGTGATTCTTTGACCTGAAATCACTACACTCAACATGTAACAACCCTGACCTGGGTTATGAGGTAACCCTATTTGTTTTGGCTAATAAAGTTGCTTATAACTTTAATATAATCCTCTAAGGTGCTTTGTTATCATGTGACACATTTATGTTTCAATTTTGGTCCCGATTGAATGTTGTTTGAGCAATTTTCCTTTGTTTTGGACCAAAGTGAAATTTACCCAAATTGAGGGGCTATAATGCAAAATTTCACATGTTGAACATGCCTCATGTGTTGTAGCATCATTATTGAGAGAATTATGCAAGGTGGTGGCTTGTAGAAAGTCTAAATTCCAAGTTTGAACTTGTTTGAACAATGTTGGTACCTTGTGCATGAATTTTGGTACAAACTATAATTTACCCAAAATATGGGGTTGATATGCAAATTACCACCTCTAGAGTGTTACCAATTCCTCTATGTATCATTTAGAGGAGAGAGAATGAATTAGACACCAAGTTTGATTCCATTATGAATGATGGTAATCTTGGTGAAGAAGTGACCAAGAAAAGGGTTGAATTTGGAAGCTTAACTTGAGTTGTATCAAGTTGAAAAGCTTATATATGAGTGCCTATCGGCCATGGAGCCCAAGGAGGTGTCCCATATCTTATTGTGAACTCTTGGCAAAGTCCATATCGTGCAAAGCACCTCAAGGAGGTGAGGTGTGTCGGCCAACAAGTTTCCTTAGAAAAAGTGTATCAGCTTGACATGAAATAGTGATTAAACCTAGATAACTTATCCAAATGGATAAGTAATGGACGAAATTGCATCTCTATATGATCCTCAACTGTTTTTCAAGACAAGATAAATGATGGTGCATGCATGGAAACGTGTCACCCATGCATGACACGTGGCACCTACTAGCTCAAAATGTTGACACCTCATTTTTGCCTTTCTTCATGATCAGCAAGTATATATACCCCTAGTTTGACCCCTTAATGGAATTTTTCGACCCTTACCACCCTCCTACCTTATGGTATCGTGCATGGGGCTCTTGTATCGTGCAGGAGAGCAAGCATATCGTGCATAGTTCCTTGGATATTGCCCATAGCAAAAGCATATCGGCGAAGTAGGTGAAATTGGCCATATAAGGTGATATCGGCCAATAGGGTGAAGAGTTGAGTGCCATATCGTGCAAGTGAGTGCCATATCATGCAAGAGGGTTGGCATATCGTGCAAGGGCACAAAGGTATCGTTCATAGGCCTTGGGTATTGGCCATAGCAAGTATATCGGCCATACCATGTTGATATTGTCCATAGCAAGTTGATATCGGCCAATTGAAGTGATTTTGGCCACAAGTGAGGCGGTATCGGCCACAAGCAAGGTTGTGTCGGCCAAGAGGAAGCCCATATCGCCCAAGAGTGGTGGGGTGTCGGCCAAGGAGCTAAGGAACTCAAAACTTAACCCTAAGGTGTGGATAAGATCATCTTCAACATTGGTTTGAAGCATGAATTTAGGGTTTTGATCTTCCTTTCTTTTCTTCTTCACCAATTGCTTATCCATGGTGATTATTTGCATATATAGGAGTTGTGAAGTCCATCTTCAACCTTAGGAACGTGGAGCTTTGGAGCTTGGAGCTTTGAAGTCGTTCTTAAGGCGGGTTATATAACTTGAACTCAATCATGTTATTATTCATCACCTAAAATTGTTGTATTTAATCATCTACTTTTAATTCCAAAATTTCCTGAAATAGTTGATGAAATTATGAGTTCTAGTAGTTTCTTAGACCTATTGACATGAACTATAATAGTTAGAACAAAGGTCTAGATCTTGAAGATGATAATATCACCTTATAAAAGTGATATTGGGTGCAAGCACACAAGTAAGCACCTTTAACCCGATATGATGATGCACCTTCTTCACTTGAACGATATGGATATGAATGAATATATTGTTGCACGATATGGAGGTGTAGTATACACCTCTTGAATGATAGGGAGTCAAGTATAGACTCCATGCATGATACAAGGTCAATTGTATACTTATAAGTTGATGTGAAACCCTAATTTGGGTAACCTGATATGAGTAAAGAATAGCAAATGCTATTGAACGATATGGTAGCCCGTTAAACAACCCTAGTTGATGTCTAGCACGACATGGTGATGGATTTATACCTCATGCACGACATGGGTAACACATATAAACAACTCTAGCCCGATATGAATGGTATGTATACACTTCTAGCCCGATATGGTGGTGCCTATACACCTACAACCCGATATGGTGAACATATGCACACCTTTAACCCAAGACACCTTGTAGAGGTGAGGGAAAGATACTCTTAGGAGTGATGAGGGAAACACCAAGTAATGGTGTGGCTAATACCTTGATAGGTAAAACACCTAGAGTGGTTGATAATGGAGAACCTTATATCAATAATGTTTCAACCTGAGATGAGTCCATATCAATTGATGATGGTTGGACAATTCAAATGTATGACTCATGATCAATACACTACATAATAAATGTGATGGGATAGTGCATAAAGTATTAGGATGGGAAATACCCTAATACAAGATAAGTTGATGAACTTAAGTAAGTTAAAAGTGATGAGGGAATTGATACACCAAGGCATGGTAAATATCACATCCAAAACTTTAAGGTTGTTACACCTTGATGAACCTTAAATCCAATATACTTGGATGAGTAACACATGATGTGTGTCATGTCAATTGTTACATTGAGATGGAATGCACTTTGATAAGTGTAGGCTATCATACCGTGAGAAAGGGTTAAGCCAAGTTAATAAAGTATGATGTAATCATACCCTAATAAGGATGAGAGAGGAACTCATACCTTGTGTTGAAAATTCATTTAATGATAAATGATGAGAATAAATAAGTATGATTGAATACTTATGATATTAATGTATGCTCCTAGATGTGTGGAGCAATGAATTAGGGTTTGGATTGATAATATGAACTTGAAACCCTATCCGTCTATAAAGGGAAACCCTAACCCTAATAGTTGTTTCCTAGTGAGAGGTGACAAGATGTTTAATGGCCTTGTGAGCCATGTGGAAGGTGACAAGATGATAAATGGGCCTGGTGAGCCATGTGAATAATTGTTGCCTAATGAGAGGTGACAAGATGCTTATAAAAGTCTAATGTAAGGAATGGTAATGTGCAGAATAAACTAAGGGAAATGGAAACCAGTAACTTCATAATAATAATAAATGGTTATAATAATAATGAAATCTCGATCATACATGCTTTATGCTTATAGCCAAATAAGGGCTATAGTGCTTTGAATATGCTTAAAGGAGATAAGAGGAACACTTGTAATACATAAAGAATGTGAATTGATATGATGGCTTACCCCAGGGTATAATGCCTAGTAAAAGGATGTGATAACCAATGATAAATTTAAGGGATTGATATCCCATAACAAATGTGTAATCAGGATTGGTTGCGGACCAATACCTGGCAGAGGCGTGAAGCCTGTAATCAGGAGTGGTTAGAGTCCACTGCCTGGCTGTGTAATCAGGATTGGTTAAAGTCCAATACCTGGCAGAGGCGTGAAGCCTGTAATCAGGAGTGGTTAGAGTCCACTGCCTGGCTGTGTAATCAGGATTGGTTAAAGTCCAATACCTGGCAGAGGCGTAGAGCCTGTAATCAGGATTGGTTGCGGACCAATACCTGGTAGAGGCATGAAGCCTGTAATCAGGAGTGGTTAGAGTCCACTGCCTGGTTGTGTAATCAGGATTGGTTAAAGTCCAATACCTGGCAGAGGCATGAAGCCTGTAATCAGGAGTGGTTAGAGTCCACTGCCTAGCTGTGTAATCAGGATTGGTTAAAGTCCAATACCTGGCAGAGGCGTAAAGCCTGTAATCAGGATTGGTTGCGGACCAATACCTGGCAGAGGCGTGAAGCCTATAATCAGGAGTGGTTAGAGTCCACTGCCTGGCTGTGTAATCAGGATTGGTTATAGTCCAATACCTGGCAGAGGCGTGAAGCATGTAATCAGGAGTGGTTAGAGTCCACTACCTGGCTGTGTAATCAGGATTGGTTAAAGTCCAATACCTGGCAGAGGCGTAAAGCCTGTAATCAGGATTGGTTGTGGACCAATACTTGGCAGAGGCGTGAAGCCTGTAATCAGGAGTGGTTAGAGTCCACTGCCTGGATGTGTAATCAGGATTGGTTAAATTCCAATACCTGGCAGAGGCGTAACGCCTGTAATCAGGATTGGTTAAAGTCCAATACCTGGCAGAGGCGTAAAGCCTGTAATCAGGATTGGTTGCAGACCAATACCTGGAAGAGGCGTGAAGCCTGTAATCAGGAGTGGTTAGAGTCCACTGCCTGGCGGTGTAATCAGGTTTGGTTACTGACCAATACCTGCACTACTACATAAATAGCATTCAGTGTCGCTTTTTTGGGCGTCGGTTATTAAGGAAAACTGACGCCTAACATATAAGGCGTCGGTTGTTTAAGAAAACCGACGTCTATATTCGAAGACCAGCCAGACATGGGTACCGCTTTATATTAAGCGTCGGTTGTTTATAAAAAACCGACGCTTAAATTCGCCCGCGAAATCCATTTTTCGATAAAAAAAATAGTGTCATTTTCAGCGTCGGTTATATACCTAGAAAACCGACGCCTATTTGCGATGAAAATTTGCACGGACAATGTCACTTTCAGCGTCGGTTATCCTTGTATAACCGACGCTGAAGGTGGTTCCCGCCAAAAATTTCCATGAAAATATCGTCCAATTGGACGTCGGTTGTTTCAATCAACCGACGCTAAAGATGTTTAGGCGTCGGTTGTTGTAAACAACCGACGCTATTTGGGAACTTATAACCCGCGATCGCCCGACTCTTCCCCTTTCTTCTGTTTCATTGCTACCCTATTGCGGCGATTTTCCCTGTTGCGGCGACTTTCCGGCGCTTCTCTGCTGCTGTTGCTCTCCGGCGCTTCTCTCCAGCGCCCCATCTCCGGCGTCCTTCTTCTCCGGCGCCCTTCTTCTCCGCCGCCCCTGCTGCTGCTGCTGTCCGCTCGTCGCCGTCGGTCGTTGCCCACCGCCCCTGCTCTCCTCTAGTCGTCGCCTCCAGTAGAAGCAGCTACGGTGCTGTCATCGTCACCTCCGCCCCCACCGGTAGAAGCAGCTTTACTTGTGTTGTCCTCGTGCAAGGTAACCCACAAACCTTCACCACCTTTTTTGTCCTCTGCCTTGCTTTTCTCTGCCGCCGCCGACCTAGAACTCACCCAGGCAGCGCCTAAGTAGGTGCCAGGGCACGCATAGGGTCCCAAGCCCAGGTGCCCTGCCTAGATAGGCCTCTGGGCGGATGCTTGGGCGGCGCCAGGGCACGTCTAGGTTGCACGTCTAGTGGATTTTTTTTTAAAAGTTATTTACTGATTGTGTTTATTTAATAATGTACTGATACATATGTGATATACCAATCTGATAGTCCATGATAGAACAAAACATAATGATGTTGACTGCAACTTTGTGTGTCATGCTATTCTTAATTAAGTGTATATTTACTTCATAATTGAATGTTTAAGTAAGTTATAGATATCTTGATGATGAACTGTAATGCACACATGTGACATGTTTGGAATGTAAATGATGAACTGTAATGCACACATGTTTAACTTATTTTATTGTTGAGTATATTGAGAATCCTAATCACCCTTCTTGCTTAATGATGAACTGTAATGCACACATGTGAATGCTTGGAATTTAAATGATGAACTTTTCCCTAAATTTCCAATCATGCTTTTAAAGACATCAATAATCACCCTAATTTGAAGAACTAGTATTTTAGGTATAAGAATGACAACACATTATTTGTTGGCCTAGAAACCCATCCAAGATTTACTCATTAGGAGTAAATCTTGGATAGTCCCCGATTTGGGACTGTTCTTGAACACCTAATCTCACTTAGGATGTAAGTGTATAATGTGTATTGATTTTTCGAGAAAATTTTGGTAGCATTTCCCCGTTTGTTCTCTAAGTACATATGTACTTAGAGAACAACGGGGAAATGCTGCCGAAATTTTCTTGAAAACCCAATACACATTATACACTTACTAGTGAGATTAGGTGTTCAAGGATGGGATAGGTGGTACACATTTATTATATATAAGAATGACATCACATGTGTTTGTTGGCCTAGAATGTGAACAATCATTGTTTTTTATATTACTTGTACATTGATATAAATTAGAATGAACAATCACTAAATTATATATTGTTTGTATGGAGTCCGGCTTCATTGTAGATATCTATTATTGTGTTTGTTGGCCTAGAAACCCGTCCAAGATTTACTCATTAGGAGTAAATCTTGGATAGTCCCCGGTTTGGGACTGTTCTTGAACACCTAATCTCACTTAAGATGTAAGTGTATAATGTGTATTGAGTTTTCGAGAAAATTTTGGTAGCATTTCCCCGTTTGTTCTCTAAGTACATATGTACTTAGAGAACATCGGGGAAATGCTGCCAAAATTTTCTTGAAAACCCAATACACATTATACACTTACTAGTGAGATTAGGTGTTCAAGGATGGGATAGGTGGTACACATTTATTATATATAAGAATTACATCACATGTGTTTGTTGGCATTTCCCCGTTTGTTCTATAAGTACATATGTACTTAGAGAACAGTGGGGAAATGCTGCCTAATCTTTTCCTAATATATACTTGTTTCCTAATATATACTTGTTTTCTCTGATCATAGAATAGATAGATCATGGATGTCCATTCGTAATCGTTGCACCCCAGAGTTTATATCTGGTCTTGATCAGTTTATTAGATTTTCCGAAGAACATAGGAAAAAACCTACAGATAGGTTCAACTGTCCATGTAGGCATTGCGATAATAACTTGAAAGTCAACACTGGTGAGGAAATCAAAAGTCATGTCATGTGCAACGGGATTGTACAAGGCTATACAGAATGGCACTGGCATGGAGAGATTTCAAAATCAAAACCAGTAGATGTCGATAGCAGTGCTTGGGAGGAAGAAGAAATTGCCTCCGATGACGTAAATGTGAACGAACCAGTTCCAGCAGACATCGTTGATGCGATGCTGGATAGTTGTAGGGTAGAGCACACCGATCCACCTCCTATCTTTACAAACATTGTGCATGATGCTGAGATACCGTTATATACAGGCTCTGCTAAGTTTACGAAGCTTAGCGCTGTGTTGAGATTGTATAAGTTGAAAGCTAACAATAGATGGAGCGACAAAAGCTTCACTTCATTGTTGACTTTGTTGAAAGAAATGCTTCCTGAAGGAAACGAGCTTCCAATCTCAACATACCAGGTAAAGAAAATGTTGTGCCCAATGGGAATGGAGGCCAAGAAGATACACGCATGCCCGAATGATTGTGTATTATTTCAAAAGAACTTTGTAGATTTGAAAGATTGTCCAAAATGTGGTGCGTCACGGTATAAATTGACGACTTCGGGGGAGTCCAAAACTGGTTCTCCTGCCAAGGTGTTGTGGTATCTACCTATAATATCACGGTAACCTATTCTTTTTTTAGAATGTTACTGCAAAAGGAAATTCATTAATAAGAAGCTAATGTTTCTTTTATCCATGTATAGGAGAATAAGAGAGTTGAGGATTTAGTAGCTAAGAAGGTCAACGATGTAGTTGCTGAGAAGGTCAAGGAAGAATTGCTGCGGTGGCAGGCATCTCAGGCTTCCAATACGCCTATGGCGACCCACTCTTCTCCTGATGCACAGACTGCGAGTAATCCTGGAGACCCATCGCCTAGCACGTCTGCTGTAAGTATTGTTTATGACATTGTAGCTAGACTTTTCAAGATGATATGTTTTCAAGATTATATGTATATATGTATAACATTCTTTACGTAAATTTGTAGGCATTGAAGCCATGCCGCTTAAGAATAGAAGACTATGTTGTTGCAGAGGCGCAAGCTTACCCGTCCCTTCCTGGGGAAAGGTTTCACGGGACTCCAATGCCACAGGGCTATGTTCGTGTGGGCCCATTACGTGTGTTACCTGATTGGAGGGAAGTTGTGTTGCCATATGCCCACCCAGATATTGATACACTTGGTGAGGCAGAAGGCGGGGTCATATTGTGGCCCAAAGCAGATGTCGTCTACACGACTGAAATTGTAAGATAAATTTACATTGATTTAGACTGTTAATGTGTATATATTATGTCAACTAATCTGAAATTATATATACAGGTTAAAAAGAAGACACCAGGAGCACCTAGGCCTCCACCTCCACTTCCCGCATTACCCGATTGGGTTCCAACTGACCTAACATACCCGTTAGGTCCTGCTTGTAGGGGAATGGCATGTTGGCTACGTGCACATAATATAAATTGCCCTATAATAGTTTCTTTAGATGCAGATTATGCAGGTCGATCATACGATATCTCTTTATTTATACAAGATATTATTGAGCTGTTTATGTATGATTGGCTGAATACATCAATGATAGAGACATGGATAAGGTGAGATCTTATTTATACATCCATATACCTTGTGTAAGATCCGGTGATCTAGTTTCTTATATATTAATGCATACGTAATACATGTTTTGCAGCTACTTAGTCGAAGATCATTGCAAACAATTTGCATTTGATCATGTGGGATTTTTGATTCCATCATTGATTAGTATGGTAGCTAAAGACCCTGATAATGTTCAACAATACTGTATAGATGCTTTTACAATTTTTGGTCAGCGAAAGAAGACGATAATAATAGCTCCATTCAATGTCAAGTAAGTTTACTTTATTTATAATTTGGACTTAAGAAAATTCCATTTTTATTGTGCATTTTGAGTTATTAATTGTTAACTTTTTACCTCTAGCGGTAAACATTGGGAGTTACTAGTTATTGTCCCCGGGACGTTCACTGTTTATTATCTAGATCCCGCGGGAAGTACATTAAACACTAAAATTGGACACGTAATGAGAATGCCATTATTCTGGTGAGAAATATTTCATTTTTGTATCTGTTAACATCTGTTATTATATTACTATTTACTTATGTAATTTACTGTGTTATATTAACATGTAGGGGTTTAGATGCATTCAAAAAGGCTGGAGGAATGGTCCCAAGGAAAAAGAACCAGCCAATAAATTGGGAGAACGTACAAGTAAGTTCCCGACTCCAATGTATATATTATTGATGTGAATTGTGCTTAGTTGTATTATTTTGTATGTTTTAATTTATAGTGTGCTACACAAGACAATGGCTGGGCATGCGCATACTATGTGATGTGATTTATGCAGATGATTATCAAACATGCCGCATTGGAAATCGATTGCATACATGAGGTATTATATATAGTCTCATTAGTTAGTATGAAATATATCAATCTTATTTTTATATTATTACTTATATATATACATCATTCTCTTTGTAGGTGTTTAAAACTGACCACACTATAGGCAAACGCTTAAAAAATGTACATGCTCCATATACGAGGGAATCATTAAATGAAGTAAGAGAAGAATGGGCAAAAGCCATACAAGCAGTGGCAACTGTAAGATATAATTGGGATGTTGATAGCGATAATGAATGATACTTTGTAAATGAATATTTCTGAATGTTAATACATGTATTTGAATGTTTCTATATGTGTGAATGTGAGAATTGAATTGATGTCTGAATGTATGTACTTGTGTGAAATTTTGCTTATGACTTTTGCAGGTTTGCGGCCTGTTTGTAGGCTGATATCAATGGATGTCGTAAACCTGCAGTTCAGAAAACTGAACTGCAGGTTCTCATCCTGCTGACCAGCCACAGTAGGCCTGCAAACTGATATGAAAAAAAATATATAAATAGGCGTCGGTTATTTATAACAAACCGTCAGCAAAGACCTACAGCGTCGGTTATTTATAGATAACCGACGCCTTATCTGGCCAAAGCAGTCCTAGAAATGGCGTCGGATATTCGTATCGAACCGACGCCTATTTAAATTAGAGGCGTCGGTCTTTTGGTATATAACCGACGCCAAAAGTGTTCGCGCCACAAAAAATCGCGTCATTCAGGACACTTTATGCGTCGGTTATCTACTAAAAGACCGACGCTATAAGGAATATAGGCGTCGGTCCGTTAGTAAATAACCAACGCAGAAAGTGCCCTAGCTGACGCCGTTTTATGTGGCGCGAACCCTTTTTGCGTCATTTATCTACTAAACGACCGACGTTGATAGGTTAAATAGGCGTCGGTTAAACAACTGACGTCGAAGTGTTCGACCTTTAGCGGCGCCCACATAGGCGTCGGTCTAAAACCGACGCCAAATGGGGTTAAACGACCGACGCCAAAGGTCACTTCTGTAGTAGTGCTGGTAGAGGCATGAAGCCTGTAATCAGGAGTGGTTAGAGTCCACTTCCTGGCAGAGGCATGAAGCCTATAATAACACAGGATTGGTTAAATCCAAATGCCTGGAATAATAACACATGATTGGTTAAATCCCAATACCTGGAATAATGCATATGATTGGCATAGTCCAATGCTTGGACAGGATATGATGACATATACTCACATGACTGGTACAATTCAATATATGGTTAGCAGATTGGCTGAGGCCAACAGATAGAAATGAGAATGATTCATGGATGACATACCATGATAATGAGCATCACAGGATAAGCTTGAGATAGTATGATGAGTAAATGATATACATGTTTCTTCATATTCCTTATAAAGTGAATAGATGATTTACTGCTCAATCATAGATAGTGGCAATGCTTTAAAAGATGAGAATGTTCTAAACTGCTTATCCTCTGCTCAATTTAATACTATTTAACTGTGATAATAACATTGTTGGCGGAGAGTTATATCTCTCGCTGGGGCAATTTTCAATTGTCTCACCCCCGTGGGATCCAACATTTTTAGGTGGACGTGCATGAGGAGGTGAAGACCTTTCTACAGAAAAAGAACAACAGTGGCAGGGACAACAGTGACAGCTCAGGTTGAGTGTACTGTCTGTCATGTCTTGTATATAGAAGTCCTATGTGTCGTCTCTGTACTCTCAGGTCCTTGGAGTTGGTTCGTTATGGTCTTATGAACGATATGAGGTTTTGGCTTGTAAGCCTCGAGGTTTTATGTTGCTTCATTATATTTTTTTGACAAAGCAACTGTTATATGTTATCCTCGAGAAGATATGGTAAAGTGTATGTACAATGTGAACAATGATGTATATAAAGTTTTGGTTCTGCCTTAAAGAGTTTTCTTAGAAATGGATCTCTTTGTAAAATGGTTTTAATTTTTAGTGACTTTTTTTAATCCGCTGGTAATGTTTTAAATTCCGCTTAATTAGTAACAATTTGTCTATCAGTTTGGCGACTGTCATTACACAACACATGTCGTTGGGCACACTTTGACATCATCAAACGCAGTCCTGAAACATGGGTTGTTATAAAGGTGATGATTGGGTGGCTTTGACACATGGGGCTTTTGAGGGGTGAGTGATAGATATGAGATTTGTCCCTCCTGATGGAGTTTGATATCCAAGGCCACCTGATGAGTAGGATTGAAATAGGCGTGCGCACGCATGTTTGAATCAGTATGTGATATTGATGTCATACATATCTCTTCCAATCTACTCTGAGATCAAGAAAGTGAATGAACGTTGACAAGATGACTGTTCCATGCCTCGAGTTCATTCGGGATATCAGTGACAAAGGAATTATACATTCACTGTAGCACCATTCACGGATTGTAGGATTGAAAGTTGTTCTCCAAATTTCTACTTTCACTTGGGTAGCACTGATGTGTGACTAGGCACCGCTCTTTACTTGTGAAGTCATAAGTGTTATGGACTTTCACTACCAACGTGAAGTGGACCTGCGGGGTCACACACTTAGGATTTAACCTGGAAGAGGAGTTTTGTCGACAAACAATGTTTATATTGATTACTAAAGGAGTTTAGTAGTTCAATTAAACACTCAATCAATTGATTGATCAATGTCATAATGTTCAAGGTGTTGGACACATTGATTCGAGTATCAGATTGATTCAAATCACAATTGACTGGTTCTGCACAATCTGCACTCCCAACCGATCGGCTCATATGATGAACCGATCAGCTGAGCTTGGTGAACCGGTCGGCTCAAGTGTTGAGTCGATCGGCTCATAGTCAGGGTGAAATGATTGCTTCAAGAGTTGAAATGATCGATTCAACTGGTGCAACTGAGCAAGTTGGGAAAGTAGGATTGGTGGGAATTTTCCTTTCGTTTCACTTGCCCAATTTGATTGGGAAAAAGGATTGGTATCCAATACCAATTAGAAACAAAAAGAAGGAAAGTCAATCGGAAACTGGTCAGGACCACGAACCGACCGGTTCAGAAGTTAACCGACCGGCTCATGGGTCCCAACCAATCGGTTGAGGTGTCAACTGACTGATTCAGGTCCCCAACTGATCGTTTCAGTTATGAAACGATCGGTTCAGGTTGTGAGTTGGTTGTTTTTGTGGAAAATCTCAAAACCTTCTACTCCTGCTTTTAGTCCCGCATTGCTCGGGATGGATAACCCTGTCCCATGACCCTCCTATATATAGGGGTATTGGGGGCTTCTCAAAGTACAACTCAGTGCAACCAGTTGCTCTGTGAAGTTGTCGTTCTCTCTGGTTTTGGTAACCGAGAGAGAGCCTAAGCAAGTGCTACCCGAAAAGGGAGGCACAGCAAGGGAAAGACAACTGCAGTTGCGACTGGTAGCAGGAGAGTGTGTTGGAAACTAGTACGCTGACAGGAGTGTGCGACTCCTTCCAATTCCTTGTGGGACAAGGAGATTGGAGTTCTAGGTGGTCCGTGTGGACTACTTCAGAGGCGGGAGGTTTCTGCTACTCGGAGGACAACTGTCAATCCTGACAGTCTCGGTGAGACCAGGAGTCTTCAGTCCCGGTGCATCCAGGAGCTGCATAGACACCATCCAAGACCGGAGGTGAAGACCGCGCAAGGTGCGAGGTATTGTCGCCGAGCAAGCCTCAGGACAAGGTATGATTCCAAAAACCATCCTTTCCTATTGTATAGACGTTAACGTGTTTCCTTTTTCTGGGTTTAGGGAGGAAAATTTTTTGTTTCCGCTACCTTCTCTCCCTTCCCTAAAACCCAATAGTAATAGTCAGACAAGTCCAAGTGTAACAAGGAGCTACACAGACACTGTCCAAGACAATTGTGCATCAATGACGATGAGGAGATGTTGCTGGACTTGCTCCTAGACCAGGTATATCCTCGAAACCATCTTTGCTGCATTATAGTTATTGACGCGATCTGTTGATTAAGGGGATAATTTTTTTTTATTCTACTACCTGCTCTGTAGCCTTATTTCCCTATAGGAAAACTGCCATCCTAAAGGGAAGAAACTTCACCCAAAAACCAGTCACTAAAAACCATAACACATGTGTCATGAAACCACCATGAAAGAACCTCACTCGAGAGAGATAAACCACGTTTAACACATCCAAAATAGAACCTAAACTTCATGATACATCAAGGTACATGAGCATCATGCATGTGGTTAAAACCAAGATTAAAAGATAGTAAGAAAACCACTATTACACAACTATCTCCAAAATTAGGTACCTTATATTAGGGTTTTGTATTCCAAGCAAACCAAGCATGATAATCACCATCATTCAAGTTCTAGAGCATGATATCATCTACTAGCATATTAAGGGAACATTTTAGAGATACAAATAGTAACATGCAAGCAAAGAAAAGTGCAATAATAGAGAGGGTAGAGAGTTATATAACCCGACCTAAGGAAGATCAACTCCAAAGATCACTAGCTCCAAGCACATGATCACCAAGGGTGATGAAGCTCCACTAAAAGCTCCACTTTTGGCCACAATATCACCTTAATAAGAAGAAGACACAAAGATTAAAGGTATCTCAAGAAAAGAGGGGAAGAAACTCTAGGACAAACCAAAAGAAGAAGGGAGAAAGAGAGAAGAAACTTCCTCTCACTTGGGTAGCACCTTGTCAAAACATGGCCTATAACCCTTGTCATGAGGAGTTTCTCTCAAAAATGACCACCATGGAGGATCCATGGTCTAAGGCTGAGAAAAGAGAAGAAGATGGGGTAGAAGATCTAAGGAAAGCATCTCCAAATAAAGGCATATACTAACCAAGGTTGAAGATGACCAAAAGTCACCACATGCAAGGGATCTCAGTCACCAAAGCTCCAAGGATCATCTCTCCTTGCTCCACCAAGCTCCAAGGACAAGAAAAAGAGAAGGAGGAAGAAGGAAGGACGAAATTTTCACTTGCATGGAGAGGAAAGGGTTTATATACTTGAGGAGGAGGAAAGTAAGGTAGAGATGAGGTGTCAACACCTAAAGGAACCAAACGAACACTTGTCCACCCAAGAAACCAACATGAAACCACTATATGCATGCATGCCCAAGATGGTGATACAAAGAATTTTGGGTCTCGACCACTTAGGTCCCTAACACATTGGTATCGATTGAGATACACCAAGGAGGTCGAAACAAAGGCACCAAAGCACCACCTGGTCGATACAAAAAGGTCACCAACATACTAGGTCGACACACTTCATAAGAAGACAACTATCTCAACCCAAGACTCTCCAAGAACATTATGGTCTAGAAAAAACTAACTAGAGAAGTTGTCTTGATTGAGACACTCACAAGGCACATCCTCAAGGTTGAGACAAGGGTCTCTACACTCAACCATGCACACATGGTCGAGACACATCAAAACCCAAAAAATTGTAATCACCTCTAAGGGTGTCATCACTCATCCAAGGCTCAATTAAAGCACCCCAAAGAATCACACACTCTCTCATGATGACAAGGAAGGGAAGGTACAAACTAGGTGTGGTAAATTGCTAGATAACCCTCACATTTGGGTAAGTTGAAACTTGACATAAAACAAGCACATAAAGCACATATATCTTCTAAACAAGCTCAAACTGGAGACTTAAGCTCTCAGCAAGCTCCAAAATCATCTCAAAGGATTAGAACAAGGTTATAATCACTTAATCAAGTAAAAAATAGGGTTAACCCAAAATAGAGGTCAGGGGTCATATATATTTACATAGATTGCAGCATACTCTAGAAAAAGAAAGATTTGGGGACAGTGCATTCATGGCATAATGAATAATCAAAGCCATAAATATGAGATTGTAAATGAATATTTCCATGCTCTATAAGAAAAGTATGTCATAAAGTTCATCTACTATAGGAGATTATTCTACATTGAATGCATGAAAGACATTCGTCGTAGGATGTACTTGCTTGTACCCCTCCCTGAAAGGACTCCATAGAGGGAACAACTTAAAAATCTGGAGAAAGAAACAAAAGCCCCTCTTGTGGAAGAATGTATAACTAGCCCAGTAATTCCTCCTCCTAACTCACATTAGTCATCACCAGTGATTCCTCCTCCTCAGACAGCAATGAATACCCCTCCCAACCCACCCCTAAGAGAAATGGAAGTCGAATCAGTGGCTCCCAATGCACATCCTGATCCACCCCCATTTTCCCCAATCGATGTACCTGCATCGAATTATGAAATTGTAGGAGCCACTTCCTTTCCTCAATATGAGACCCACAAACAAGAGGCAAAAGAGGAAGTGGAAACACATGAAGAAGTCGACAACCCTATCACCTCCAACCAAGAAGTAGAAGAAGAAGGAGCAAATAATGATGATGCAGACAAAAATGAGGATGAGCTGGTCCCAACTAATCTGATACAACCCACCTTTGAAAATTTTGATAGAAACACTTGCTATGGATTGTTGGTTGAAGACCTGACTTTCATCATGGATGAACTAAGGCCACAAGAAGATGAAACTGTCATCAAAACTTTGAATGGGACAATGTTCAAGTCCTCTAACCAGACCTTCGTGAGATACTTACGGTTGGTGGTTATTTGATAGTCAACGTCATTTCAGCCTACCAGTTACTCCTATCTGAGAATCTCAATGATGTTTACATGGCCTTCTATGATATAGTCGGGGATATAGTTTGCGATAAAGAGTCAGGTGAGGTTCAATGACTAGTTGATCACATGAAGTGTAATGTGTCATGCTTCATATTTGTCCCTAATCTGCACGATGTGAACTGGATGCTTCTATCAGTTAATATAAAGGTTCAAATAACTATTATATACACCAGATCCAATGCTATGTCTAGCATGAAAATAACTACTTATCACAAATGAGATAACAATGTCACTGAATAGAAAGCCACTAAAGTGGCTACAAGAATTGTAGAGCTAATAAGGATGTATGGCTGGGGGCTTCTAGAGGAATGTTTAAAGTTTGACAAACCAAAGTTTTACCACATGAGCTCACAACAAGAATCAGGCTCCAATTATTATCATTTCTTCATTTTATTCTGGATGCAGATGTTGGCTATTTTAGACCAGAAGGTAGAGTACTATCAAGAATATTATTACCACCACCTTAACGAGACATATGTGATGCAAATTCTTACATCAGAATGGGCATTGACAAGCTCACAACATTAACTCTCCTATTTGCAATCAACCTCATCCTTTGACACTCTGAGGACAGGGTGCACGATAAGTTTCGGGAGTCTAAACATGCGAGCTTGGTAAGTTTGTTGGCCTAACTTCCTAATTTTCTTCATTTTCCACTCTATTTCTTTCTTGCGACAATTTTTTTTGCTAAACTTCGCTGAAACTTGAAGTGTTAGATGACAAAATTTTTCCAATGTTTATATTTTAATTTTTTCAACATTAGAAGGAAACATTCTTGTAAATGGAAATTTTGAAGGCAAATTTGAATCCAATTATTCTGGGGTTGTTACCACTCTTATCTTAGAACTTCTTATCTTCAAGCTATTTATTAGCATAATCATTCCAAGAGTGATGTTTTGGGCTACTAATTGATCTAATAAAAATCTAATTGACTATGTCTTTACACCATTCTTATTTCAAGATACCACGGGCAGAAAAAAGGGATGTTACTATCCAGTAGAAACCCTTGGAAATAAGGACCTCATCTGGTGTACCCCTGATCAATCACCTAGCCACTGAGTATAGGTTGGAAAGTGCAATTTCCAACAAAATAAGAAACAACTACCCCTTCTAGTATTTAACCCCCATTATAGGAACAAAAGAGGCTCAACATCTCATCTTTCCTTAAACATCCCTCACTGAAAAAGCCTTATGAGAAAAAATAAAAGACGAGTGTGGATATCGTGCAACTCTAGATTGAAGAGGGATAAAACTGGTAGTATAGTAAGAAACTCAAGCTATTTTGTGGAGGTCTTGACCTAAGGATGATATTAACACATAGTGAACAATCACAAAACACGAATCAAATAAATCCTTAGCATTTAGTTGATGTCTTGATTCTATTTATTAGCTTGATGAGAAGCTAGACTCTAAATTTGAGGGGGATAATAACATTCAATTTTGTGTGGTTGTTCCATGCCTAAATTTACTCTTGATTTTCCTTCCTTATGCAAAGTTATCCTAGCTTCTCTTATTTTCCTATTGTTTAACAATCATACCTTGATTCAAGGGTAACTGCTTGTTCTATGCAGATAACTCACCAAATGTTGGTTTTAACCATTGCATAAAATGACCATCAGTTTCCACAACTGATGGTGACCATCCACAACACCAAAAACTAAGGATCCACTGCTATCTTCCATCTGTCGATTCCTAAACTGATGGCTCCCAGTGGTATTCATATCTACATCGATAGGGAGTTAGTCTGACCATCGGTTGTCAAATCGATGGCTAGTCACACAGCTAGTCTAAGAAACCATCAGTTGTCAAAATCATTGGTCCATAAGGGCACACCAACCAGTGGCTCGTCTAGGCTTAAGGTGAAGTTCCTATCAGTGGCGTGCCAGTCTGCATCAACCGACAGTTAGACTAGATCCCAACTGATGGTTGGTTGGGTGACCAAACGAAGGTCCAAATGGCAAGCCACGATCCATAGATTCTTAAACAGATGGATCACCTACATAACCATCAACCGATGATAGTACTAGACCGGTCATTCAAGACTATTAGCCACGTGCCTCGAGGCACATGCTCTGAGGACTTGCAGTCCAAGTAAAGCACCCCAAGCACTTCCTCAAGCACATGATGGAGAGTTATAAATAAAAAATCACATACAACTAGAATAGGGTAATGAAGTGAAGGAGATGATGAAGTGTTGCCGCACAACTACCTCACCATCAACCTCTGAGTTGTGACATCCACCCATGGATTTGTGGTCTCCAAGGATGAGAGTCCAATGGGCAGTGCACCTTCACCTCCATCGAGTATCTCCAGACTTCTTTGAGAGAAGGAGGGAGAAGGAGCAGCCATCCTCACCATCGATGATAGTTTTAGACTGGAGAAACTCTCCATCAACGTTGACCAATATGTGGTCATTGTTGGTTTATCTTTTCCCTTCTTCTCTAAATTTGTCCACCTACTTTCATTCCCCCCATTCCACCTCATTTACCATCTTCATGTCACACCATACTTGTAATTCTGCCAAACTACTCATCACCATGAATGGCTAATCATATAACTTGGGTTGGGAGTATCCACTAAGACTCTCCCAACATGTACATACTTACATCTATTGAATATATACTCTTAGAAATGTTTATCTCCATGCTCTTATTGTTAATGCTTCACTTGTATGATTAGCTATCATCTTGTGTTGTTTGATTGTTGATACCTTAAAAGAGTAGTATCAACCTATATAATTGTTATGGAGTTGCATGAACACATGATAATCTTACAATGCTCAAGCTAATGATCATATAGTTTTATTTTGATTTTTGTTTTACATTTGGAGAGAGAGACAACCTTATAATCTAGATCTATCTTAAGCTCAAGAGAAGAGGGAATAAACACTTATGATGATTGGTTGTAAACTTGCTAAGGGTATACAATGAGTGTGAGCATTTCATGTTGGTGAGAGACATTAGATAGTGAAACCCAATATCTACAAAAATAAGGGTTTTAGTGAAGGACAATTGTGAAGGATGAGAAGCTTTAAAAATAAAGGACAATTGTGAAGGATGAGAAACTTTAAAAATAAACATCTATTATTGAGAGATTCTCCCTGACAAACAAGGCTTTGTCCCTAAACCCTATCCTTAATATAGTGACAAGTTTCATGTGGCCCTCTTTCCTTCATAAATAAATTATAATGACCCCTCAAAATGAAATTAGCAGCCTTTCTTCCGGTGGAGGAATCAGGAGATTGTGGCGGGGGGGGGCAAGAAAAATTTAATGCTCAATATAAGATTGGACCTTATGACCTCAAGTACAACAACAAGTAATTTAACCATTACATAAATCAAGTTACATATTTTGTTGTGTCAAAGGTAATATATATAGCAACGGATTCTGTGTGTGTTGCAAAAATGAATAGTGCATACACAATGGTTCAAACTTGAGACCTCTTGGAAATAGTTGCAGCTATAAACCATCCCACCAAATTCATATTTGTGATTAGCATTTGGTGTACATAATATATATTATCATTATAACATTATAAAAATATATTTATGTACATATATATACACTACGTTTGTGTGTGGGGTGGGGGGGTTGTGCCCGCCTCTGCTTTCTTCCCTTATTTCCCTCTAAAACCCAAATAATACACCATATATTTTTTCTTAGGATAAACATCCATGCTTAAAACAAGTGTCTCAAGCAAAAAACTTGTGCGTCGGGAGTCCAGTCTCCCACACGAGTCCCGTCTCTTGGAATCCACATAGGCGGCATTTCTGTCTCAGGACACTTCTTGAGTCCATCTTTCACTAGAGGAGATCTTTCACTTCTGCCTGTGATAGATGTTGATAGGTGCGGTAGCTTTTTGCTACGCGGAAGGATGGTGGTGCCTTGGCCAGCGACTTCCCCTTTTTGTTTTAGTTGTGGAGGTCATCGATTTGTTTGGCTCTCCTCGAGATGAGATGACGCTCCATAGATGTATCTATGTCATGAAGCTCCAATCTTCTCACAGTCCACCGAGGCTGGAGAAGTGACCTCAGTGGAAACTAAGGCAAGGAAAAGCAGAATGAAATAGGCTCTAGTTTTTATCCTTACATAGAGATTTTAGGTAGAGACAAGGTAGCCTGGCGGTGTTCTGATGGTATGTTGCCTATATTTTTCTTTTGCATGGTGCTTTTCTTTCCTTTATTTTCATATCTTCCTTGCAGGTAGAGCCCGCCACCATTATTGGTCTCTACGTCGATCATAGCATCTTGTCTTCCTGGATATACTCTCTCGGAGACACGTACTCCTCTATAACTCACCCGAGGGTGTTGCAATTTAAGCAAAGCATAAACTTTTGAATTACGTGGCACACACCCTCGCACTCATCTGGTCATCCACCGAGTAGTTGGGAGGCATGAGTAGAGTTGATGTGGCAGAAAAAACAGATACAATATAAAAGAGAAAAGAATACGAGAGAGAGAAATATTTTACACATAATTTTTAAACAGTAAGTATTTTTTTTGTCAAAATTAAAAGCATTAGATTTACCATAATAATATTTTCTAACAAGACTAATGTTGATATATTTTATATAAAATAATAATATGAGAAATAAAATAAGAAATGAGAGAGATATAAAAAATTACAATACTTAAACTATTAAAATTGAATTGGGTATAGTAAACATTCATATTATATGCATGGTATAATACTTGTGTTTTGGGTATAGTACGTCAATAAGTAAAATAGGAGTACTATACCTCCAAAAATAAAAGTAATGTAACCTGAAATGTGTGCAGTATAACCCCAAAATATTGGTCGTATACTCAAATAGATAAATAAAAGGGGTACAATACGTATGATTCGGGGTACATTGTCTATTTTAAAGTACAATATGAGTATTTATTAGATAATGTAGTGTACTCAAAGTATGAGTATTGTACCCAGAACATGTATATGGAACCTTTAAACATGATACTATATTTCTCTAATATTATCATTTTTTTCAAAACAAGAATTCCTAAAATGGGTTTGAAAAATTAAATATACACACAATAAAATTTGAACCTATACCGTTTAAATAACTAAAAGTGCAAAGTACCACTTCAGCTAATCACTCTTTATGTTGAATATATAGTAAAATATATATATAATTATTATTAATATTTTATATATTTATAATTATATTTCATCATTTTTTTGGAGGAGGAGGACTAGAGCCCCCACTCTCCTTCTTAGTTCCACCCTGATGTGGACAAACATCGCTGCACCAAAACCAACATACAACTTAGAGTCATGTGAATCACATATTCAGTGAGTACAAAGTTCATCAAGATGATTTTTTTCTCGTCAAGTTGTACAGGTACGAAGCAGATAATTACAACTCTACCAGGAACAAATGCATTCATATCTCCAGAAAACGTACTAATAGATTTTACAAGACTAAAAGCTTCTCAATTTAATGCATGTCTATCAATTTTAGATAGCATGATGGGTACTTATCCTAAAATAGAACAATATGATATGTAGTTGGTGTATTTCTAATAGAATAAATGAAAAGTGGTGCATTGTGAATTGTCTTGTTAGTTGTTAGTTGGTGTATATCTAGTAAAATATAAGAAAAGTAGTGTGTTTTAGACTCCTATTAGTTTGGTGTAAGTCATAAGTTTCGTGAAACTCATTTTCTAAAAATTCTAGTACAGTTTTCGGAACTTGTATGTCATTGGTTTGTTGTAAGTGTAAATATAGAAATTGTTAAAAATAATTTTAATTGTTATTGTGTAATATAAATAAGTAAGGATGGCAATATAAAAAATAATTATATTAATAAAAATCATAATATTCTTAAATGATAATAACCTCAACAAGTGGTTACAGTGCAGATGTTTTTCCTTTACAAAATATTTTATTTTGGTACAATCATAATCTTAATAAAAAATATTATGATTAAAATAACATCATAATATTTTTATTTCACATTGTATATAAAAAGTATTGTAATAATTTCTGCATTTCATGTACTTGTAAATATAAGTTTTGGTTCATCATTATTTAACAAAATGTAGAATATTAATTTGACATTATTTTTTAGGGAATTTTACTATTTTATTTGTGTATGGTTGTAGTTAGTTATCATATTTCACACCACATTATTTAAACATAAAGAATAAAAACATATTAGGTAAATCACATTGTTTCACATGGTTGCAGTATTTTTTTACATTATGTTTGTATTTTTTATTTTGTAAACTGCACTGATAATGGTGGTGATTGTGTAAAATGTCTTACATTGTGTGATTATAATATATGATATTTTATCCTATTATGTTATAATTTTAGCAACAAACTACATCCACACCGTTAATATTTTCTAGTCATAAATATTTTACATATGTCATTTATGATGAATGAAAAATGTAATTGTACTAGTAAATGTACGTGCAAAGTATTTAAAGTAAATAATTTACATTTTTTTATTTTATTGAATCTCTTTATATATGCATGTGTTCGTAGTTCGGTCTTAACTACATACCAATAGAAAACAATTGCCTTTTTTTTTAATTCATACATATCAAAGTTATAATATTCTAGAAGAATGACATTTAGTAAAAATATATTGTTTTAAATATGTAAGCTAGTGGAACTTTTCATTTTCATTAATTAGATTATAATGTTACAATGTTATTTCTCAACATGTTTTATAGACTTGTAAGTTTCATATACTTAAAATGTAAAATATTGGTAAATCATAAGTGACACACATTGTTAACCTTTTCTTTTGGTCCTTTGGATCATTTCTCTTGTTGATTGCCATTGTAACTTCTCCAATGTAATAACTTATTGAATTGGATTTAATGATCTGACAAACTTAGTTCTTATCATTTTCCCTTCTTTGGGTACAAAATTGGCATCTATTATCATTTTTATGACTTTCTAGAAAATATAAATTTTAATAACGTAATACACTACAAATTTCACACTAACATAGAACTTTCAATTATATATAACAACCTAAAAAAAACTATGATGGTTACATTGAAACATAATCACATGTAACTAAATTTAGTTGACATTTGTTATTGTTATGATGATAATTTTTAGGCTCATGTGTCCATCTAGATAGGTGCAATTAAGTATCTAAAATGTACACGTAACATGTTTTTTAGTTTTATTATAATGATATGAGATAGTCCTATTGTAGAACTTAGAAATTTTATTTACAATATGATATTATCTTAGAATTGGATTGCATAGTGGAAATACTTCTCTTAATTATGTATCAAATTCCTCTTCTGTGACTAAAACTACCCAAATAATGTGACTACAACTTATGAATCCATCTCACTAATCATTAAAATTTATGTATGTGATTTATTCATTTTCTTATTTCTCTAAGCACATAGTATATATTACGCATTTTTTAAATTTTCTTTTTTTAATGAGATGGGAACCACCGCCAAGGAAGAGCCACTTTGGTGAACCCAAATCGGCAATGTGAATTATCAACTCCCCTCCACTGCACCTACATGGAATGAGTGTTTGAACCACACATTGGGCCCACATGTGTGACGGGATAATTTGTTCCCAAGGTGTACAATCTTAGTTTCAAACATAGGTCCCTTGATTGGGGAATGGGGAGCCTGTGCCTTTATCACCAGGGCTACAACCTAGCTTGTTGTGTTAATGTTCTTATTGATGGAAAAACTTAATATGATATCGAAGCATATGACAATTCATTATCTTATATTATACATTACTTACCTTAATAGAACACACGCTAAGCTACACATTGGGAGGAAGTATGCATATGTCAACATCGTTCTACTGTATATTGTTAATATACATTCATAAATCTCCTTTTTTATCATCATGCTATATTAATATATAAAAGGTGCACGAGAAGTTAATATAAGTGTAACATGATAGAAGGTGATTGATATTAACATCATATCTCTAAAGTGATATTACTCTCTTATTAGTTATTTAGATCATAAAGAATATTATTTTCAAACAAGGTGATTAATAGTGACGATCATCGTCATTTGGTGTTTTGATAAGAATAAGGAACACACATGTAGTTGTACTACAATGTTGATAGAAAAGAGTGACTAATTTCATTTTACACAATCAAACTAAAAACAATAATAAATTGGTTCCTACATAACAACACTTTCAATCATGCTCAATGTATTCATTGACCAACTATAGTTATATATATAATTATAATCCATTGTATTTCTTCCATATGTATATAATAATAGTTTATAGTTTCTATCAACAAGATTATTTATCTTTGTAAATGATAGATGCTTGATACATTTTACATTAGCTTGCATGAAATGTGAACATGTCCCTTATAGTGATAATGATGACAAAAACTTGTCCTTTTGCCATCATATATGTACAACTAAATACATAATATAATTCATTTTAACATTCATCAAACCATTGAGTTGTTCTATTCTAGTGTTTGTTTCCATTCTAGTCAAATCTTTATATGTGAATATGATGCTCTAATTAGATCTTTTGATTTATGAAGCTCTTTTGGTCCAATTTGAAAAAAAAATATTGATAAATGTTGGGATTTTCTAAACTCAAGTATTCCCCAAGTTCAAAAATTGAAATTTTATTTAGACTAAATAATTGTTATTTAATACAATATATGAAGTTTACACCTTGTTGTCATGTTATGAATTTAACAATGTTTCACTGTTGTTAAAGTCTTCACAACATAATTTGAAATCATCAAATACTACTTTTGTACTATAGTGTTATAGATACTCAGAATGTAAATTTAATTAAAATGCTACAATAATGATATTGTAACACTACCAAAAAAACATGAATTAGCTATAATTTATCTAACTACGAGTGTTCCATTTGTAGTCAATAACTACTTTTCTTTATAAATTATAAAAATATATTTAATACAAATATAGTTAATGGTAATGACTACAAATTTGATTATAAATCTCATTTGAACTCATATAACCTTCCTCTCGATGCCCTTTGTAAATAACTATTTTATTTTTCACGGGTGATGGTGCAACTTATTGCCCTCCTACTTTCTAATTGGAAATACATATATGTATCTTTATGTATACATTATAAAAATTATCAATCTAACTTTTCACATTAATTTTTGGGTGGAGCCAACATTCCCTCCCCTTTCATCCAACCCGTGTGTGATACTCCCTCTTTTTTCTCGCATGATCGCTCGGTATCTTCCCTAACCGGTCATCCACACGATCGCTGCCTAGATCTGTAACCGGTCATCCACACGTCAAGGAAACTCCGATCGACTGCGCTCCCCCAGTCGTAGGCGGACACCTTGGTGGTGGTCATCCAAAGAAAGCTTCTGTCTAAGGAAACCCCGACATCAACGATCATCTACCACCAGGGTGGGCGGTCGTTTCCTCCCGATTGACCAGCCACTTTGAGTTCTCTTGGTTTCAAATCCATCACTCTATGGTCGTCCATGAAGATTCATCCTAGTTGCATCCAAGGATCTAACTTCGGAACCACTCGCAAGGTACCTCTTCCACTCCCATTGTCCCCGCCCACAAACGCAGGTCTGTTCCCGACCTTGCGGTCCTTCTCACGACTATATTTTCTAGTGCTAGGGCATCTTATCCAACTATCATCTCTCCTCCAACCGCTTGCGGCTTCCTCCCTCTCACGGAAGTCATTCAATAGTGGTTGTATATCTCTTGATTAGCTCAAAGGATCAACTTAAGGGCACAACTGCTCCTCCTCCTCGCAGTTGGATTCATTTTCATTCTCCAAACTTTGACTAGGTTTGTGTACTTTATGGCATATCTATATATTGTTGGAGGGAATCATGAACAAATATATAATCAATGGTCTGAATATACATGCCAACCCTTATTTGTTTACGATATCATAGGTTTGAACTGCATCAAGTGATACATGACTGAGTGTTACGTCTATAATCTAAAACATTACAGTAGAAATAGCGAACGACTCAATATCCTACTCAATAACTGTCTAATAGATAATTATCATAACTTCTTGTTAGACTCCATCCATGCCATATGATGTCTTTCTGCTATTTGACATACATTGTGCATGTATCAAAACTTGGCACACTGCTTAAATGCAGCAATACATGCTAGGTAAATTTTTTGTATATTAGCTCTATAGTTCTATATACATGAAATTGTCTCTTTATTATTTAGATATTTGACTTAGGAACAAAAAATGTTAGGTATGCATACATTTCTATCTAGGAAGCACAAACACTTTCTGGAGGTTGCCATGTCTGTGTCCGACACGTGTCCAACCCGGACATGCTTTGGACACGTGACAGACACCCCTCCAGTGTGTCCAGATTCATATTTTATATATTTGCAAACTGGACACGGCGTGGTCACATCTAGGATGCTTAGTGGACACGACCAACCCAACCCACATAAGATCTAACTAAAAAGAAAGAGAAAATAAGATCCAACTATGTTGACTCCTCAATCAAACCCCAACTCCTCGCCAAAACCCTCATCCCTTCCCTGTAGTGCACACCCCCATTAGTATTGGAACCTTTGGATCATTGTTTGTAATTAAGTTCTAATGATTTTCTTGTATTTCATTTCATCATTCTTGGATGGTATAATAATTTAGTATATCATTTTGTATGATAAATTTTTTAGCATCAGCAATATGAAGTGGATATCATGGTGATCTTTGTTTGTGCTTGTTTCTAAGAATAATGGAGCTTCTTATGTTCACAAATAAATTATATACATGTGTCTGTAGTTGTATATATTTATGTAAATTCACAAAGAATAAGGTAGTTCTATAGTACAGTTTGTTGATAAACTTACAAGACAATCACTAGTGCGCATGACTAAAGCCATTGAACTGATGAGAGAATACATAATTCACTTCATTTGACTACATTTACAAATTACTTGTAAAGTTTTTCTATTTTTACAGTCTGGAAAAAACACTTCAGGGCACTCTAGAGTATTTGGTATGTCTTGCTTCACCTCCCCTGAATGTGGTGGCCTATGATCTTTATGTAGAATGGCCAAGTACTACTTGACAAGCCTCATTGCTTTTTTGCATTATATTTTGCATTTACTTACTTGTGGGTGATTATAATAAGAGATTTATTGTTGCAAATTTGTTCAATTTCCATTTATCATGATCTTGTGTTTCATCTTAATAGGGGCTAGTGAGACATTATTAATTTGTATTTACTTACTCATTGGTTGAGGTATATTTCATCTTAATAGGGTCTAGTGACCTTATGTGTTTATACTCATTAATGTGGTTGAAATAGTCTTTCCTTTAAGTATTTGTGGCTATAAACCTTGGTAAGTGTTGAGGTTTCTATCATTAAGGCCGGTTGCTGAGTCAAGTGACCAGGCTAGATGGTATCCTAACTTGTGTGATGATTCTTGATGGGTGGTCATGTCATCATTTAACTCAAATGTTAGACAATTACTAATTCCAAATCTCACTTTGAAATTGTCTTTTAGAATTTGGTAATTATGGCAGTGTAGGAGCCTAATCACATTTAAGTGTTTCTAGTGTCCCATTCCACCACTAGTAGGTTGGTTCTTTCCTCCAAATGATCATACTCAGTTGTTCCAATGGGAACCATTTGTCAAGTGGATAATATTATTTCAAGTTGCACTATCTCTATAACGCACACTTAGTATGTCAAAGTCTTGCAATGTAATGGGTTTTGAACATGAAACTCTGGACCTAATTGGGTTAAAGAACTATGTATCAGATACAACTCATGGTCTTTATCGTTGACATTCCTTGATATACTTTATACAAAAAATATGTACTTATGTTTTGGGTTCCCTTTGGGCTTTATAATTGAATAGATATCCTTGTTTTTTATATTTTAGTATTTTGGACATTGATGGTCAAAAGCCTTATCATGGACATTGATTTCTTTGCTTTCATAATGAAAGGGTTATTCCTTTAAAAGGTTCCCTCATTTACAGACCCCATGGTAGATTACAAGTGGGACCTCACTATTTTTGTGAGATTAGACATGTACATGCCTCGATAGATTCTAATTTCCTTTGCCAGTCTCTCATTTTTTTTCATTCCAGTGAGTAAATTAATTGTTTCCTTTATTAATGTCCATGTCATACTTTTGAATGTGTTTAGGGCTGTTTTGGTTTTTTGGGTCTACTTAATAAATTTACGGCAATGGCCTAGAAGCACAAGAAAAATGAAAGTACTATAAGGTTTTTTACATGCTTAGTTGTGCTCGAGGCCAAACTACAATAAGGTTGCACAACAATTTGTTGGATGAAAGGGTCTCCTTGAACTTCTAGAACATGAAAGGATAACACTGCAACTAGATGTTGGGTTGGAAATTATGGACTAGGTTGTGCAAGATATGGAAGAGGTGCAACCAAAGGTATACTTTAGAGAAATAGAGAAAAGGCAGTTTGATGCCCAGCAGGCCTCATGTTTCTATCATCATACAACACTATTGTTGGTCGGATAGGTCACATGATAAACATGCATGTATGTAACATAACCTAAGTAACTAAATTTGGAATTCGGATGATCAATTTCATAGTATATGAATGCTATCATAACACAATAGTGAGTAGGTGACTATAGTTGGCTAACAGAAAATTAGATCTGTTAATTTATAGAAATATGTCAGATTCATGATTACTGACAAAAATAGTTGTGTTATACCTGTTTCACATCAGAAGCATATGTAGGAACTATCTGGAAACTACATGCTCGAGTTCTAGAATTTTAAATACCCTATAGTTATTTGTCAATGAGGACATAAAATTGTAACATGTGGTTAACAATTATGCTCAAGAAAGAAATATCGGATTCACCATATATGGGTGTGTGGTGTTTTCCATGTTCACCATTATAATGGCAGTAGAGTCAATAAAGTTTTCCTTGTTCACCTTGACAGTAGAATGCATGGAAGGAACAGAGTTGGACCATCACACAGGAAATGTGACGAGATGGCATTGAAAGAATTAATATTAAGATTATGGATGTGCACTCACTAGTTAACAAATCTGGGAAAAGTGTAGGTAGCTATGATATGTGTTCACAACTTGAATTGCTGGGTATATCAATACTTTAAAAGTTATTATGTACAATAGTATAAACACATATAAACAGAGTAAATTCCTAATGATACACAAGTTAGCTCACAACTGTTGTATCAAATGAGTCTTACCAATGACACATTGGTTAACAGTTATATCAAACAAGTCCTCGATGAGCTTACGTGACAATCAGTAGCATTACAACAATAACTGATCTAAACGACCTAACCGTCAGTAGCATGACGACCGTAATTGAAAGTAGGCAGTTTAATTTGATAGATGACATTTGAGCTTGAGTCACAAAAGCTGAAACATCAATGCACTTCCCCCTTGTGTTTCTTAGATCCTTATTCATCTAAAGGATAAAAAATTTCAATGTGCATCCATTTTATTTCTAAAGGATCATCAATTGTCAAATCAAGAATAATTAACAAAACGGGGCTCTTTAAAGCATCTAAGAATACTTCCTCTTCATGCTATTGATAACCAAATGAGGGTGAACGTCCTTTTGTCCATCATCGGGTCTTCAACTCTTTTTCTTGATGATAGTTTTTGTTCTAGGGGATGGTCTCTATGTTTAAATTTGGCAATATATGGGTTACATGTTATGTATTCTCACTAAATCCAAAGACAAATGTGTTGATAGCCAGTTTTTTACCTCTCAGTTGCAAGAATGACTCCCAAATTGCACATAATTCATTTTTATGTATTATATGATTTGCTTTAAAATTGTGATTAATTATCTAGTACATGTAAGTGCAAAGTATTCCATAAGGAAATATGAAGTCATGATAGTCATTATACAATTTATAATTTTTCATTAAGCTTGTATAGAATATATTAGTATGTTGGATTGTCAAATGATTTATGAATTCGAGATGTATATCTCCTGCCATATAAGTGCATAGAGATAGTCCATGGTTCCAATTTGTAATTATTGCATATATAGGCACTAAAAAAACATTATGATGCATTAAACAAACACTGAATGTCATTTGCGAGTGTCTGGATACCAATATCATCTTTGCATTGTAGATTAAAATTTTAAAATATCCACATATAGTGGTACAAAGGATGGGTGTCCATGAGTTATGGATATGAATGAAATTCACCTATTTAATGGGACCTGGACCTTGTCTTTCTTGGTCAATAATAGGTATAAGGAATCAAATTTTAGGGTCCATTAGGCCTCTATGTCAATGTTTGTAGAAACACTACATTCAAGAGAATTAAAATTCAATTAAAATCCATTCTCCAGTTAAAATCATCTCAGTTAGAGAACCTAACCAGAACATACTTGATCACAATAATGGTTGTGATATTCACTAGATCAAAGCTATTAATAAAAAATGTTAATAATTTACATGTTTAAGTTTTGCAAGTTAACTCCATAGTTGTCTGAGCTATAATTAAACTGAATCCAACGCTCCAAAAGAATCTACATTTTTACACACCTTAAGTTTGTCACTTGTCTTCCTCTTCATCCATGCCAAGGACTAGATATATGCCATGAACTACCTATTACATACAATAAACATAATCAAGGCTACACATTCTTTAGCATTCCAGGCTAGAATTGACATTGAGTGAACTTACTTCATCCCGTTGAATCAATACTTACATTACGTCCTCTAACACAAATATGCATATCAAACAACTATAAGTTCAGTTGCATAGGTATAGGATTAAAGTGATAGACAATAATTTGTGTCCACTGCACTGTGATCTTGGACCTTTTCTTAGTGGTGAATTAAGTGGTATATAAATGGTGCTTAATTTATCAGGTGGCATAGGGAATGAATTTTGTTCCCGATCCTAGTACCGATGTGGGTTTGAAACTAAACGTTAAGATGAAATATTTTGCATTCAAAGTGGTTTTAGATGAACGATTATCCGGTAGTACATATTATAATAGAGGCCCTCTGGTATAGGTCGTCTAGTAGTGAAAAGAATGTTAAGATGGAAAAGTTTGCATGTAAAGAGGCTTTAAATGAAAGATTTTCCAGTAGTACATATTATAATAGAGTCCCTCCAATGGATTTTTACACCATATCATCACACTCCAATCCTCGAATTTTTCCACCCTGATTTTCCCTCTTCTTCTTGTTTTCAATTCTGATGTTCACTCCATCCTAATACTACAATAGCCAGCATTGTGAAGACAAAGTACTTGACCCAGTAAATTAGATAAGAACCATTCTAAACTCAACATGCCTCCTTCACCTTGCACTCTCTCTGCCAATCACTCCACCTCTGTGTCAATCCCTGAAATAATATTACAGATGGAACACCCTACATCTTGAGGAATATGTCTCGCAAGGGGTCTGGATTTTTTTGGAGATCTGATCAGTGGCAAACATTCATATGAATTGTCTCAATTGTGGAGGGGCATTGAGCTTCCATATACTGACCACCCACATGTTCTGAGCTTCCATACATATACACATAGATATATATACATCATACACACATTTTTATATATGAAGAAAAAACTCATCTAGAGTTGTGTTCGTGTCCTATGTTTTAGAAAATTGATGTGTCCCGTGTATGTGTCGGTGTTCGTGTCTAGAAACGTGTCCATGCTTCCCTGGTTGAACCTTATCATCATAGTCCAACAAGACAACAAAACATTTTTGATATTGATCACCAATACTTCATAGATAAATAGATATATACATGGCTTGTCAAAGTATTATGTATACTATGACTGGTATTATACTTTATTGATTTTCTACTTATTTATATATTAATTTTTCATTGTGTTTAATTATGTATACTTTTTTACCTTCTTTATTTTTTTTTAATCTTTTCGTTTGATTAACAATTTCTATGTATTTATAAATTTATTTTATTGATGTATTTACTTACATTTATCTAGGGAAGTATGATTGACAAAGGCTGGATTATTGAGGAAGACAGGACCAGTACAAAGTACTTAACTGGGGTAGTCAAATTCATAGAGGACGCTTTCAAAAAATGTAGTAGGAATGAGACTATATTATGCCCTTGTAAAAAGTGTCTAAATACACAAAGACACAACCGTCAAGTGACAACCGAGCACCTATTATGGAATGGTTTTTTCAACAACTACACTGATTGGATTTTTCATGGTGAGACTTCTTCTGATGCCAAGGAAGATTCTTCTATGCAAGACAACAAGCCATTTGATGATATGAGAGACATGTTGCACAATGCATATGGAGTCCAAAACTATCGAGAAACTATGGACAATGACGAATATGATGTATTTGTATTTGTTGATGATGAAGAAGCTGATCAATTCTACAAATTGTTAGAGATTGCTGCACAAGAGTTGTATCCTGGAAATTACAAGTATTCCAAGTTGTATACCATCGTGAGGTTGTTCCATATAAAATGTAGCAATCATTGGAACAATAAATCATTTACTAAGATGCTTGAACTTTTGATGGATTTTCTTCCTGAGGGTGACACATTGCCTGGCTCATACTATGAAGTGACCTTGGTCTTGAGTATGACAAAATTGATACCTGTATAAATGATTGCATTTTGTATCACAACGAGTTTGCAAATAATACTTCATGCCCACATTGTAATGCTTTTAGATATAAAGAGACAAAAAGTGATGTAGAAGGTGCACAATGTATGAGAATTGAAAAGAAAAGAGTTCCTTGTAAAATTCTGTGCTACTTTCCCTTGACTCCTAGGTTGAAGAGATTGTTTATGTCCTCTAGAGTCGCCCCACTAATGTGTTGGCACGATGAAAGTCGCACCAAGGATGAAGTTTTAAGACATACAGCGGATTCACCTGCATGGAAGACATTTGATAACATGCATCCTGATGTTGCATCTGATTCTTGTAACACGCATCTTGGTTTAGCATCTGACGGATTTAATCCCTTTGGCATGATGAGCCAATCATATAGTATTTGTCCAGTCATATTGATTTTGTATAATTTGCCACCATGGTTATGCATGAAGACACCTAATTTTATCCTTTTTATGATTACTCCTGGTCCATATAAACCAGGAATGAAGATAGATATCTACTTACAACCTCTAATTGAAGAGTTGAAAGAACCGTGGGAAGTTGGTGTTGATACCTACCATGCTGATCATAAAGTTGTATTCAAATTGCATGCCACCTTAATATGGATAATAAATGACTTCCCTACATATGGTTATTTTTCTGGTTGGCAAACTAGTGGGTATGATGCATGTCCTATTTGCAATAAAGACATGTGGTCTATTAGACTGCCACATAGTAGGAAACAAAGTTTCATGGGCCACAGGAGGTTCCTTCCGATGGATCATAAATATCGTAGTGATATGTCCTCCTTTGATGGAAAAGAAGAATTAAGAACTGCTCCAAAGATGTTGTCTAGAAATTAAGTTTTAGTTCAAACCAAAGATGTAAACAATATGCCTTACAATTGGAAAAAACAAAGCATTTTCTTTGAGTTGCCATACTGGAAGTAAAACCTTATTCATCATAATCTTGATGAAATGCATATTGAAAAGAATATATGTGAGAGTTTGATTCACATGTTACTTGGGATGGATAAATCAAAAGATAATGAAAAATCTCATTATGGCCTTTTAGAGATGGGAATAAGACCTAGACTGCATATTATCAAGAATGGAAGTAAGAATATTATTCCACTTCTTATTTTACTTTGAAAAAGGAGGAAAAAGAATTATTTTGTAAGTTTTTGAAGTCTATATGGGTTCCAGATGGTTATTCCTCCAATATCTTGTGAAATGCACGCATCAAAGAAAGAAAATTGTTGGCATTAAAGAGTCACGACTACCATATATTAATGCAACAATTTATGCCATTGGCTTTATGGGTAGCGTTGCCGAGCAAGAACATCATAACTGTGATAACTGAGTTGTCTAGGTTTTTCAAAGACATATGCTAAAAAGAGATAAATTTGTATGCTATTGAGAAGTTAGAATCTATAATTGTAGTGACTCTGTGCAACATGGAGAAGATTTTCCTACCCTCATTTTTTGACATAACGGGGCACGTGGTCATTCATCTTCCACGAGAAGCTAAGAGAGATGGACCATCATTTTATCGTTAGATGTATCCAATGGAAAGGGAGTAGGTATTACTATTTGTTTCACTAAAATTTTATCAAATGTATTTTTGATTTTTTAAAAAAAATCTATTTATCATTATAGATACTTGAAAACTTTGAAAGAATATGTGAGGAATAAAGCTGCTCCAGAAGGTTCCATAGTAGAATGTTACCTGGCAGATATATGTTTAACATTTTGTTCAATGTATCTCTCCAGGGTAGAGACAAGGTTCACAAAATTGGCTAGAAATGATGTTGAAGATGATGATATTGTTACTGATGATGAGAGGCCTATATTTTCACACAAAGGGCGTCAGATAGGAAAGAGTATTCCTATTTTTCTTAAAGATGCGATGTTGAAAACTGCACATCAATATATTTTATACAATTGTGTTTTAGTTGAACCATTCATGGAGTGAGTTCATTAAATTATTAAGAAATATGCATGATCACCATTAGATGTATGTACACATGACTTATGTACTTGTTAGCAGGGAACACATTCATCATGTGAAGAAATGAATCCGCGTGCAAGATAGTGGGAAATCAGTAATATTCATATGAACACTTTTTGTGATTCGTCTAAGAAGCATGTAAGTCTATAAAATTAATTTCATTAAATATTGTTAGAGCATTGTATTAATAACTCAATTCATAATGTATACAAATTGAAGAGAAGGCCAAGTCAGAAAATTTGCCATTAAATCTATTAACGCTGGCTCGGGGACGACAAAATATGGCAAACAAATACAATGGATATGTAACAAATGGATATAGAATTTGAACCAAGGAGGGGGAACATGGTAAAAAAAACCCAAAATAGTGGGATAATGGTGAATGCCTAGACAGAATGTTTTTCTAGTTCCAAGGACAAAAATCCTAAATTGGGTCAAGTTACCTACTATGGGGTACTCTGAGAGATTTTTGAGATTAGTTACTATGAGCAACTAAAAGTTGTACTGTTCAAAGGAGATTGGGTCAATGCAAACAAGGGTGTCAAAAAAGATGAAAATGAATTTACAATGGTCAAATTAAAACTCATTGACTTAATTGAAAATCCATTTGTATTGGCCTCTCAAGTACAACAAGTCTTTTATCTGACTGACATCAATCACTGTGGGTGGAGCTTTGTCGTGCAAATGACACCACGTGATACTTATGAAATGGATGAGAAGCTTACTAAAAATTTCATGGATGGGACATGCATACCTGAAGATTCTCATGCAGATGATTGGGAATCTATTTTTAGCAATATTTCTGATGGATCTAATTTGGTTAGAGAAGATATGGAGGGTGTAACTTTTTATAATGGCAAAAATGATGAGCAACTTGATTGAGATAATTGTGATCTATCATATGTAGTTTTTAATATTTTGTATAATGATGTAGCGTTATAAGAATTTAGTTTTATTCATATATTATATATTATCAATGCCATTATTCTTCCTTTCATATGCATACTATTTCTCTTTAAATTTGCAAACTTTTTTTTGTTCTCAATAGTCAAATTAGAAACTGTTATATAATGTTTATATCAAGTATCCCCTACAACCATTATTATTTAACTATATTTTTATGGTTATAGTTTTGTTTTATTAATATTTGTTATGCATTATATTTTTAGGATGTTGAAAAGACGTTCACAATTGTTGTCTACATGAGAAACTGATGATGCAAACAATGGAGTAATTAAATGAAAATTGGCGGGTACGGTGACATATAATTTATATATTATCATTTTGTACTTATAGTTGTAAGATCTGACCTATTTATTTATCTTTGTAGGAATGTCTAAACGATTGCAAATGAATGGAGGCTATCTTGGTTCAGTTAATGCTAATTTGGGAATGAATGGAGGTTATCTTGGTTCTGTTAATGCTGATTTGGGAATGAAAGGAGGATATCTTGGTTCAGTTAATGCTGATTTGAGAATGAAGGGAGGCTATCTTGGTTTAATTAATGATGATCTTGGAAGTTCTATAGCTGATTTGAGTAAAAAAAATAATAAAAAGGTTGGTGCATCATCTGTTTTCAGCAGCAAAAATGTTGAAGTACACATCAGAAAAGAGAAGCATTCGCATGTGTCAATGATAAATCATGATGTTCCAATCGGTTGAAGGATGTTTCTATTAAAAAACCGTACAAGAACTAGTCATTGTGTTGATAATGCCAATATAAATCATGAGGTTGGAGCTGATCACAAAAATTCTTTGACAAATAATAGCATCAGATCTGGTCATTCTGTTTATAAGGCTAATTCTTTGGAAAGCAATGGTACCGGAGTTGGTCATTCAGTTGATACAACCAATATCAATCATGAGGTTGAAGCTGGTCATAGGGATTCTTTGGCAAATAATGACATGAGAGCTGATCATTCTGTTGATAATGGAAATATAGATCATGAGGTTGAAACCAATCATGTAAATGATGAGGACTTCAAATTGGTTGATGACGAAACTACTGCTAAGCATGATGAAGGTACATAAGTTTATAATCAATAATTTACAACAATTAGCTATTACCTTATATTTTAGCATTTATATGTATATTTTCAAAATAATTGCCTCATATTGTTTTAAATTTTTAGGTGGTGGTGTGTATAATAAAAATTGAGGCTATTCTAAGTGTCTTCTGTTATGGAGTAAGACAGGGGATGCAAAATTACCCATCACATTGGATGAAAATGGAGAACCAATTGGAGCTCATCAAAATGACTTGTCTTCTTTTTTCGGAACAATTACTAGAAATTCACAACTGGCACCCTTGGATTACTTGGATTGGCGACAAGTACCAGCTGGAAAGAAAACTAAAATATGGAATTATGTCTTGGTAATATATTTTAGTAAAGTGTTATTGAAGCATGCATTTGTTATATTCATTTTATTTTTCATATAACAGAAGAAATTTACCCTCGACCCAAAGGGAAAGAAATCAGTTCTACACACAGTTAGGGATTGTTGGGAAACTTCAATTCTGAAATCAAAAGAAAAAATTATATGCACCACAAAGACAAAATAGACAGACTTAATGATTGTCCTTCCCGTGTGGATCCATTGTAGTGGGCTTTTCTTGTGAATTTATGGGACTCTAATGATGAAAAGGTAAGATGATTAGTTATATATTATGTCTTCTCTTAGTTTTCATTGGTGATAAGGTTAATTGTTCATGAACTGTAGTTACAGAGTGCAAAGAATAATATGAGTAGAAAGTTTGTTACCACACGACATACATCGGGGTCGATGCCCTATGCTTGTGTGAGAGCGAATGTGAGTAATTTTTCCACATAATGATAATAATATCATAACACCTTCACACTCTACTTATACTTTATTCCTGTGTTAATAATAGTTGCAACAAAAGAATAAAGGGGGTACCGTTAGTCGATTGTAGTTGTTTGTTTCTACCCATAAGAAGAAGGATGGTACTCCTATAGATGCAAAATCAGTTGAACTAATTGTAAGTATAAAATTATTCATGACATATTTGACTTTATTTTCTCAATTTTTTCCATGATCATTATGGTTACTGTTGTAGGACAAGTTACAATCAGCAGTTGAAAACAATAATGCTGACGTGGGATTTTATCGCACTAACAAACTCACTCGGGGTTGAAATCCCCGAGCTTTTACCAAAACCAATGTGCAATAATACCACCCACAAGCGGAAGAGTCTTATCGCAATATAGTTAAGGATTGAACCCAAAGGCCAACGTTTTTAAGAATCTTTGTTAATCGAATCTAATTCAAGTAAGACTAATATTTAGAACGATTGGTTGATTTGAGATTAATTAAACTAAATGCAAGAAAGTAAAAGATGAATTAAAGTTGGATTTAGATCAATGATATAGAATCACTGGGATGGTATCGAGTTTCTCCACCGCTACACATGCAAACATATTCAATCGCAAACAATCCAGGTAAGATATAACTATCCAAATAGAGTTGTTGCAAAACCCCCCATACGAGCGTTAGGTTCGTGTAAGCATCACCTTAGGCATCAGATGTCTCGTCACCATCCGGATCACTTACTTACGACTCTGAAGATATAGAAATCCAATGAAAGTTGTGGGCCCCCTATACAGGCCTTAGGCACACAGAAGCGTCACCGAAGGCTAGATGGCACATCCCCTCACAGATCATACACTTACGACCTCGAAGAAATCTCATTCTATTTCTAGTTTGGGAGTCAACCGCATTAATCGATAAGTAAGCAGGTGATTAATATACGAGAAAACATCGACGATTAACAAGAAGATATAAAATCCAATTAAGGTTGTGAACCCCCTATACAGGCGTTAGGTGCACAGAAGCATCACCTAAGGCTAGATGGCTCGTCCCCTCACGGATCATACACATATGACCTCAAGGAATCTCATTCTATTTCTAGTTTGGGAATCAACTTGTTAAATGACATTCAATCCTACATATAGAAGTTCTTGCAACATAGGAAGAACAAAGATGAAAGCAAGCAATTAATCTAACTACGAACATAATGACTAACAAAAAAATGAAAAGTTATATACATTGCCATGGAAAGTTTAACAAAAGAACATGATTGCATGGGCTGTGGGGCTAGTCCCCACACATCGGCGAAAAGGGACTAATCGCCCATGATGCGAGAAATAAGAAGAGTAAGAAAGAGAGAGAAATCTGCCATGAATTCGGTGCAGAAGGTAGTCGCAGCTCGGTGAAGATGATGCAGTCTTCTACGTCGTGTCGGAGCAGATCTAGACGCAAAACAGAAGATGCCAAGATAGACCAGACAGTCTCTCTCACTCTGTCTTCCTTCTATTCTCGGTCTCCTTGATTGCAACACGGGCAGTAGGTGGAGTGAAACTGGCATGGATGGAACTGGATCTAGATCGGATCTGTGTACAGGCAGTCTGTCAGTGCCCCACAACCGATGCTTAAATGAGGACCCTACTGGTCCTATTTATAAGCATTGCACTAGCCTTCACATTTTTGGTGTGTTTCCCGTTCAAATGGTTTTGGGGGATATTTTTGTTCAAACGGTTTTGTACATTTAACTTTGGCAAACGGTTTGCTCATAAGGTCTTCAAGTCAGCAACCCAAATAGTTTGTAAACCGTTAATAATCAAATAGTCTTGGTGTTCATTCGGTTTGCTGCTTGGTTATTTCAAACGGTCTGCACTTTGCTTTTCATACGGTTTGCTTGCAAGTGCTCATTCGGTCCCATGCAGCAGCTAAATCAAACGTTCTTCATGCGCATCCAACAATTCAGTCTTCATGCATTGAGAAAATGGTTTCACGTGTTCAATTTGCTTAAACGGTCTCCACGTAACCTTTTACAGCAAACGGTCTTCACGCTCATTCATCAAACGGTTTGGATTTTCATACGCCATGTGCTCATTTGATCTCATGCAGCAGCAAACGGTTTGAGCAAACAGTCAACTCTTATCAAACGGTCAACTCTACTCCATTCAGTCTTCACATGCTGGCAGCAAACGGTCTCATAGCTTCTGCCCATTCGGTCTTCGTGCTTATCCAAATCAAATGGTCTTGCGCGTGCATGCACAAGTGCAGCACCGTCATTCGGTCTTGCAGCTTAACTACCCAAATAGTTTAGTTGTATATTATTGCTCATTCGGTTTTGCTCCATGCATGTGCAAACGGTCATTGGCTATCGGTTTGCATGCATGCAAAATAATGTCCCAAGCCAAATCTATCAAACTGTTTGCTGCAATGTGATTCATTAAACGGTCTTAAGGTCAGCCTCCATTCGGTCTTGGATATTTATACGGTTTTGAACAACTGACCAAACGGTCTTGGTACGTACTACTTTATTAAATGGTCTCGCGGACAGGCTACTACAAACAATTTTGAGGCAGACTGCTCTTCACGGTTTCGGAGGCCAGATGCCCAAACAGTTTGGCAGATGTGCCAAACGGTCTCGTAGACTGACACTCTTCAAATAGTCCCGCAGACTGATATTCCTCAAATGGTCTTGAGGTGTGCCTCCAATCGGTCTCTGCTGGTCTATCGGTCTTGAGATCGAATGGGCTCAAATGGTCTTGAGACCGAATGGGCTCAAACGGTCTTGAGACCGAAAGGGCTCAAACAGTCTTGAGACTGAATGGGCTCAAGCGATCTTGAGACCGAATGGATGAAATCGCTTGGTTAGATCGATTGGTCAGAACCAAGGATGAGTGAAGGTGGGCCCTAGCTGATTGTTCAACTTTATCAAGACCTGCATCAAATCAACATAATTTTAGTTAAAATCATGATAATTGGACCAATTTACTAATTTCGCAAATTTTGATATTCAGTAAATGGAATTGAATGCATTGAGTTGAATTTGACCCAATGTGGTGATTGAAATTCCTGATGAATATGCTTTCATCAAAATACCCCGAACTTAAACGTTGCTCGTCCTCGAGTAACACAAAATATTAAACAATATCCAAATGAATACTTTCAATTCGTGTGATTGCCTCATCTTCACATCACGATTGTTTTCCTTCTGCTCCGTATGACTTAGTATCTCAACTTCCTGAGACCACTGAACACATCTTACCATATCTTCGTTCCTAAGTTTGCTTTCCAATATCACTTCCTCCTAACTTTTTCCAACAACAAGCATGTGAAAGAGTTTGTAAGAGTCCAGAGTCGCCCGCAGAACAACAAGTGTGCATCTGATCTGACAATGGTGTATTTCAGGGTAGTGGATGCTTTTATTGTGCCTTTAGGTAGAAAAGGGAGTGAAGGGTGGTACGGAAGAAGAAAATCTCTCCTCTATTCGACTCGAGATTTTTATTGTTTTTGCAATTTCATTTATTGCATTTTTTGTGCGAATCTCTCCCCTATTCAACTCCAGATTGCATTTCTTTTTGTGTGCACTTAAGCATCTTTTGTGTGCAGATCTCTCCTCTATTTGACTCGAGATTGCATTTTTGGTGGTATACCCCTATTAATTTGCGAGGGGTATGGAAGAAGAGGATATAGAGGGAAGTGGCGTGCCACCTCGAACTTAGGGTTTGGCACTATTTTGGCTATTTTTATTTCTTTTTGATGGATGGAGGGGTACAAAGATGATAGAAGAAGTGTAGAAGAGAGTTCAGATCAGAATGAAACTTGATTTACAATTCTGTGCATCAGGTTGTTCTCTTTATCGTACTCTGCTCAAATAATGACTTGATGAGGGTCCAGTGGGGATTTCATGTTATTGTTCCAGTAGTCAGTTAGGAAGCACGATGTGTTTGATCCCTATCAGTCTGATAGACACTTGTCATTTTTGCATAAGTATCATGATGTTAGGATTCATAAGCTTCACAAGAAGATTTCAATCAAAATGCTAGTTTTCATAATAAGGTCCTTTTGAGGATCTGCTTCGGATAAGGAGGGTATAGTGAAAAAAGCATAGAAATTGAAAACATGTCAAAATTTCATCAAATATATGTTCAAATTTCTTTTGAAAACTTTAAAATTTTGAAAATTTTATTTGAAAATTTTATTTGAAAATTTAGGTCAAAAATGCGATGATGAAATCTTGAGTTTGATTTAGATGGGTGAAGGTGGAAAGTAAGATACATGCCACCCACCCTCCACCACGAACTTAGAAATTTGCTCGTCCCGAGCAAACTCTAAATCTGAGATGGAGGGGAAACTATGTGCCGGTTGGACCACGAGATGTGGTTGCATTCCAGACAGCGTGCGTCCTCTATCTGAAAATCTAGAAAAGAAAGATCAATCAGAACTCAAGATAGCACTCACGATGCGAATTTTATTTGGTACAAAATTATCTAAAAAGTAAAAACAAAATTGAGAAAAATTTATAATTCAAAGTTATAACAAATTTTACTTATCAGGTTGCCTCCCGACAAGCGCCTTTGTTTTACGTCGATGGCCTGACTGGATATCTTTAACCTCACAGTGGTTCCTTTGGATTGGAGAGATATATTATTTCTTCGGTGCTTATGTCAGTTGTGGTGAAATATCTTTTCAAACATTGACCATTCACTGCGAATTCACCCGACTCTTTGCTCCATAAAGAGAAAGCACCATGTGGGAGATGCTTTTGGCAATGTATGGTCCAGACCAGCAGGAGCGGAGTTTTCCTGGGAATAACTTCAACCTTGAGTTGAATAGCAGAACTTGGTCTTCCACTTGTATGTCTTTTCTTTTTAGATGTCCATCGTGCCAAAGTTTTGTGCATTCTTTGTAGATTCGTGCATTCTCATAAGCTGTCATCCTGAGTTCATCCAACTCTTGGAGTTGCAGAATCCTGGCCTGGTCTGCTTCTTTCATATCAAAATTCAGTTGTTTTCTTACCCACCATGCCTTGTGTTCCAGTTTGACTGGCAGGTGGAAAGCCTTTCCATATATTAATCGAAAAGTTGTAGTCCCGAGGGGAGTTTTATAAGCAGTTCGATAGGCCCATAATGCGTCGTTGATTTTCACCGACCAATCCTTCTGATTGCGGCCTATAGTTTTTTCCAGAATAACCTTGAGTTGACGGTTAGAAACCTCTACATGTCCACTAGTTTGTGGATGGTAGGGAGAGGCTACCTTGTGTGTTACACCATACTTTCTCAGTAATGCTTCAAAGCTTCTTTCTAGAAAATGTGACCCTCCGTCGGATATCACAGTTCGTGGTACTCCAAAATGGGGGAAGATAATATCTTTGAATAATTTGATGACGGGTTTGGAATCACTAGTGACGGTTGGTATTACTTCAACCCATTTTGAGATGTAGTCTACAACCACTAGGATGTAAGAAAATCCATGAGAAGATGGGAATGGACCCATGTAGTCCACCTCCCAAACATCAAATATATCTACTTCCTGCCACATATTCAGTGGCATCTCATCTCTCTTTGTTATATTGACAGATCTTTGACATTTGTCACATGACAGGACAAAGCCATGGGAATCTTTGGATATAGTTGGCCAAAGGAACCCACATTGCAAAACTTTTATAGCAGTTTTCTTCGAACTCATATGGCCTCCGACTGGGCCAGAGTGACAGTGCTCTAAAATAGATTGAGCTTCTTCCTTAGCGATACATCATTTGTAAAGACCAGCAACACATAGCTTAAAGAGATATGGCTCATACCAGTGATATTTCTTCACATCATGCATGACTTTCTTCAGTGCATTTCCAGTGCATCGAGGATGAATATCCCCAGCAGCGAGGTAGTTCACAAAATCTGAGTACCATGGTATAGCTTCTGAGACCTTCATTAGTTGATCATCTGACAGGGAATCATTGATCAGAATCTTCTCAGTATCCAGAGTGTGGATGCGACTGAGGTGGTCTGCTACAACATTTTCTGTACCCTTTTTATCTCTTATCTCTAAATCAAATTCTTGCAATAGGAGAATCCATCTAATTAGCCTAGGTTTTGCATCTTTCTTTGTCAGAAGATAACAGATAACATCATGATCCGTGTAGATAATGACCTTTGAACCAATTAGGTAGGATCTTAATTTGTCAAAGGCATACACGACTGCCAGAAGTTCTTACTCGGTGGTTGCGTAATTCCTCTGAGCTTCATCGAGGGTCTTCGATGCATAATAGATCACATAATGTTTCTTTTCTATGCATTGGCCCAAGACAACACCTACATCATAATCGCTTGCATCACACATAATTTCAAATGGGTGGTCCCAATCGGGAGCTCTAATGATGGGTGTGGTTGTAAGGGCATGCTTCAGTGTGTTAAAACTTTTAACACATTCTTCGTCAAAATTGAATTCAGCATCCTTTAGTAACAAATTTGTCATTGGCTTGGTTATCTTTGAGAAGTCCTTTATGAATTGTCTATAGAATCATGCATGACCTAGGAATGCTCGAACCTCCTTTACATTGATAGGGATAGAGAGCTTAGAAATCACTTCAATCTTGGCCTTATGTACTTCAATTCCTCGATTACTGACCATATGGACGAGGACAATGCCTTCCTTTACCATAAAATGACACTTCTCCCAGTTGAGCACAAGATGTGCTTCTTCAGATTGTTTGAGGACCAGGGAGAGGTGTTCCAGGCATGAGTCAAATGAATCTCCGTACACCAAAAAATCCTCCATAAAAACTTCCATGATTGTTTTAGTGAGACCGGCGAATATGGCTGCCATGCAACATTAGAAAGTTGTAGGTGCATTGCAGAGGCCGAACGGCATTCTTCTAAATGTGTATGTTCCAAATGGGCAAGTAAAAGTCATTTTCTCCGGGTCATCTGGATGTATAGGTATTTGATAGAATCTAGAGTAACCATCGAGATAGCAGAAATATTCTTGATGGGCCAGCCGCTCTAATACTTGATCAAGAAAAGGCATTGGAAAATGATCTTTTCGAGTTGCCTTGTTCAACTTCCTATATTCAATGCACATCCTCCACCCTGTGACTGTTCGTGTGAGGATGAGTTCATCATTTTCATTTCATACTACAACTGTTCCACCTTTCTTCGGGACTACATGCACTGGTCTCACCCATGGTGAGTTTGATATAGGATAGATAATTCCAGCGATGAGTAGTTTAATGACCTCTTTACATACTACCTCCTTCATATTTGGATTCAGTTTCCATTGATGTTCAATAGTTGGCTTGTGATCTTCCATCATAGGGATCTTGTGCATACACAACACTTGACTAACCCCAGTGAGGTCACTCATTTTATAGCTGATGGCTTTCTTTCTTTCGTTTAATTCTTTCAAGAGTTTATCTTCTTGTTCGACTGTTAGATAAAAATTTATAATAACTGGGAAAACCTTGAGATCGTCCAGAAACACATACTTCAGTCCCTAAGGCAAGGGCTTCATTTCGGGGGCCTTTGGTTTTTCGCATGTTTCTTCAGTAGCTTCCACATCCTTGAGAACTTCAAATGTAGCTTCAGGATCTTCTTCGGCAGTGTCAAGGTCAAGAACACACTTTTTATCTTATTCACTGATCGAATTATCAGTAGAGGGGTTTGTTAGGGTCACTTCTAAAGGATCGTCTTGTTCATATCCCTCTTGTGTGAGCAGTGATATTTGTTCAATGCAGTCAATTAGATAAACTTCTACTTACAAACTTAGTCTTCTCATGCTTTTAAAAACCTTGAATTCGAGAGTTTCTTTGCCAAGTCTGAGAAGCAAAGTTCCTTCTTCAACATTAATTAGAACTCTTGCAGTGGCGAGGAATGGACGTCCAAAGATGAGAGGATATCTGGTGTCCTCATTTATGTCCATGATGACAAAGTCACATGGAACATAAGAATATTTTCTTACCTTGACAGGTACATCCTCAATAATTCCTAACAGACGTTTTATCGAATTGTCTATGAGTTGTATGGTCATGCCAGTTGGAAGAAGTTTAGCAAACCCTAGCCTTTTACAAAGGTTGAGTGGCATGATGGAGATGCTAGAACCAAGATCTGCTAGTCCTTTCTTGCATGAAGAATCACCGATATGACAGGAAATCCCAAAAGATCCTGGATCTTTCTGTTTCTTTGGCATCTTACTCTGGATGATATCCGAAGTGGTTTTAACTAACTTGACTGTCTCATATTCTTCAGTTATATATTTCCTGGTTAGGAGTGACTTTAAGTATTTTGTCCAAGCTGGTATCTCAGCCAGCGCATCCAAAAAGGGTATATCAACATGAAGTTTCTTCATAGTTTCTTTAAACTTATTGAATCGAGTATCAAGCTTGGTTTTCCTTAAACGAGCAGGGAAAGGAATACGAGGCTTGTATACAGGGATATCAGGTTCTGGTGTTTTAGTTTCTTCATCAATAGGTTTCTCAGGACTTTACTTATCTGTCTTATCAGCAGTTACTGGTTCTTTCAGTTGAGACTCAGGTGTTGTTGAGTCTTGGACAATCACATGTTCATCTTCATCTGTAACAACCACAAGTGTCTTTATAGGAGGATCAGAATAGTCTTTTCCTGATCTGGTGGTGATTTCCTTCAATTGTTTAGGATGCTTAGGATTATTCTCAGGTTGGCCAGTAAAAACCCCAGTTGGTGGCTTGATGCTAGCTGCAAGTTGAGCTAGTTGGGATTCAATAGCCTTCTGCTGAGCTTGTTGGTTAGCTATCATAGTTTACTTAGTTTGGAACATCTTTTCAATGGATGATAGCTTGTCATCAGGTGCTACGGGACTTGCTTGTTGTCCTTGTTATTGATAAGGAACTTGGTTAAGACTCTGGTACTGGGAATTGTTTTGATAATTATTGAAGTTCCTATTCAATAAATTTCCCTTGAAGTTTCCTTGATTTCCAAAATTTTGTTGTTGATTATACTGAAATCTTGGTGGGCCTCGTGGTTGGTTGTTAGAACCAAATTGATGCGAGTTCACGGCTCCAGAGGGGTTTCCATATTCTTATTCTAATTCGGATTGTAATAACCTTGACCAGGGATGGTATTAACAACATTCAGGTTCTCCATTTGATTATTATCTCCTTGGCCACATACATTTCTTAGAACAACATCATAGAGAACATTGCATGCCAAAGTGGAATGATTTGTGCCCTTACATGCTTCGCAAAATAGTGAGGCAGACCTGACCTATTCTTGTTGTCGAGTAGGCAAATGTTCTCTTCCAATCGCAGTAAGAGATGATTCAATATGGTCTTGATTGGCAACTAAGAGTTTTAAGGTTTCAGCGCTAGACTTGTACTTGGGGGTAGCTTCTGCCATTGCCACTTTCAATACTCCTTTACCTACAGATCTACCCCAATTGGCTTGATTTTCTACTCTAAGGGTGACGACCCTCCATGCGCTGTCATAACTTTGACGCATGAAGTTTCCCCCAGATGAGGAGTCTAAGAATCTCTTGATATCGTCGTCCACACCCCTATAGAAAATTTCGATGAGTTGATTCTTAGGACTTCCATGGTGTGGACACTTGCGTAGAAGCTCTTTATATCTATCCCATGCTTCAGCAAGAGTTTCTCCAGGGACTTGAGTGAAATTTGTTATTCGCCCTCTAATTTCATAGGTGGGAGATGGAGGGTAGAACTTTTCTAGAAACACATTTTGAAGTTGTTCCCAAGTGGTGATGGGTTCACTTTGCAATGAGTTATACCAACTTATGGATCTATCAGCGAGAGAGTACTTGAAGAGACGGAGTCGAATGGCATCATCAGATACTCCATTTTGCTTTGTCATAGCACAAAGATCAATAAACCTTAGAAGATGTTCTTGACTATCTTCATCTTGTTTTCCATAGAAAGGGTTGTTCTGAAGCAGGGTGATCCAATGTGTTGTTATCTCGAAATTAGGAGCATTGATGGGGGGAGGTTGTACTGGATGATGAACATTCGCAGCTTTCGGGATTGAGAACTCTCTAAGATCCTTTTGTAGTTCAGTTGCTTGTGCTTCTTGAATTTCTTCTTGAACCGCAGCTCTAGCTTCTTGCATGAATCGTTCTCTCTGTGCATTAAGGGCTTGATCCACCCTTCGAGCTATCTCCTCCTCTTGAGCCATTCTTGCTTGGTTCTCTCTATTTTGTTGGTGGAAGGTTCTGTCAATCTCTGGATCAAAGCTGGTTGTGAGTCCGGGACTGTTCAAACGGTGCATGCACTAATCCTTCTGAAGTACCTGAAAATAGATGGATTTTGAAGATGAGATCCACGAAGTAGAGTCAAAGTCAAGTAGATGATCGATTGTATCAAAAGAAAAATAAAATCCAAGATTAGCCTTAAAAGAATTGAACTTGACTAACTGATTTTGTTGTCCCCGGCAATGGTGCCAGAATTTGACGTGGGATTTTATCGCACTAACAAACTCACTCGGGGTTGAAATCCCCGAGCTTTTACCAAAACCAATGAACAATAATACCACCCGCAAGAGGACGAGTCTTATCGCAATATAGTTAAGGATCGAACCCAAAGGACAACGTTTTTAAGAATCTTTGTTAATTGAATCTAATTCAAGTAAGACTAATATTTAGAATGATTAGTTGATTTGAGATTAATTAAACTCAATGCAAGAAAATAAAAGCTGAATTAAAGTTGGATTTAGATCAATGATATGGAATCACTGGGAGGGTATCAGGTTTCACCACCGCTACACATGCAAACACATTCAATCGCAAACAATCCAGGCAAGATATAACTATCCAAATAGAGCTGCTGCAAAACCCCCATACGGGCGTTAGGTTTGCATAAGCATCACCTTAGGCATCAGATGTTTCACCACCATCTGGATCACGTACTTATGGCTTCGAAGATACAGAAATCCAATGAAGGTTGTGGGCCTCCTATACAGGCGTTAGGCACACAGAAGCATCACCGAAGGCTAGATGGCTCGTCCCCTCGCGGATCATACACTTACGACCTCAAAGAAATCCCATTTTATTTCTAGTTTGGGAGTCAACCGCATTAATCGATAAGCAATCAGGCGATTAATATACGAGCAAACATCGAAGATTAACAAGAAGATACAAAATCCAACTAAGGTTGTGAACCCCCAATACAGGCGTTAGGTACACAGAAGCATCACTGAAGGCTAGACGGCTCATCCCCTTGCGGATCGTACACTTACGACATCAAGGAATCTCATTCTATTTTTAGTTTGGGAGTCAACTTGTTAAACGACATTCAATCCTACATATAGAAGTTCTCATAACATAGGAAGAACAAAGATGAAAGTAAACAATTAATCTAACTACGAACATAACGACTAACAACGAAATGAAAATCTATATACATTACCATGGAAAGTTTAACAAAAGAACATGATTGCATGGGTTGCGGGGCTAGTCCCCACACCCTGGTGAAAAGGGACTACTCGCCCATGATGTGACAAACAAGAAGAGTAAAAAAGAGACAGAAATCTGCCATGAATTTGGTGCAGAAGGTAGTCACAGCTCGGTGAAGATGATGAGGTCTTCTACGTCGTGTCGGAGCAGATCTGGACGCGAAACGGGAGAGGCCAAGACAGACCGAACAGTCTCTCTCGCTCTGTCTTCCTTCTCTTCTCGGTCTCCTTGATTGCAACACGGGCAGTAGGTGGAGTGAAACTGGCATGGATGGAACTGGATCGGGATCGGACATGTGTACAGGCAGCCTGTTGGTGTCCCAGAACCGATGCTTAAATGAGGACCCTACAGGTCCTATTTATAAGAACTAGACTGGCCTTCACGTTTTTGGTGTGTTTTTAGTCCAAACGGTTTTGGGGGATATTTTTGCTCAAATGGTTTTGTACATTTACTTTGGCAAACAGTTTGCTCATAAGGTCTTCAAGTCAGCAGCCCAAACGGTTTGTAAACCGTTAATAATCAAACAGTCTTGGTGTTCATTCAGTTTGCTGCTTGGTTATTTCAAATGGTCTGTGCTTTGCTTTTCATATAGTTTGCATGGAAGTGCTCATTCGGTCCCATGCAGCAGCTAAATCAAACGTTCTTCATGCGCATCTAGCAATTTCGGTCTTCATGCATCGAGCAAATGGTTTCACGTGTTCGGTTTGCTTAAACGGTCTCCACGTAGCCTTGTACAGCAAATGGTCTTCACGCTCATTCATCAAATGGTTAGGATTTTCATATGACATGTATTCATTCTATCCCATGCAACAGCAAATGGTTTGAGCAAATGGTCAACTCTTATCAAACGGTCAACTCTACTCCATTCGGTCTTCACATGCTGGCAGCAAACAGTCTCATAGCTTCTGCCCATTCAGTCTTCATGCTTATCCAAATCAAATGGTCTTGTGTGTGCATGCACAAATGCAGCACCTTCATTCGGTCTTGCAGCTTAACTGCCCAAACGGTTTAGTTGTATATTATTGCTCTTTCAGTTTTGCTCCATGCATGTGCAAACGGTCATTGGCTATCGGTTTGCATGCATGCAAAATAATCTCGCAAGCCAAATCTATCACACCATTTGATGCAATGTGATTCATTAAAACGGTCTTAAGGTCAGCCTCCATTCGGTCTTAGATATTTATACGGTTTTGAACAACCAACCAAACAGTCTTGGTACGTGCTACTCTATCAAACGGTCTCACGGACATGCTACTACAAACGAGTTTGAGGCAGACTGCTCTTCACGGTTTCGGAGGCCAGGTGCCCAAACGGTATGGCAGCTGCGCCAAATGGTCTCGCAGACCGACACTCTTCTAACGGTCTCGCAGACTGGTATTCCTCAAACGGTCTTGAGGTGTGCCTCCAATCGGTCTCTGCTAGTCTATCGGTCTTGAGATTGAATTGGCTCAAGCGGTCCTGAGACCGAATGGGCTCAAACGGTCTGGAGACCGAATGGGCTCAAACGATCTTGAGATCGAATGGATGAAATCACTTGGTTAGATCGATTGGTCAGAACCAAGGGTGAGTGAAGGTGGGCCCTAGCTGATTGTTCAGCTTTATCAAGACCTGCATCAAATCAACATAATTTCAGTTAAAATCATGATAATTGGACCAATTTACTAATTTCGCAAATTTTGATATTCAGTAAATGGAATTGAATGCATTGAGTCAAATTTGACCCAATGTGGTGATTGAAATTCCTGATGAATATGCTTTCATCATAGCAAATCTTGATGAAGATGAAATTACTGATCAAATATTGGGTGCAAAGAAGGCTCGTGTGAGCCATGAGACTAATGAGTTTAGTCAGGCATATGTGGAGGGTTTTGAAGGTACAGTCAAAGACCTACAACAAGTATGTGAGACACAAAAAATAGAATTATTAGATCTGAAAAAAAGACAAGAACATCTAGAAGCCATAATTTTGGGGAATTCAAGTCGGAGTGTTCCATTTCAAGCAAATGAAGTAATTTTTCAAATTTTTAGTAATAATTATAAGTTATGATTTCATTAATGTGATAACTATTTTGTATTTTAGAATATTGAAACGACCAGGAATGAAGGAACACCCATGCCACAAAAGTCATGTAGTGGAACCACCATTACAGAAAGAGATGTTATTAAAAGAAAAATCTCCTAATAACTTCGATTCTTGATATCTAAAATTTTACATCATAATTCATACAACTTATAGGTCGTGAGGTTATTAAGTTTTGATGATGGAACATCAATTGTAGCTTAAGGACAAGTGATAGGCCTAAATCTTGACCTTGTAATAGGAGGAGGAAAGTTAGGGTATGCATTTGCTACTGTTTGCATTGTTATGGAAATTAAACCTGAAGAGCAATTGGTTAGACCATTTGACAAGTATCAAATCATTGAAGAAGCAATCGGGTCAATAATAGCTTGGCCAAAGAAGCTACTCATTGTTTGGTAATTTTTTATCACTGTGCTATAAGTGTAACATGTCTATATAATGGTTTTAGATAAATTTTTTTGTTATTGTAGGTAAACTGCTTGGAGCGAGGCAAACAATAAAAGTTCCATTAGAATTCTCTAGATGCTATTTTCCCTCTTTTCTATAGGTTTAGAATAAAGTTTTGTATTGATGTAAAGCTTGTCAATTCATTGGATATAGAAAGGATTGTCATCCGAATTATAGAGTTATTAATTTTTTTTAGATTGATGTAAAAGTTGTCATCTGAATTATTAGACCTTATTTTCCATTTCTCTTGCTACATAAGACCGTGATATGAATAATCTATAGTATTGGTTGGTAGGTTCTAGTGCCATGCCACCTCCATATGCTAAAATTGAATCTCAATCAGTATCTTCTCTCAAGGGAAAGGTGTCTTCTAGTTCCATGAAGGTATGCACCTCTTGCGACTCATTATTAAGATTGAGGCCATAGTCATAAAATGCAAGAATGTGAGAAGTCTTTTCCATGCTACATTTTATTTCGTATCTGACATATGGCTGACCAAAATGTCATTGAAAGTTATGAATTCTGGTTTTATTTTCTAAAATTTGTTACTGTGTTTGGGGGGGTGAGGGTGACTATTACCCAGTTTTTGTTGTTTCTATTGTTCTAGTCCTCAATTTGCTTGTCCCTAGATTTGGGTTCCAAGGGCTGTGTGATCATTGGTGGAGTTCATATGTGCATTGTCCAGTCGTTAAGCAAGAGACTAAGCTCATGTATGGAATGAAATTTCTCCTTTTCTATCTCTTGTGTTCTCAGTAGTTGTGATGATCTAGCCAACCATAAGGATAAGAATAACCATATGCTTTCTTTATGTATTTTTCTCTGTATCTGATGAGTTGCAACAACAAGCTCACCCCTAGCTACTATCTTTCTTCTCAATTTCTGTTGTCTTTGTGTGTCAGTTGGCTTCACAAAAGATTTTCCCATATTGACATATGCATCTCTTTGGCGTATGAGCTCCTTGGAGAATGGAAGATATAAGACCTTACTTGTTTTTTATTTCTTAGTGGACACACATTTGCTAATTGTAGGTGAATAGCTGGACATGATAATCTGTGATAGTGAGCCCATTTCTTAGATAGTCTTTACAACTACTACTGACTTGCAATTCTATGGATCCACATTTTCTTCTTACTTCTTCTAGTGAATATATAGCTAGCTAGAAAATGATGAGGATATGGTAGACTGAATGGTAGTGCTTTCCTTGATGAGTATCTATAGTCCCATGAGTTGTTTCCTTATGTTTCACTAACGCATGGACTGCTTGAAAAAAAGGAAAGTCAGGTATATTAATTGCCAAAAATCAGAGTTGGAATAGGCAAGATAGCAGTTCCTGAAAGATTAAGAAGTCATCCATTGATTTCTGTTAATTGAAATAAATAGTCCATGAATTCCAAATGAATCTTCACATGTCATATTGTCACTATGTTGAAGAATCTTAATGAATTTGAATATAGAATAGTCTTGCATATAAATAAGTAGTCACATGTATCACTTGATGTCGTTTCTTTCATAATTGTTTTCACTATCGTTGTGTCCTAAATATTTTAGAACCAGGGTTTAATTGAGCACTTTGTTGTTTCTAAACACACCATGCATCTTTAGGATAAATCTTTACTGCAATTTATCAACCCATAATCTTTCAGTGTGGTCTCATAGGATGCCTTTTGAGGTCGTGTCTAACACATTACTCTGGACACTAGCTCTTGAAGAATTTACATCATTGGAAAATACTTTGTTCCTACGGTTCTCAGTGTTTATAACTTCATTTTTGCACAATTCTTGACATCAATGCACTTCTCAGGTCAGTGTGAGCGGTCAGTTTTGTGGAGAAGATAAAATGATCACCAGGGCCAATTTCAGTAGAAAAATGATTTTTGGTGACAAGACAAGTGGGATAGCTATTTCCATGTAAAGTGGAACATCACTAAAGATATTCCTAACCCTCAATTGTGTCATTTACTACTGTAGAACAATGAGAACATGCTTGTAACCTACAATAGAGATAGATAAGAGGTACTAATTTTTATGTATAATAATATGCTTATTATCATGTTAACACGTCCTCATGTGATGCTAAATTATGATCAAACACATGATTAAAAAAATTATATTGTTGATTCTATTTTTTGTAATCCATAAGATATCTTTCACTCTATTCTTAATGGATGTTATCTTTGCTGGTTCTACAGAGCTCATGGCAGTATTTTCAATGTGTGATTATGATATTACAAAACATTCATTAATGTGGATGCAAGTGGCATGTAGATTCAACTATACACATTAACAATGTGAGGATGGTTTTTCTAATCCATTGACTAATACATGGTACATTATGTGTATATTTGTATCCATCCTTCATATTCAAGTTCTAGATCTCTAATTTTTTTCACATGTACCCATGTTCATAGCTTTCTCCACACTTCTAGTTGTGGACGACTCTGTTTACTGGTTCTTAATTTCTAATACACACTTAGAACTTTGGGAAGTTTGTTTATGAATCTGATAGTATATTCTTGGTGAGAAGAACAAAAATGCAACCATTGATACAAACAAGGCCTAATAACAATGGCCACATGGAGCAATAAAAGACTCCATGGTGATATCCAACAGCAAACGAAATGTTTGTTATTTGTTAAGCATTGTACAAGCAAGGTTTGCATCTTCAGCTCCATTCATCTTCAGTACAAATCCACCATTCAGACATTTTTTACTTGAATTTTTCAAAGAAGACCACTATTCAATTATCCTTAAATTTTGATATGGGGCTTACAATTATGCTTGAGCTTTATTATTACCAATAGAAGAATATGACAATACTGAAGTACAAGCATTTTTTTATGTAGGCATTTGGGAATTTCTTATAAATCCCATGCAAAGTGAATCTCAAGATGGACATACTTTGCTTGCAGAGTGAATCTTATAAGAAGGGCATACTTTGGTTGTGGATCTGATGGTGACTAAGTCACATGTTACAATGGCCATTCTGAGTAAGCAATGGTGGTGTTTATACTTTCAAGTGAAATCATTTCCTTGTGTACCCATTAATAAGATGTTTAGTGTCATGCTGTCGTGAAGGGCTCCTTTTGGGAAAACAATTGTGTTTTTATTAGTTCTTTCCCTCTTACAATGATATTTCATTCACTAGTTAAGCTGGCCCCTCTGCAACTTGTTTCAGTAGTTGTCTAACCATCATTTGGTAGTTTGTAGGATACATGCCATTGATAGCTCAAACTTGTTACTCAAGCTGGAATTGTATCACCAGTTGATGAGTCAGTCTATTAATATATAAGGTAGTTTATGCATGGTTCTACGGATCCTCTTCAAGATGGTTTAGTTTTCTGAAAACTAATCACATCAGTATAGTTGTTCTCCTTATTTTGGGTTTTGATTTTGAAGACTGGATACAAGGATCTATTCTAACGAATTCTCTCATATATGATCAGCTAACATGTTCATTTTTCACTAAAATCTGGACATCCTTTCTAAGTTGATGCCAAGTGTTGTATTGCTACTTTAAAGGTTAACCCGAGTGTAAAGGAATACAAAGTGATGAAGCATTAGGTCAAGGCTTAGATTTAATGTATATTCGATGGTAATAAGATATTTCCTGCACAGAATATTCATTTGTACATGTCATGAACTGTTAAATGATGCATTTGGAATGCCCTTTTTGTAAGGTAATTATACACTCTAGTTTGGTCACCATTATGTTGTTGATGCATCACATTTTTTATCTGTATAGATCTTGGTATTCCGATTGATGTGTTTAATGAAGGGTCCAAAGAAGAACTCTTGTATAGGGTTTAATAATAGTGGTCATTGTTTTAAGCTCCTCATCGAACATTAGTGAGTGTTTATTATTTTTTCACCATATCAACAGACTATTTTCTTTGTTCTTATACTCGTATAGGGTTACTAATATGGTCTATTTTTATATGTATTAGATTCGAACTCTGAGGTATTCAAGTTGCATATTAGTAGGATACATGACTACTTGTGAATTGTTGAAGATAACATAAAAATGACGGTCTGATTTGTGTAATACCAGCTGCACCATATGTTTATTATGTCTCTACTTGCTTAAACTTTAATAGTATATTACAAACATTTAGTATATTTGTATTATGTAAATAAAAAAAGTGATTTGTCATGCATTTTTGGTGATGATATTGACTATTTTTGCCATTGTAGGCATGTTATGGAGCTCAACTATGAGATATTGCCTTTTCCATTTAAGCCATCATCTCACCTAAGGAATATGTTCCTGCTCTGAATAGAACTCATCAAGAATTATTTTGATAATTTCTCAACGGATAAATCATTCTGGTATTATCATGGGTGTATTCTTAGCAAAATTGAGGATGGTCTTTTCTAATTGCACTACAAATAGGCTTGAAGGTACTTGTTGTAACAATATTTATGTTTAATTTCATGCTCCATTTTGAATGAAAGTCTAGATATATTTGTTGGCTAAATTGGACATTATTATAATCCCTTTGTTTTGATGATGACAAACATTTCATTCTTATGGATCTAACGTGTTACTTGAGTGTTGCAGGAACTAGGTGGATGACACAAATTTGGAAGATCTAAATGTGCAAAATGTGTTAATTTCATGATTGTAATCAAATGTAAAATCTTGTACAAGATATATAATGTACAAGTACTTAGACATCATGTAAATCAAGCGTTATATCTTCCCTAACAAATCACAACACTTAGATAGGTCATCCCCTAAAATAGTGTCATAACTGCACACTCATACACACACTCAGTACTTATTTTAAAACATTGAACCAGGGTCAATCTTGGTCGACAAGCTTCTCGACCGAGACACTCTCGGTCGAAAATCTCTTCGACCGAGAATGACCCAGGTAGCCGTTAGACACAGTAGACAAAGTAGTTGGGAGTTGAATCAGAACATTGCATACACTTAGCTCCAGGCAGTCCCTCGGTCGACAAAACTTCGACCGACTTGGATCTCGATCGACAATTCCTCGACCGAGAATGTCTCTTTCTGTACTTTTTAGAATTAATTAACTAGTCGTTGTTAGTGCAACTAATGGATACCTAACGGCTAGTTAAGCACTAAGAACCCCCTAGAAAGTGTCTAGAACATCCTTAAGCACTTGTAGGTCATTCCTATAAATAGGACATGCCTTAGGACACCTAAAAACACATATACACACTTGTGCTATACTTGAGCTTACACTTGCAATTGGCAATCTATTTTGAGGAATTGAGCAACACTAGCATTGGCTATTCTTTTCCTTGCTCCAATTTCGTGTCCTATAGGCTAGCATCTCCTATCCACAACACTTACACTTCCATATACATTGGTTAGGAGATCAAAACACTTGATATAGGAAATCAAGCCTTGAGGTACAAGTGGTATTGTAATTTCTATTTTTCCTTCTTATTCCTATTATCTCTTGTATTCTTCTTGCTACTCCTAGGGTTGGAGGCTGTGGATTGGAGAAGGTTCTTCTCGGTGGAGAAGGTGGACTTCGGACTACTTGAAGAAGGTTGTTGCAACGGGAAGCTACTTCAAGAGGAAGGCTACTTCAAGGGGGAGCTTGAAGTTACTTCAAGAAGGCTGCTTCAAGGTTGGTGCAACTACTTCTAGGTGAAGATTGTCCGAAGGGTTTGGTGAAAGAATTGTAATTTTTGTTGGATAAATTGGATATTATGATAAATCCCTTTGTTTCGATGATGACAAACATTTCATTCTTATTAATCTAACGAGCTACTTGAGTGTGCAGGACTAAGATGGATGGCAAAGCAACTAGGGAAAATCCCCAAGCTAAAATGTTTATATTTTCATGCAATGTAATCATTGTTGTAAAAACTTGTACAAATATATAATGTACAAGTACTTAGAATTGCATGTAAATCAAGCATTAGATTTTCCCTAGCCAAACACCATAGTTAGACACGTCATCCCATTTAATTAGGATCACCTTTGCACACTCTCACATATAATTAGTGCCTAAACTGAAATCTTGAAACAGGATCATTCTCGGTCGACAAACTCCTCGACCGAGACACTCTCGGTCGACCATCTTCTCGACCGAGAAAGATCCAAAGTAGCCGTTAGACACAACAGACAAGTTAGTTGGTAGTTGAAGAAAGACGTTGCAAAACACTTGTTCCAGAGAGCATGTCGGTCGACAAAACTTCGACCGAGTAGGTGTCTCGGTCGACCATTCGTCGACCGAGATGATCTCTGACAACAACTGCAGAATAAAGTATTTAGCCGTTGTTAAAGCAACAACTTTGTACCTAACGGCTAGTTAAGCACTTAGAAACCCCTAGAAGTTGTCTAGAACGTCCTTAAGCATACTTAGGCCATTCCAATAAATAGGACAAGCCATAGGACACTAGAATTCACTTGTTACACTTGAGAATACACTTGAGCATACTTGAGCAATCTTTTGCAAGCAAATTTGAGCACTGTGATCATAGGCCTACATTCTCTTTAGCTCAATCTCGTGTCCTATAGGCTAGATTCTCCTACCCACAACAATTACAAGTTCACATACTTGGCTAGGAGATCTAACGCTTGATCTAGGCTAATCAAGCCTTGAGCTTCAAGGATAAGTTGTATTTTCTCTTATTTCTTTCTTGTTCCTTGTTATCTTTTGTACTCTCCTTGCTACTCCTAGGGTTGGAGACTGCGGATTGGAGAGGGTTGACTTCTCGGAGGAGAAGGGGACTTCAAGCTACTTCAAGAAGGCTATCGCACGGGAAGCTACTTCAGAAGGCTGGTGCAACGGGAGTTGGTGCATCTACTTCAAGGGAAGGCTGCTTCGAGTTGGGCGATTACTTCTAGGTGAAGGCTGCTTGAAGGGTTTAGGGAAAAGAGATTGTATTTTATATAATTCCTTGAGAGGTAATAAAATAAATTTCTTTTCAAATCCCGGTTGGGTAAGCAACCGGGTAGTGGACTGACGGCTATAGTATTTGCTATAGTTGGAACCACTCTAAACCTTGTGTCTCCTTGTCCAATATTCTTCTTTGTGGTTGCTTGAGTAATTAATTGTTAAAATTATCTATAAAACTCTATTCACCCCCCCCCCTCTAGTAGTTTACAATTGGTATCAGAGCAGGCTTCAAGGAACCCTAACCAAGTCTTGAAGAATGAAGGGAGGAGGTGACTACGACCACAGACAAAGGAGCAACTTGGACAAATTTTCAACAAGCTGCAATTGGTGTTTAGGAACAAACCATACAACAATCGGCTGTCCATGGAAAGAAAAGAATAAAGAGGTCCATAAAAACTGTTTCATTGCTACAACCAATGAGGATGAAGAAGAAGAGGTAAGCCTTCTTGATTTATCAAAAGAAGAGCTAATTTCTAGTCTTGAAGAAACTCACAATAAGTATATTGAGTGCAAGAAGAAATTAAAGAAATCTAGTAAAACAAACGATGAGTTAAATGCTAGACTTTTTGCTCTTACATCTGAAAATGACGATTTATATGCTAAATTGAATACTCTTGGTTTCGAAAAAGATGACATTGCTTCTGAAAACCGTACTTTGAAATCATCTCTAAGTAATAGTGAAGTGAAGATTTTTACTCTAGAAACAAATTAGGATCTTCTATATCAAGAAAAGGTTGAATTACTTGCAAAGTTAAATGACCTTCAAAAACAACCTATTTTGTGTACACATGTAGATTATGACAATATAGTAAAAGAAAGAAATTCTTTATCATCCAATCTAGATCAAGCAAAACTATATATTAAAAATAGAATGGATGAGATCGTTAAGTTACAACGAGAAGTTAGTAGGTTAAACAACAATGGAATCCTTGATAGAATATTGGATAACTCCTATCATCAAATAGGGAGAAGAGGACTGGGTTATAAACCTAAAGAAAAATCACATCAACAACCTAGTCGGAGTAAGCCACAAACCTATCAACCCATATATGTACCCAAAAGGACACCCTCACCAAATGACAACACAGGGAAAAATCATAGAAAAAGGCTTGAGGTTGATTCAATTTGTTGCCATTATTGCTCACGCCTTGGACATTATTCTTTTTCATGCCCATACAAGAAAAAGAATGTTGAGATGGTATGGGTTCCAAAACCCCCAAATTAAATTGATTAGACTAAGTTGAGATATGACCAAAAGATCTTAATTTGCATATCCTTATGTCTATCTCAACTTAACATATAGGGATAACAAAATCAAAATTTTTTAATTTAAGTATCACTCTGATACACATATGTCTTATCTCAAACTGATCTTTGAAATAGTTGATTTAGATACAGCCTATGGTGCACTTGAAATAAATTTCTGAAAGTTTTCCAGAAAATTGATCGGTCGAGAAAGTTGTCGACCGAGTGAACCTCGGTCGAGAAAGTGTCGACCGAGCATATCACTGATTTTTTTTTTTTTGTAAAATTTTATTTGGGATACACTATATGTGGAAATTATTCTTGAAAGATTATATGGAATAAATATTGAATTGATAAAGCTTATTTAATCATGCTTTTATACTTGAAATGAATAAAATGTTTCAAATTGATTTTTGAACATATTCATTGTGCTCTTATATTAAGCATCACTTAATATGCTTCATCATATTTGAATTAGTCCAAAATAATCTGTAATTCATGAATGGATATTATTCTTGAATATACTTCATCATATTTGATGCCCTTATTAATTTCCCATAATTGGTACACTTTAATGAGCCTCAAAATTGATACTCGTAAGCTATCTGCAGAACTTATACTTCGTATATGAATGTTTATCCTGGAAACCTGCAGAATATACCTCTTGGTTAAAATAAAATTTGACCAAGGGGCGCCACGGTCGTAGTCAAAGGCGACCTAAAATAAACTTTGACAAAAGATTGTTTATTTGAACATCAATTTATTAGACTTACTCTTAGCATATTTTTAATAGAATCAAAAATTTAAAGCCTTAAAAATTGTCAAAAACAAAACAATATTAGCCTTAGTGTCATAAAAAGAGCTATTTTTCAATCCAACACTACTTGTCATGAAGATAGGGGAACCTACTACGCTATAAATCTCAAACCAGCCTGTAGGATTATAAATCTCATTGTTTCTACAAATATTCACCCTAGAGCCAACAAATCTGAAGTTCCAATATTCCGTATGTGCCTCATTTATGCCATCATAAGCCGCATTCCCACAAACTTCATCCGTATAATTCTTAAAAACATGATTGAGTTCTCTGGCAACCCACCATATGCGGATTTCGTTTGCCAAATTACTCAACATTTTCTTAAAACAAACATTGAGGATATGGGATATACATGGGAGCGGCGACCACAAAAGATAAGTAAAAATACCGTAGAGAAAATGGGAATAGATTTTGGTCACAAAAGGGCTAGAGTAGAAGGTGAAACATCTCATCAAGACATACCACCACCTCCTCCTTCTACCCTACCACAAGACCCCATTCAAAATACTCTTACTTATATTGCTGGCTCCCAATATCACCTTAGTAGACAATTAGACTACAATCATCATGCCATGACATATTTAAACCAAAGAATGCAAACCCTTTCCCCAAATCAAACCGATGAATATCCATATTCTTTAAATCCAGGCATGCTCAATCCATACAATCCTTTGTACAACTACTATCAAACTCCACCTCCACCATCCATGGATCTAACACATACTCAATTTTCATCTATGCAATTGCAAGATATTGTTGCTCATTTCCGATTTGACCGAGTTCCTACATTCTTGGAAGCATATGCTTTAACCAAGACGAAAGCTCTAGATTGGCAAACCTTGGTCCAATACTATGGAACTGAGCCATTTATTGGGAAAGATCCGGACGTTGATGTAATTCTTAAATCTTTCCAGTGAGTGTTGGAGTAATATTAGTTGTAAATGACTTGCTTTGAATGATTGTTATGGATTACTTCTGTATGATGTGTCAATCTTTCCATGCTTATTAATGAAATTGTTTATCCTTTTTGTTGATTTGGATGGATATCTTTTCGCATGTGAGGCATCTTGTAAATAAACGGATTATAAAGACTATTATTGCAGAGCATACAAAATAAAGGGAGAAATAAATAAAATCTTGTGGCTAAATTGATAATGATCTATGACAAACAGTTCTCCAGAAACATTCTCGGTCGAGTCATTAGTCGACCGAGAACACTGTCGGTCGAGAAATCGTCGACCGAGCAGGTCTCTGTTGTCAAGTCTGAAATAATTCTGCTGCAAATGATTGCTCATCAAATAATTTTAAACCAAGGATGCATGTTGAACATCATTTGTGAAACAGAATATTTTTTTTTGCATATGGACAATCTTCAAACATATTTGCAAAGCATTTGAGTCTTTATTTGGGATATCTAAGGGGGAGATCATAAAAACAAACTTTGACCATTTGATTAAAGAAGCTTACAAAAATATTGTAACCACCATGTGTAGCTGGAAATTTTCATTGATTATAAAGAAATTTATGAATTTATTGAAAATGGTATCTTGCACTTGAAGGACCTCTCTACCCAAAACAGGGCTTAACATCCCTTGCATTTGGATGGAGACATTTTTATGTACTCAACGATTAGAGGATTCTCATTTAATTTAGGGCTTAACATTCTTTGATAAATGAGAAATAAATATACATTCATCATACGCTCAAGGGAATCTCATATCATTTCAAGGCTTAACATCCTTTGCAAATGATTGAGAAACAAATTGTGGATAAATTAGATAAAAATCCATGTTTCTAATAGGATATCTATTTAAGGGGGAGCATAATATTAAGGGGGAGACGAAAAATAAAATATTCAACTTGGATATCTTTTTGAAATGACAAAGGGGGAGAAAGAATATAAAAATCAAAAATATAAATGAGTTTCATAACATCTTGGCCAGCACTCACTTGCAAAACATAAATGGCTGCAAAAGGTAATTTTCAGGTATGAAACTCACATGCTTTATATTTCCTTATTTCATATTTAGGAAATGTTTGTCATCTTCAAAAAGGGGGAGATTGTTGGATAAATTGGATATTATGATAAATCCCTTTGTTTCGATGATGACAAACATTTCATTCTTATTAATCTAACGAGCTACTTGAATGTGCAGGACTAAGATGGATGGCAAAGCAACTAGGGAAAATCCCCAAGCTAAAATGTTTATATTTTCATGCAATGTAATCATTGTTGTAAAAACTTGTACAAATATATAATGTACAAGTACTTAGAATTGCATGTAAATCAAGCATTAGATTTTCCCTAGACAAACACCATAGTTAGACACGTCATCCCATTTAATTAGGATCACCTTTGCACACTCTCACATATAATTAGTGCCTAAACTGAAATCTTGAAACAGGATCATTCTCGGTCGACAAACTCCTCGACCGAGACACTCTCGGTCGACCATCTTCTCGACCGAGAAAGATCCAAAGTAGCCGTTAGACACAACAGACAAGTTAGTTGGTAGTTGAAGAAAGACGTTGCAAAACACTTGTTCCAGAGAGCCTGGCGGTCGACAAAACTTCGACCGAGTAGGTGTCTCGGTCGACCATTCCTCGACCGAGATGATCTCTGACAGCAACTGCAGAATAAAGTATTTAGCCGTTGTTAAAGCAACAACTTTGTACCTAACGGCTAGTTAAGCACTTAGAAACCCCTAGAAGTTGTCTAGAACGTCCTTAAGCATACTTAGGCCATTCCTATAAATAGGACAAGCCATAGGACACTAGAATTCACTTGTTACACTTGAGAATACACTTGAGCATACTTGAGCAATCTTTTGCAAGAAAATTTGAGCACTGTGATCATAGGCCTACATTCTCTTTAGCTCAATCTCGTGTCCTATAGGCTAGATTCTCCTACCCACAGCAATTACAAGTTCACATACTTGGCTAGGAGATCTAACGCTTGATCTAGGCTAATCAAGCCTTGAGCTTCAAGGATAAGTTGTATTTTCTCTTATTTCATTCTTGTTCCTTGTTATCTTTTGTACTCTCCTTGCTACTCCTAGGGTTGGAGACTGCGGATTGGAGAGGGTTGACTTCTCGGAGGAGAAGGGGACTTCAAGCTACTTCAAGAAGGCTATCGCACGGGAAGCTACTTCAGAAGGCTGGTGCAACGGGAGTTGGTGCATCTACTTCAAGGGAAGGCTGCTTCGAGTTGGGCAATTACTTCTAGGTGAAGGCTGCTTGAAGGGTTTAGGGAAAAGAGATTGTATTTTATATAATTCCTTGAGAGGTAATAAAATAAATTTCTTTTCAAATCCCGGTTGGGTAAGCAACCGGGTAGTGGACTGACGGCTATAGTATTTGCTATAGTTGGAACCACTCTAAACCTTGTGTCTCCTTGTCCAATATTCTTCTTTGTGGTTGCTTGAGTAATTAATTGTTAAAATTATCTATAAAACTCTATTCACCCCCCCTCTAGTAGTTTTCAATTATATGTAAAGTCCTTGCGAGGTAATAAAATTTGATTCTTTCAAAATCCCTATTGGGTAAGCAACCATGTAGTGGATTGACTGCCTTAGTATTTTCTATGGTTGGAACCACTCTAAATCCTTGTCCCCTTGTCCAATATTTTTGTGGTTCGTTGTTTGAGTTAAAAATACTTTAAAATATCTATAAAACCCTATTCACCCCCCTCTAGTGGTTTTTCATTTTGTATCAGAGAAAGGCTTCAAGGAACTCTAACAAAGTCTTGAAGAATGGGTGATGGGTTGCTCAACAACCTCAACTTGGAAGGAACACTCGTAGCTAGACCTCCAACTTTTGATGGAACTAACTACACCTACTGGAAGAGGAGGATGCAATTTTACTTCCAAGGAATCAGTTGTGACTTATGGAGAATGGTAACAACCCCGTATGAACTTCCTCAAACGGAGTATGCAAATTGGGATATTAATACGGTAAAGTCTGCCCAAATGAATGCAAAGGCTGTAAGTATACTTTATTGCTCAATTTCCGTTGGTGAGTTTAATAGAATATCAAATTGTGAAACGTCTTATGAAATATGGCATAGACTTTCTATAACATATGGAGGAACTGTTCAAGTAAAGAATTCTAAAATCAGAATGCTTAAATAGAAATTTGAACAATTCCGTATGGATCAAAATGAATCTATTAGTGAAATGTATGCAAAATTTTCTTCTATTGTGAATGGTTTAAATGATTTAGGTAAAGTAATTAGTGAAGAAGATCAAGTTTCAAAAATCCTTAGATCTCTTCCTCCCAAATACAAGCCCAAGGTGACTGCTATTGAAGAAGCAAATGATCTCAACCGGCTAAGGATGGAACAACTTATTGGTAACCTAGAAGCACATGAGGCAACTTTAGAAGAGGAAGAAAGACGGGAACGTGAACTTCAACAAGGGAAAAAAAAGGACATTGCATTCAAAGCATCAACCAAGATTAGTCATGACACAAGTGAAGATGATAGTGAAGAAGAAACTCTCATTGTAAACGGTAAGCAATATAAAAGTTTTAAAACTAACAAAACTTCTAGTGTTTCTTCTTCCAGGTGCTTTGAATGTGGCAAAAAGGGACACATGAAAGGTGATTGTACAAAACTCAAGAAAGGGAAGAAATCATCTCACAAAAAGAAAGAAAGTGCATATAAAGCTGCATGGGATGATTCAAGTGATGATAGTGATGATGGAAAAGAAGAAGTAGAATGTCTTATTGCTACAACAAATGAAGAAGAAGAAGAAGAAGAGGTAAGTCTTTTTTATTTGCCAAAAGAAGATCTAATTGCTAGTCTTTAAGATACACATGAGAAATATATTGAGTGTAAGAAGAAATTTAAGAAATCAAATAAAGTAAATGATGAGTTAAATGCTAAACTTCTTGCTCTCACATCTGAAAATGAAGATCTCAAAAAGGTTATTGAAGATTATGATATTAAGCTAAAATCTGTAGAAGCAAATTGCAATCTTCTTTCCCTCGAAAAGTTAAACTTGCAAACTCAAGTAAATGTTCTTCAAAAACAACTTGTTTTGTGTACACATCTAGATTATGATATTATTGTGAAAGAAAGAGATTCTTTGTTATCTAATCTAGATCAAGAAAAATTAGATATCAAGAAGAAAATGGATGAGATTATGAAGTTACAACAAAAAGTGAATAGCTTGAGTAACAATAATATTCTTGATAATATCTTAAATGATTCTCATCATCAAATTGGAAGGAGAGGACTAGTTTATAATCCTAAAGGAAAATCTTATCAAAAACCTAGTTGGAGAAGGACACAAGTGCTAAAGAATCAATCCATGTATGTACCCAAGAACAACTCAACTCCTAGAAAGAGAAATGAGATTGACTCTATTAGTTGTCATTACTGCTTACGTCATGGACACTACTCTTTTTCATGACCATACAAGAAAAGGAATGATGATCTAGCTTGGGTTTCTAAAACTTAGAAGTTTGAATTTGACTAGTTGAGATTTGACCTAAACTGATTCTTGATATACAAATGTCATATCTCAACACAATCGAGCTTTAACTTTCATATTCTTGTTTTACTTGGAAACAATTACTGAAAATAGTTCTAAAACAGTACAGAAACATTCTCGGTCGAGAAACTGTTTGACCGAGAACACTGTCGGTCGAGAAATAGTCGACCGATCAGGTTACTATTCTCAAGTTTGAAACAAATCTGATAAAAACTGTACAAACAGCAGCATTCTCAGTCGAGAAAAAGTCGACCGAGATAAATTCGGTTGACAAACATTTTGATCAAATCAACTTCTGGTGAACTTGTTTTAAATTAATCTAGTTTTCTCTCAATTTGTTATTAATGATTGATTTAATATGCAAATCAAGAATAAATCTTGGAGACCATCTTTGAAGCAAGACATATTGATCTTTTTGCATCATGAATTAAGGTATAACATTATGAATATGAAATCCTTAAATATATTGCAAAAATGTTATATGAAGACTGATTTTGAACAAACCTTATTCATTGATTGAAAAAGATTATTAAGCATGTTCATTTACATAGTTTGTCTTAAAATTGAAAATTCATGAACCATGAATGAGATTCTTTTGGATTATCATCTAATTGGTTTAAAACTGAAAATTATAAACCATGTTAGTTTAATCAAGGAAATTACTGTTTTATCATAATCCACATGGTTTATCCTAAGTATCTCTTGGTCTATCTATATAGGAACCATGTGTATTGAAATTTAGTTTAAAATGATCATAATCATTGTATTTATATGCTTTTATCTTGATCATTGCATTGTCGATATACTTCTACTGTTCTATTATGTCATGATCATTGTGTTTCATTGGTTTGAAATCATCTTTGATTCATATATACAAACCATGAATGGATATTGTTTTTTGATTATTGTGATTCAACTCATATGAAGATGCCATTTTGCATAAATAGTAAAACTTCATGGCATAGATGCATTTTAAATTGAAAATCTGCAGAAATTATACTTCACATATAAATGTTCAAATTGGAAATCTACAGAAATTGCCTCTTGGTTGAAATCAAGTTTGGCCAAGGGGCGCTATGGTCGAAGTCAGGTCGACCTAAAATAAGCTTGAAAAAATGCTTATTTGTACATCATTTTACTGCACTTAATCTTAGTATCTTGATTCAAAATGTGTTTATCATATTGAAAACATAATTTTAGTACATAAAGGGTCAACTTATTATGATCCAATATTGATTTTGATCTTAGAATCCTTAAATTATCTTGACTATAAGATTAAGGGGGAGATCACACAAACTATCTTGATTACAAGATTAAGAAGCTTACAAAGCTTTGTCAACATCATTTGAAAGTTTGTTATGACCTTAGTATGAAAAACAAAGAAATTTACAATATTCATGAATATGACATATATCTTGTTCTTAATGGAATTCTCTAAACAAATTTGGGCTTAACATCTCGTGTATTTGGTTAGAGATACATACATGTATTCTACTATAAGCTTAAATGATTCTCATGTCATTTTTAGGGCTTAACATCCTTTATAAAATGGATGAGAAATCAAAATACATATGCCATGAACTTAAAAGGAACTCATATCATTTCAAGGCTTAACATCCTTTGCAAATGATTGAGAAATAAATTGTGGCTAAATTTAACATTAATAGTATGCATTAATCCCTTGATTCTAAATTGAATATCTCTTTAAGGGGGAGCATAGCATAAAATTAAGGGGGAGAAATAATGATTATCTTGGATATCTTTTTGAAATGACAAAAGGGGAGATATTATATAAAAACATAAAATAAAATGAGTCATAAAATAAAATGAGTTTCATAATATCTCGGCCAGCACCCACTTGCAAAACAAGAATGGCTACAAAAGGTAAACTTCAGGTATGAAACTCATATGATTTATTTTATATTTAGGAAATGTTTGTCATCTTCAAAAAGGGGGAGATTGTTGGCTAAATTGGACATTATTATAATCCCTTTGTTTTGATGATGACAAACATTTCATTCTTGTGGATCTAACGTGTTACTTGAGTGTTGCAGGAACTAGGTGGATGACACAACTTTGGAAGATCTAAATGCGCACAATGTGTTAATTTCATGATTGTAATCAAATATAAAATCTTGTACAAGATATATAATGTACAAGTACTTAGACATCACGTAAATCAAGCGTTAGATCTTCCCTAACAAATCACAACAATTAGATAGGTCATCCCCTACAATAGTGTCATAACTGCACACTCATACACACACTCAGTACTTAGTTTAAAACATTGAACCAGGGTCAATCTCGGTCGAAAAAATTCTTGACCGAGACACTCTCGGTCAACAAACTATTTGACCGAGAATGACCCAGGTAGCCGTTAGACACAACATACAAAGTAGTTGGGAGTTGAATCAGAACGTTGCATACACTTAACTCCATGCAGTCCCTCGGTCAAAAAAACTTCGACCGACTTGGATCTCGGTCGACAATTCCTCGACCGAGAATGTATCTGTCTGCACTTTTTAGAATTAATTAACTAGTTGTTGTTAGTGCAACTAATGAATACCTAACGTCTAGTTAAGCACTAAGAACCCCCTAGAAAGTGTCTAGAACGTCCTTAAGCACTTGTAGGTCATTCCTATAAATAGGACATGCCCTAGGACACCTAAAAACACATATACACACTTGTGCTATACTTGAGCTTACACTTGCAATTGGCAATCTGTTTTGAGGAATTGAGCAACACTAGCATTGGCTATTCTTTTCCTTGCTCCAATTTCGTGTCCTATAGGCTAGCATCTCCTATCCACAACACTTACACTTCCATATACATTGGTTAGGAGATCAAAACGCTTGATATAGGAAATCAAGCCTTGAGCTACAAGTGGTATTGTAATTTCTATTTTTCCTTCTTGTTCCTTTTATCTCCTGTATTCTCCTTGCTACTCCTAGGGTTGGAGGTTGCAGATTGGAGAAGGTTCTTCTCGGTGGATAAGGTGGACTTCGGACTACTTCAAGAAGGTTGTTGCAACGGGAAGCTACTTCAAGAGGAAGGCTACTTCAAGGGGGATCTTGAAGTTACTTCAAGAAGGCTACTTCAAGGTTGGTGCAACTACTTCTAGGTGAAGGTTGTCCGAAGGGTTTGGTGAAAGAATTGTAATTTTATGTAAAGTCCTTGCGAGGTAATAAAATTTGATTCTTTCAAAATCCCGGTTGGGTAAGCAACCAGGTAGTGGATTGACTGCCTTAGTATTTGTAAAGGTTGGAACCACTCTAAATCCTTGTCCCCTTGTCCAATATTTTTGTGGTTGGTTGTTTGAGTTAAAAATACTTTAAAATATCTATAAAACCCTATTCACCCCCCTATAGTGGTTTTTCAATATTATCAAACCTTTCTTTTTCTCTCTTGCATTTTCTTTGCACAACATTTCTCATCAGTGTGCCAATGTGCCATTTTTTTAAGATAAGTATATGGTGATTATTTGGTGAGTGATGGACCAGAAAACAAATTTGATCTGATTCAAATCTTGATAGATATTGCATAATGGCTTGAGGAAACCATATTCCTAGGTTGTTTTCTTGTTTTGGATTTCCATTTGGTTCTAGATGTTCTACATGGGTTGGATCCTCTATTCCTAGGTTCTTTGCTAGTTTGGGCTTGCCTTTGTGGCTAGTTTATCTGTCTATTACTATTCCTCATGGTCTAGCATTTTGTTGCATTTTCCTGCTACTCATCATTATCTTCTTGTAGTTGTACTTTGATCTCCACATCTTCATTTCGATCAGCTAAATCCTAGAACTGATTCTTATTCTCCATAGTTTTCTTATTAGTATTTTCCCTCCTCATCTTTCTCAGTATGTGTCTAATATCTATAGCTTTTGTGAAGGAATAGGGTAGCCTTAGAATTCTGGCGAGTTACCAATTTCACTAAACCAAGTGCCCTCATGGTGTTGTTGCAGTTCCATCTTCACAATAGAGTTTGCACAATTATTGCAACTCCTACAAGGGCCCTTTAGGATTATTTCAACCCAACTTGATAAGTATTACATACACGATTACAATTTCCAACATCTCTTGTCAGACAGTACTCCATACATAATTGGTTGCTTGAGAATTATCTCTTTGCTCCATTCCCCTATTATGCTCCTATTTTGACCAAGATCATACAATCAAAGAGGGGTCGTGATGGGTGGAGCTAGGCATGGAAGAGGTAGTTTGATGGGCAGTAAGTAAGGTGGGAGGGGGTAGGATGGATGAAGAAAATAAATTTTAGAGGGTTAAAAATAGGAGGCAATATAAAAGGTGGAGGGAGGATGGGTGGTATATATATTGTGGTGGGTCTTGTAACATTTTTTGGAGTTAGGATTAAGATTATTTTGTTCATGCAATTATCAAATATGTGCTAAAACTTGGAATAATAGTCGCCATTCTTGATTTAGTTGAGATTTGTTTTTTCCTCCACTTCTCTTGATCTTCCAGAAATTGTTGATACTTCTCTTAAAGTCAAATTCAAGTTCCATAAATATGATGACCTTGTTCTAGCAGTGACTGCCAATTTTCACAAAATTCCTTTTCAAATTTTAATTTTCTCTACTTTCTCTTGTATGCCACTGAATGACCATCCTGCTTACAGTAATTCAGAGCATCTTAGAAATGCATTGAGTCCTTGCATCACCTTTGTAGCAGATTTCTGAAGCATGGATTCTCATTCCACTCAACCTTTGTTAACATATTCATTCTCTTTTATTCTTACAAGTGATTGCTAGAGGATCTAGTTGTGATCTGAATGAAACCTATGTAGATGATGACATAAACACTCAAACAATCCCTAATCAAGGCCTCATTAGGTTCCACTCGATCTAGTTGTTCATGTAGAAGACCTTTGTAGATAGTAAAATCAAGTATAGTAAACCCAAAGTCATCTATTCCAGTCTCAACCCATGCATACTCACCCAACCCCCATTCACTTGTAGGATGAGGTTGAGAAAGTGTTTGAAAAGTAACCCCCTTTGTGTTGTGATCAGACTAGCATACATTGTTGTAAGGGAAGTATCATTGTTCATGTTACATTGAAAAAATTGCATGTGAATCACCATTATTTTAGTTGGTACACCATGTATCATTCCATAATAGACAAATTTCACCTTAGAAGCCCCTCACCCTTCACATGTTACAAACTGAAATGTTTACAAGTAGTTCATGTTACATAAAACAAAGGCATTACCTTAATTATTATGTGTGGTTATGTTACGACCCCACCTCCCGATAACCCCCAATTAAGGGAGACTGAGAGGTCGAAGCCGCACCCATAATTTCTGGATCAAAGGTTCGACATTTAACTAAGAACAATTATTAAATTTTATCAATCTATACTGGAAAGTTGTAAGAAAATAAACTTGTACATACCTTTTGAAAACTTGGATCTCTAAACTTATATCCACTTATGGATTCTACTCTAAATAATCCTCCTTGTATTTTACTTCATGTATTTCACAATATGACGATTTACTGTTTGTCCTTTTGGCTTGTACCTAAAACACCGACACACAAAACGTCGGTCAGCCGAAGCTGGTATGTGGGGGAAACAATAATCATGCAATTATTCATAACAATGTATTGCAGCCAATTACCATTTAACAAACAATTTTTTGTTTTAAATATACCTACGCGATCCATGCATCCCCTATCCTCTGCGATGTCCCTGTATTGGACCTGGATGCTACTTTCCTTATAGTAGATCCCCATTAAACCCCTCATGGTCCCACCCATAGGTGAACCAATTTCTAGGGTTGAGTCCCATGGCACTACCCATAAGTAGCCCACTCCTTAACTCATGGCATGCTAAAGGGTCTCATGGCACTACACTTGGTAGCCCAATTTCTAACCCACAATAACCTAGACCTTACTCTAGGTTACCCCTTTTTAGCCTTTACAAGCCATAGAGGTGGACCCAGATCTAAGCCAGTTATATATATATTCATAGTGATAATCATAGTCACTTTATAGTTGCATGAAATAAAAGGCATCCAATAGTTATTTTCAAGCAACCGATAAAATCATTCGGAAATCGTCGTGAAACTAAAACGATTATTCATAAGCGTAACCACATACCTGATTTGATGATTTCATAAGCATTAAGAAAATCCAACCAAGAAAGCAATCCAAGCAAGCAATTCAACAATCACATAATTCTTGAAAAGAATATGTACTATATTTATTACACACTTTATCAACAATCTATTTTATTGACTTGGATTCACTTTCTAGGGTTTCTAATCTGAATTAAGGTTTCATTAATATTCATTAGGGTTTCTTAGATCAATTTCTCAACATTTATCCCTTTTAGGTCAACAAACCCTAAAATACTCTTTTCTTCTTATATAAACCTTAATTGCTCAAATTATCCATTTTATTAATCTTTTATATCCAATTTGACTTAGGATCATCTTATCTCTATTTATTCATGGATTTGAACAATTAAAACAATTAAAAGACATATTCATCTCAATTAGGGTTTTCAAGCTCATTAATGCATATTCATGCACGAAACCCTAAATTAGGTCAATTATATAAAAAGATCATCTTTTTAGATCCTATTTTCACTTTTATTAACAATAGGTTAATATTGAATTGAATTATCCAGAGAACATCATTCAATCCACCTATCATCAAATCTAAAGGTTTTTCATTAATTACATCATTAAAGATGATAACTTTATGTACATTTCAAATTTCAAGCATATTTATGCACATAATCTCTAAATTAAACTAATTACGTGCAAAGTTCATCCTTTTTTATCTTAATGTACCTTTTTACAATTAACATCTTAATATCAACTTTAATCATCAATTAAACCCTATTAATCACATTAATTATATCAAAATAGGGTTTCTTAACCATTAATTCATTAAAGTTAATAAATTCCATTACTTTTCGAATTGCAAGAGGAATTAACCTCTAAATGTATTTTTATTAGATTCCTCTCATTTTTCTGAGAAAACATCATGATAATGTGCATCCATCTGAGCTACGGTTAAATAGATATGATTTTTGTAAAAGTTCACTTACTTGAGCCAATCAGAGGCTGACACGTCGGCCCCTTCATGCAAAGTAACCCACCTGGTTTGGAAATATAACCCAATGACCTTCGTACCCTCACATAAGTCATTAGCTCTTCATCCCGCTGAGGGGAGAAACGGTCCAATGGCCCTTTCTTCTTCAACCTGTGCGTGCCCTAGCACTGCGCAACAGTAGGGAGCAGGTGTGGTTGCACCGCCCCTCTCTGGACCTCGCCGACCACCGGGAAAGGCTCCCCTACCTCCGACGACCCCTTCCAAGTCCGCAGGTGCCCCAAGACAGGGTCATGGTGGTCGGGATTGCCTGGTAGAACCTGCAACTCCCAACTGCCATTACAGCTGTGCTGCTGTTGCCGTGTGCAGCTAGGGTGAGGCAATGATCAGCCAAACACCCAACGATGTCGTGGGAGTGGAAAACCTCCATCACAACTCCTCCTCAGTCCCTCGGTGCTTCGGGAAAAGCTTTACACCTCTATCTTAGGGTTTGTATGCAAAGAACAAGAAGAAGAAAGTGAGAGGTGCGTGGGATCCTTCCTAGACTTGGCCAAGGCTCTACCCCTATATATAGGGGAGGGTATCTACACCCAAGGATGTTCATACAAGAGTAAACAAGTCCCACTCCCATTAGGACTCCTATTCCTTCAATGAGAAGCAATATTCTCTCTCTTCTTAATCCTTTGTATTTCCTCTATTATTTGGATATTAGGAATTTGAAATTCCTCTTTCATTTTCTTTGTACTTGCCCTTTTTAACTCATTAGCCACAAATTTTATATTTCCTTAAGTAGAAAATACCACTTTTTAACAAAACCATGAAATTCATTAATCATGCATCATATTATCCTCTCATGTTCTATTATTGGTATTTTCTCTTTCCACTTTCTTCATTGGGGCTCCTTGGACCCCAAGAAACTTCAAGATTTCGAAAATCCTTTTTAAGGATACTTATTATCCTTCTAGATGCATCAATATGCATTATTTCACATTATCTTATTTATTTCTTATTAAAATATCTCTTTTTGAGGTTTTCTCTTTATTTCTCTTTTATTTTCCTCATTGGTATTCCTTTTTTCGTTAGGAATCCTTGGGATACGAAATTCCACCAAGGATAACCCAATTATACCTTTTTCCACTTATTTCTAATATTTTATCATTACTTTCTATTTCTTTATTAACAAGGAAATACTAATTTGATCTTTTCTTTTCTTATTGTATTCTTTATGCAATTTTGGACTCCTTGTAATCCAAGGAACTCAAGAGGCACGAAATCCATCCTTGGATTACATTCTCTTGCCTTCTAGAGGTTTCCACACCTTTCTTTTCTCAAAAACTCAATTATTCATTTACTAATTGAATTTCCTTATTACTGGGCCCAATAGCCAATAAAGCCCACAACACAATCATCAAGGCTATTGTAAAAGAAATCCATATTATATATTTATCTTGTTCAAATATCTTTAATATGATAAATCACATTTCTCACCAAAGGAACCCAAAAATTGGGGTTGTAACATCCTTCCCCTCTTATAGGAATTTTGTCCTCAAAATTCAATCAAGCTAACAAACAATTCAGGATAAGTCTTTTCCATGTCCCTCATTGGACCCCTATGTGGCTTTACCGTACTCATGGCGCTTCCAAAGAACCCTTTATCATCGCATATTTTTTTTTCTCTAAGTTCTTTCATCCTGGCGTCTATAAACTGCACAGGTGACTCAGGCCATTTCAGTCTCCCTTGGGACTCACTGGGTTCATTGCTCAGCACATGGTCTGGGTACCTCACATAGTGCTCTAAATTGGATACCTAGAACTCATCACACATTTCGTTACCCTGAGGGGTAAGGTTAACCTTCTCCACCAATCCATCTTAATGGACCCATATATCGGGAACTCAGCTTTCTAAGTTATAGCTCAGAGGGGTCAGATTTTCATGTCACATATTCTCCCACAGTGAACTGCATGTTAGTCTACTTTGCATCCGCTCACGACTCCCATCGTCTCTAGGCTCCTTTCATCCATTGCATGATCAAAGAGACTTCATCTACACACACTGTGGTCCTTTTCTAACCATCATGTGGTCCTTTCACCAACATTACCTTACTGAAGTGGTGACCAACACAACCTCCCTTACAAAGCTTTTTTTTAAATCCTGATACTGACTATGGTGGTTATCATCACATCTTGAAGAATTGTCTCCATGTATCACCCTGAATGAGCACACATGCTCTCGTTAGACCCTTTAGTCTGGATCATACTAACCATTAGTTAGGGGTGATAAGCGGTACTAAAATCGAGTTCTTCATGTACCTACATCCACCTTATGGAAGTGAACCTTTAGGTTATACTCAAGAACTTTTGAACTCATATCACGGTGTAGTTGAACCATCTCTCTCATGGGTAGTTCAACCAGATCTGTCCCTTGACAGAACTCTTTCTTTCTCATGTCATCTAGGTAAGGCAATCTATCATAACCCATATTGCACCTTGACCTTCCTTGGTCTAGGGGAGACTCACAACATCCATAGTGATGAACTCCCATTCCCTCTCGGGAACTCTTTATACTTTATATCCATGCACTGGGTTACTGTTGTTCGTCCCTCACCTCCTAACTCATATGGCCACATACTACATGCAATTTCATATTAAGCAACCCAAGTATTACTATCACTTACTATCTTTGTAGTATCATGGTGTTTGGTAATCTTAAAACCATGATCTCCTGTATGTCACAATTCCTCAAGATTGATTCCTCAGAAACCCTAAACCACTCTCATCAGGGTTTTATTACCTTCCTATCCAAAGAAGTACATCTGAGGTTCTACAACCATCCCTTCATTACATCAAGGACTAGGCTGGTTAACCAAAAAACCATTAACTGATCTCATTACATCAGAGTGTTAGCCAAACATATCTTCTTTTCCAAACATAGGGTTAGTCTAACAACCTTTTCTAGCTTCTAGCGAAACTAGTCAGATATATCTTAGCCAGAGCACCCATCACCACTTCACATCCTTAGGTATTAGGTAACATTGAAGACATACACTTCCATGTATTTCACTTATCATCTCAAACTCGAACTTTAAGTCTATCTTCATTGAGAACACTTTGAGATCATCTTCTTGGTGATCAAACTCAATCTTGTATGACTCATATCTCATTATAAAAACATCCTCATAAGCTGACTACCTCATTCCTCTTAGTGTTTGCAAACCATCCATGTATCATTCACTTTACCAGGGTATGTTATCATCTCTGTCCTCATACCTCAAAGCAACGTTCCAACTCACATCATCTTTTATCCTTGGTGTATGGCATGCGTATTGTCCTATCTGTCACTCCCATAACAAGAGGAAATAAGCATTTTGTTGTAGTCCAAATACAGAGTTCTTCCTATTCTTAGAGTAGAGATGGTACATCCCACCTTGCCAGTACACCTTTAAATCCAAGTTGATACGTTCCACCTATGTCTCTACATCACAATCATCTCAATATCAAGGTTACTTCCATGGAAAACTAGTCTTGAACCTACTGAGGTTTACACACATCCCTTGTTCATCTCCTCTAGGTCTATAGGGTGCTGACACTTTTGGAGTCATCCTCTTCCCTCATGCATCAAGAGAGTGCCCTACTCATCTACCCTTTGGGTCCCATGAGTTCATGAAGGTGATCAATCTCCTAACCCATGGCCCTCAGACAATGATAGTTGTTACCTCCCGACCCTATGGTCGTGTGCAACTAGGGAATTAGGCAACTCCTACTTCCATCAGTATTATCCCTACCTGATCCTAGGATAGACCTAGGATTCTCTTATAGTACATGTTCCACTTAGAACCTTACCCAAGCCTTCATCATCTCTCTCTGCATTCCTAGGTTGCATTTCATCCTTTCATAAGGGTCATGGTGACCAGCCTACTTTGGTCAGGCCCCATATTGGTTACCTCCATGGTAACACATCCACATGCACTTAGAGATGGATATCTATGGGTCTACAGGTTCCTTCTCATACCATGTACTTTTCACTTAGCTTCTCAGGATCTTATGAAACCTCTTTAGGTTACCTTAACCAACAAAACTGGTATACACCCTACAAAGGGGTCCCTCTCCCAGGATGGGAGGAAACTACAACTCTTGACCACAAGGTCACAAACATCCTTAGGTCTAGGGTTTACATCCATATGCTTAACCCTAGTAAGCTATTAAGGCATAAGCAGACCACTAAACCAGGATAGGTCATCTGGGTTCTCATTCTTCAACATTAGATCAAGGTCATACCTTCCCATGTCATCAACTTAGTTGGGAGGGGTTTGCCAAACATACCTTAAACGTAAGGGGTTTTCCTTTCCTCTGAACATAAGGAGTACCATGCTCGCATTTATAGAAACTAAACTCTCATCATGAGCATTAGGTACACCACTTCCCCTCTTAGGCCTAGGAACCCTAGGTTCACTTTTTAGGTGTCCAACTGCATGCTTAACCTCTTAACCACAAACCAAACATGTATCGGGTCATACTTTTTCCTCGATCGACACTTTAATGTTGAGTCTTCCTTGAGGACAAACAATAAGGTACAAGGCCTCATAACCTGTTACTAAACCTCTCTAGGGTATACAAAACTTCTTCTTCCTTTTTCAGAAGGTAAACACTTATACCATATGCACATAGGTGCCAGAAGCCTCATCCTCTCTCTAGGGTTTAGTTCTTCTAAAGGCAACCAATATATCATCAACCTTCAGGGGTCAAGCATAAGGCAACCACTATCATCCACTTAGGTCGCATCATCCTCAACTCCCTACTTTTCCTCATATCTTAGAGTCTAGGATTCCAACCTTCTTATTTGGTTCCTACTATCTCTTTCTAGAGCTAACCCTACAACAAACCTCACCATTATAGGTCCTCTCTTCGTGAAGGATCAACCTCGAAAGCATGCCCCTACCTAGATGAAGCCTATGTTCAACTTATGTTTGCTCAAGGTTATCCATAGTTCTTTATGCTTATTTCATAAGCCATCCTTCATTCTCACCTGGTCAGGGTTTCAACCTATTGCTCACACTACTAACGTACCCTGGGTGCATGTTATGCCCTACTCACATAAGCTCATAGGGTTTCTACAGGTCCTTCACTAACATCATCATCGAAGGAGCTATCCTTTACCCTAACATGCATGACCCTTCCCAGGGTTGGGTTGCCAAAGGTGATAGGTCACCCATGGATCATATGGCATCCCAAAGGCATGTCCTTTCAAACACCTGGTCTAACTCATCATGCCATCTCTCTCTCTAACCTTCACTTAGGGTTAGGGTTAGCATCATCCTCAGAGGATGTGACATGTCTCTACTTGCAATGGAGATCTCTATCTCCAAGACTAACTCTCTTTACTTATCCTCCTGACAAGAAGGTCTAGCCTTAGGTCTCTTCTGAGGACATGACAACTTATTTCATATGACCTAAGCATGTATCTATTCTTTAGTTTGCGCTTAATCTATTAAGCTTATGTCCATGACATCTTATTTACATGCTTTTCATTAATTTGGTGGAGAATTCCTTAGACCTTATTAACCTTACCCATACCTCAAGAGGGTGAGGAGAAGAGAGGAAACCCTAATCCTTAAGGTCCTTAACAGAATTTGAGTTGAGAAAGGATGAATAAGATGAGAAAGTCCTAAAGGTATCTTATTTCGATTCATACCCTAAGACTTTGGCCAGGCAGTCACACGGGTCTGGGAGTCCTCGTATCCCGACTAGCGGTGCGGAGGAAAATATTTCCAGCCCCCAGTCATGATCCTTTTCTAGATACCTCCATCTTTCAGATAATCCTCTAATAACTCCCTTGGGTTCTATGGAGTTTGTAAAATTTAATAATTATTAATGGTTAAGTGAGGAACCTATGCTCTGATACCAAATGTTACGACCCCACCTCCCGATAACCCCCAATTAAGGGAGACCGAGAGGTCGAAGCCGCACCCATAATTTCCAAATCAAAGGTTCAAAATTTAACCAAGAACAATTATTAAATTCTATCAATCTATACTGGAAAGCTGTAAGAAAATAAACTTTTGCATACCTTTTGAAAACTTAGATCTCTAAACTTCTATCCACTTATGGATTCTACTCTAACTAATCCTCCTTGTATTTTACTTCATGTATTTCACAATATGACGATTTACTGTTTGTCCTTTTTGGCTTGTACCTAAAATGCCGACAAACAAAACGTCGGTCAGCTGAAGCTGGTATGTGGCAGAAACAATAATCGTGCAATTATTCATAACAATGTATTGCAGACAATTACCATTTAACAAACAATTTTACGTTTTAAATACAACTATGCGATCCATGCATCCCCTATCCTCTGCGTTGTCCCTGCAGTGGACTTGGATGCTACTTTCCTTATAGTAGATCCCCATTAAACCCCTCATGGTCTCACCCATAGGTGAACCAGTTTCTAGGGTTGAGTCCCATGGCACTACCCATAAGTAGCCCACTCCTTAACTCATGGCATGCTAAAGGGTCTCATGGCACTACACTTGGTAGCCCAGTTTCTAACCCACGATAACCTAGACCTTACTCTAGGTTACCCCTTTTTAGCCTTTACAAGCCACAGAGGTGGACCCGGATCTAAGCCATTTATATATATATATATATATATATATATATATATATATTCATAGTGATAATCGTAGTCACTTTATAGTCGCATGAAATAAAAGGCATCCAACAGTTATTTTCAAGCAACTGATAAAATCATTTGGAAATCTCCGTGAAACTAAAATGATTATTCATAAGCGTAACCACATACCTAATTTGATGATTTCTCAAGCATTAAGCAAATCCAACCAAGAAAGCAATCCAAGCAAGCAATTCAACAATCACATAATTCCTGAAAAGAATATGTACTATATTTATTACACACTTTATCAAGAATCTATTTTATTGACTTGGATTCACTTTCTAGGGTTTCTAATCTGAATTAAGGTTTCATTAATATTCATTAGGGTTTCTTATATCAATTTCTCAACATTTATCCCTTTTAGGTCAACAAACCCTAAAATACTTTTTTCTTCTTATATAAACCTTAATTGCTCAAATTATCCATTTTATTAATCTTTTATATCCAAATTGACTTAGGATCATCTTATCTATTTTTATTCATGGCTTTGAACAATTAAAACAATTAAAAGACATATTCATCTACATTAGGGTTTTCAAGCTCATTAATGCATATTCATGCATGAAACCCTAAATTAGGCCAATTATATAAAAAGATCATCTTTTCAGATCCTATTTTCACTTTTATTAACAACAGGTTAATATTGGCTAGAATTATCCAAAGAACATCATTAAATCCACCTATCATCAAATCTAAAGGTCTTTCATTAATTACATCATTAAAGATGATAACTTTATGTACTTTTCAAATTTCAAGAATATTTATGCACATAATCTCTAAATTAAACTAATTACATGCAGAGTTCATCCTTTTTGATCTTACTGTACCTTTTTACAATTAACAAGTTAATATCAACTTTAATCATCAATTAAACCCTATTAATCACATTAATTATATCAAAATAGGGTTTCTTAACCATTAATTCATTAAAGTTAATAAATTCCTTTGCTTTTCGAATTGCAAGAGGAATTAGCCTCTAAATGTATTTTTATTAGGTTCCTCTCATTTTTCTGAGTAAAAATCATGTATAATGCGCATCCATCCAAGCTACGGTTAAATAGATATGATTTTTGTAAAAGTTCACTTACTTGAGCCAATCAGATGCTGACACGTCGGCCCCTTCATGCAAAGTAACCCGCCTGGTTTGGAAATATAACACAATGACCTTCGTGCCCTAGCATAAGTCATTAGCTCTTCAGCCCACTGAGGGACGAAACGGTCCAATGACCCTTTCTTCTTCCTCCCGCGCGTACCCTAGCGCTGCACAGCAGCAGGGAGTAGGTGTGGCTGCATCGCCCCTCTTTGGACCTCGTCGGCCACTGGGACAGGCTCCCCTACCTCTGATGCCCCTTCCAAGTACACAGGTGCCCCAAGATAGGGTCGTGGTGGTCAGGATTGGCTGGTGGAACTTGCAACTCGCAGCTGCCATTACAGCCGTGCTGTTGTGCCGCGTGCAGCTAGGGTGAGGCAATGATCGGCCAAACACCCAACGATGTCGTGGGAGTGGAAAACCTCCATCGCAACTCCTCCTCAGTCCCTCGCAGATTCGGGAAAAGCTTTACACCTCTATCTTAGGGTCTGTATTCAAAGAACAAGAAGAAGAAAGTGAGAGGTGTGTGGGATCCTTCCTAGACTTGGCCAAGGCTCTACCCCTATATATAGGGGAGGGTATTGTGACAACCTCGATTTTTCTCTCTCCTTTATTATACCATTCCTTTCTCTATTGGTGACTCACATCACTCAGTATGAGTTCAATTTCATGACTTGTCTTATTGATGACCCATTTTGATCACTATATGCATGATTTTCACAATGTGTGACATTAACACTTTGAGTTTAGTATTGAGCTTAGTATTATCATTTATTACATCATCCTCTTGAATCCATTTTGAACCCCATCAATATGATCATAATGCTCTCATTTGTATACTATGTTGTAGACGATTCAATTACGAATCCAGAGGAACAAAAAGCATATCGATTGGACCTTCGGAGTCCAAGTTATGACACCTTGATATTCTGCTATTTATAATTTGTTTTAGCTCTTTTATATGCCCTTTTCTCTATTGGGCCGGCCACATAGGCCCAATACAACACTGTAGCCCATCTTCTTGTCCCCTCCCCTTCCGCTTCAGGAAACCAGCGACAGGGAAAGAGTTTCCCTGCCTCCACCCAGATTGGGTAACGGACGGCAACCCTAGTCTTCTCCTTATATACCCCCCTCCCTGGTTTGCCCTTCTCCGATTTGCCCTAGTCTTCTCGTGCTGCCGACTTTTCTTTTTCCCTTTTGCGTTGGCATCCCTCTTTTCTTCTTGCTGCTTCCGCCCAAAACCAGCTCGGAGAGATGCCAACGGCCAGCCGTGAACCCTCGGCGTCGTAGTCCCGTCCAACCACCACAGAGCCCCCACCGACCTCCGACCCACTCCTCCGCGGTCTGCCATGGGCGCAGCGGCCCCGGGGAAGGCTGGGCGCCGCCCTGCCGGTCTGCTCTGTTCCGTTCGGGAAACAGGGGATCGCGCGACCAAGAAAACGGGGGAAGGGATGAGAGGAAGTGGCGGGTGAGCGGCCCAGTGAGCACATCGACCCAAAATCATAGGCCCAGACCGGCGGGAGATGGACCACTGGATGAAGAGTGGACCACCAAGGTCCCATGATCCATTGGCGGCAGGTTGTCAATAGATACATGGGTATGTCCTCCTTTATTAATATAGTTGTTAATCAAAAGTTCTAAAATCCATAACTTCCATCTCCCTTGGCCAAAAGTTATAATCCAATATACCAAATTGATCAGCTCGACAAGACCTACCAATTGGGCATGGTTCCAGGTCCTAAATCTGATGTTTACTCCCCTGATTTCTTGAAAATGATAACTTTATCCATGTTGAGTTCATTCAATGCATCTCGGTGATAAAACTTGAACCTTTAATGATCATCTATCTGCCTAATCATGAAATCAGAATCTTTAGTACATCTTTGATCTACAAGAGGGTCCTTATCACCCCTATTGCTTAAGAATTACTCCCGTTTGCACTATGTGACTTGTCCTTGGACTTTAATATATGATCTTGACCAAAGTTGTTATGTTTCTTGAATATGATTCATGTATCAATGTCTTGATGATCTAATCTTTCTTTTTGTCTAAATATCAATGTCTTGATGATACCTAGACCCTAAGGGACATCTACCCAACCTTGTTTATGCCTCTTATGTCCTACTCTTTCTGATCTAAACCATCCCTTATGCTTGGTTCTATTTCATTGATAACCTTTGTCCTTGGTTACTCTATTATGAGTCTCGTGACCTAATTTGGGTATAAGTGTCCTAAATCTTATCATGTCCAGATGAAACCTTGAAAGAATATGGAACTTGAACCACACTCCTATGATGACCTCTAGATCAATACAATATCATATAATGAACCAATAAGCAACTTGGAACCCATCTTGGCCAAAACCCTAAAATGCATCTAATTTGGGTTAATGATAATAATCTAATGCATATATGTAATCTTATTCTTAATCAGGTTTAGCATGTGGCTAGATGGTAATGGATGTGTTAAGTTAAGAATCTCTGAATCAGGTATGGGCCTTATCTAGCTATATGACTACCGCTTTCTTGCTTGAAAAGACATATATTATATGCTTGTTTGTCTATTTTCTCAAATATTGCCATGTAGTGTTGCTATGTCATACTCGATGTTTGTTTCGTCTGTTTTATAACTTGAACACATATATATATGGAACTCCATTATAATATTGTTGATAAAGGGCTCTTGGTGATGTCCTTGAGGTCCCTCTTGTATAAAAAAGGGTTAGCTAAGCTTGAGCACCCTTACGGACCCTTCCGACGGGAAGTTGGTCAAAGGCCTTTAACATGTTTGATATTGTTGGTATAATGGAGTGAAATGACATAAAATATGGTTTTGCATTTGTTAAACAATTAACATGTTTAGTTTTGTTCGTTTAGTCTTGAAATCTTTTCAAAATTATGCAAAGCTTATATATATGTGTATCTTTCGGCCCCATACTCAACACCTCGTGTGTTGACCCATTTCTCGTATGTTGTTTTTAGGTTCAGAGATGGCTAGAAGGTTGATGGGCTTGGTGAGCTATGCTAGGTGTACTTGTTGTAAGATCCAGATACAGTATACATGAGCAGACTTGTACAAAGTGACTCTGGAAATATGTAATCAAATTCATGAATATAATGCATTTTGTATAATTACATTTGTTGAATGTTGAGACTATGTTGGTGCCTTTATCTTGTTATATGTTCATGTGTGTTAAGCTTTACGCTTCCGCATATCGCCTTTGGTATACGTTTGGTTCATGGGACTGGGATTCCGGTTTCGTGACAGATGGTATCAGAGCATGAACAATAACTACACCAAACATTGCTCAAATGAAACACAAACTAAATTCACTTTACATCCCAACCCTAGAAACTTAATAATATGTCCTTTGTGGACTAGGTTGACTTAGCCTCTAGGTTAGAACCTAGATGTTCTAGAACTAGGTGTAGACTTGTGTAAGTTACCTCCCTAGACATGATTCACGACATGTGCTTAGGATGTCTACACAAGTGTGCACCATGTTCTTGCTAGTTCTCTAGGTGTCATGATACTAGACTGCCTAATGAGTGTGGTAACTCATTTTGGTTTTGGTTTTATTCGAATGGAGTATGGTGGTTTTTATCGCATGTTTAAACATTGGAGAAAATATATTTGAAATATTATTATATGTACATATGAAAAATGTTACCACACACAGAAAGGCAGTGAGTTTCCATGCAACCTAGGAGAAAGAGATGTAACATCAAGTCTAGATGAGAGAGTTTAGATGATAGTGATAATCTCTAGAGTTGTCTAGAGCCATGATATAGGTTAGGCATGTGAGTAACCTAGAAACCTAAGATGATGATTATGATATTGATGATGATGTTGATGTTTTGTAGGACACAAGATGTTTGAGGAAGGTTAAGTATGTTTGATGATATGAGATGAGTTGGGCCATGCAACCCTATCTAAACCTAACACCTCGTATGATAAATATGGTTTGGTTGATGTGCTAAACATAGCAAGTGGGTTGGCATGCTTACTGGTACCTAGTTTGTACGTGCTGAGATATGATATGTGATATATATAGTTTGAGACCAACACGAGCCTCAATCTCTTTACGAAGGAAGACCTCTAGCATGGGACATATGAATAGGGTGACATGTTGATATGAGTTGACCCGTATCGGGAAAAGGTTAGAGTACCTAAACTCCAAAATATTTGAAATGTTGAATATTATGAATGATGAAATACTTGATGATGAGTCCCTAGCTAGAATACTTCTAAGTATATGAGTTGAGTGACCTAGTGGATGGTTTCCTTGAAGATGTTGAACCCTAGATGTCCTATGAAAATATCTAACCCTAGAGAAAGAGGTAATTGAAAATTTGATGCTTGATATATGTATATAGGTGAGGGAGATGTCCCAAGACCCAAGATGATGTATATGATGTGTGATATCCATGATGAGCCTCATACTCGGGTTAGTAATTGTATATAAAGGAGTCTAGCGGTTACCTTTATTTCTCAAAAGATGGGTAGTAATTTTATTACAAGTAGAAGATTGTGGTTAACGTGTATTGTTGAACACATATATATATGGAACTCCATTATAATATTGTTGATAAAGGGCTCTTGGTGATGTCCTTGAGGTCCCTCTTGTATAAAAAGGGTTAGCTAAGCTTGAGCACCCTTACGGACCCTTCCGACGGGAAGTTGGTCAAAGGCCTTTAACATGTTTGATATTGTTGGTATAATGGAGTGAAATGACATAAAATATGGTTTTGCATTTGTTAAACAATTAACATGTTTAGTTTTGTTCGTTTAGTCTTGAAATCTTTTCAAAATTATGCAAAGCTTATATATATGTGTATCTTTCGGCCCCATACTCAACACCTCGTGTGTTGACCCATTTCTCGTATGTTGTTTTTAGGTTCAGAGATGGCTAGAAGGTTGATGGGCTTGGTGAGCTATGCTAGGTGTACTTGTTGTAAGATCCAGATACAGTATACATGAGCAGACTTGTACAAAGTGACTCTGGAAATATGTAATCGAATTCATGAATATAATGCATTTTGTATAATTACATTTGTTGAATGTTGAGACTATGTTGGTGCCTTTATCTTGTTATATGTTCATGTATGTTAAGCTTTACGCTTCCACATATCGCCTTTGGTATACGTTTGGTTCATGGGACTGGGATTCCGGTTTCGTGACAGAACATATATCTTACATAGCTTGAGTGGCTTGAACTTGTGGAGCTCTTTCTAGATATAAGTGAGAGAACTTGAAAATTGTGACATTAATGATAATGGTGTTCTTAGAATGATGCTTGTACATGAAATATCTCGCTTATGTTTAAAAACTTGAATATGTACGATAATCCACTCTCATAGGCTAGACCTAATATGAAATCATACTATACATAAAAGATGTAGCCTTGAAATCATGAACTGGATCTGATGATGTCTAGAGATCTTACCTTGAATAATGAGGGTAACACGTCTAACCTCATACTCAAATGAAAAAAAAAACCGATATAACGATACACTTGGAATCATAATTCAGATGAACATGATGAATAAATTGTTTAATTTTAGATTTAAACGGAAAAATAATGAACATAATTGATTAGAGTTGGTGGAAATTTTGGGGAAAACAAAACCATACATGAAATCTAGAGTAAAGATGAGATACACACTTGATGATAATCTTGGTTGAAGTTATGTCCATAAACATGATTCTTTTGAGAAGTGATAACATAGATTTTGATAATACACCCTGGTCGTGTATGAAGATTAGTACAAAACTCTGATATATGGATACTAAAGAATGAGTACACCCTTGATAAGGATAACCTAGTGTGCATCCATCATGTGAAATGCCTTGATAACCATGGATTTTGGCTTGACTCTTAACTATGATCTTGGTTGAATTTCGGGGACAAAATTCCTTGTAAGGAGGGAAGGATGTGACAACCTCGATTTTTCTCTCTCCTTTATTATACCATTCCTTTCTCTATTGGTGACTCACATCACTCAGTATGAGTTCAATTTCATGACTTGTCTTATTTATGACCCATTTTGATCACTATATGCATGATTTTCACAATGTGTGACATCAACACTTTGAGTTTAGTATTGAGCTTAGTATTATCATTTATTACATCATCCTCTTGAATCCATTTTGAACCCCATCAATATGATCATAATGCTCTCATTTGTATACTATGTTGTAGACGATTCAATTACGAATCCAGAGGAACAAAAAGCACATCGATTGGACCTTCAGAGTCCAAGTTATGACACCTTGATATTCTGCTATTTATAATTTGTTTTAGCTCTTTTGTATGCCCTTTTCTCTATTGGGCCGGCTACATAGGCCCAATACAACACTGTAGCCCATCTTCTTGTCCCCTCCCCTTCCGCTTCAGGAAACCAGCGACAGGGAAAGAGTTTCCCTTCCTCCACCCAGATTGGGTAACGGACGGAAGCCCTAGTCTTCTCCTTATATACCCCCCTCCCTGGTTTGCCCTTCTCCAATTTGCCCTAGTCTTCTCGTGCCGCCGACTTTCCTTTTTCCCTTTTGCGTTGGCATCCCTCTTTTCTTCTTGCTGCTTCCGCCCAAAACCAGCTCGGAGAGATGCCAACGGCCAGCCGTGAACCCTCGGTGCCGTAGTCCCGTCCAACCACCACAGAGCCCCCACCGACCTCCGACCCACTCCTCCGCAGTCTGCCATGGGCGCAGCGGCCCCGGGGAAGGCTGGGCGCCGCCCTGCCGGTCTGCTCTGTTCTGTTCGGGAAACAGGGGATCGCGCGACCAAGAAAACGGGGGAAGGGACGAGAGGAAGTGGCGGGTGAGCGGCCCAGTGAGCACATCGACCCAAAATCAGAGGCCCAGACCGGCGGGAGATGGACCACTGGATGAAGAGTGGACCACCAAGGTCCCATGATCCATTGGTGGCAGGTTGTCAATAGATACATGGGTATGTCCTCCTTTATTAATATAGTTCTTAATCAAAAGTTCTAAAATCCATAACTTCCATCTCCCTTAGCCAAAAGTTATAATCCAATATACCAAATTGATCAGCTCGACGAGACCTACCAATTGGGCATGGTTCTAGGTCCTAAATCGGATGTTTACTCCCCTGATTTCTTGAAAATGATAACTTTATCCATGTTGAGTTCATTCAATGCATCTCGGTGATAAAACTTGAACCTTTAATGATCATCTATCTGCCTAATCATGAAATCAGAATCTTTAGTACATCTTTGATCTACAAGAGGGTCCTTATCACCCCTATTGCTTAATAATTACTCTCGTTTGCACTATGTGACTTGTCCTTGGACTTTAATATATGATCTTGACCAAAGTTGTTATGTTTCTTGAATATGATTCATGTATCAATGTCTTTATGATCTAATCTTTCTTTTTGTCTAAATATCAATGTCTTGATGATACCTAGACCCTAAGGGACATCTACCCAACCTTGTTTATGCCTCTTATGTCCTACTCTTGCTGATCTAAACCATCCCTTATGCTTGGTTCTATTTCATTGATAACCTTTGTCCTTGGTTACTCTATTATGAGTCTCGTGACCTAATTTGGGTATAAGTGTCCTAAATCTTATCATGTCCAGATGAAACCTTGAAAGAATATGGAACTTGAACCACACTCCTATGATGACCTCTAGATCAATACAATATCATATAATGAACCAATAAGCAACTTGGAACCCATCTTGGCCAAAACCCTAAAATGCATCTAATTTGGGTTAATGATAATAATCTAATGCATATATGTAATCTTATTCTTAATCAGGTTTGGCATGTGGCTAGATGGTAATGGACGTGTTAAGTTAAGAATCTCTGAATCAGGTATGGGCCTTATCTAGTTATATGACTACCGCTTTCTTGCTTGAAAAGACATATATTATATGCTTGTTTGTCTATTTTCTCAAATATTGCCATGTAGTGTTGCTATGTCATACTCGATGTTTGTTTCGTCTGTTTTATAACTTGAACACATATATATATGGAACTCCATTATAATATTGTTGATAAAGGGCTCTTGGTGATGTCCTTGAGGTCCCTCTTGTATAAAAAAGGGTTAGCTAAGCTTGAGCACCCTTACGGACCCTTCCGACGGGAAGTTGGTCAAAGGCCTTTAACATGTTTGATATTGTTGGTATAATGGAGTGAAATGACATAAAATATGGTTTTGCATTTGTTAAACAATTAACATGTTTAGTTGTGTTCGTTTAGTCTTGAAATCTTTTCAAAATTATGCAAAGCTTATATATATGTGTATCTTTCGGCCCCATACTCAACACCTCGTGTGTTGACCCATTTCTCGTATGTTGTTTTTAGGTTCAGAGATGGCTAGGGTTTGTATGCAAAGAACAAGAAGAAGAAAGTGAGAGGTGTGTGGGATCCTTCCTAGACTTGGCCAAGGCTCTACCCCTATATATAGGGGAGGGTATCTACACCCAAGGATGTTCATACAAGAGTAAACAAGTCCCACTCCCATTAGGACTCCTATTCCTTCAATGAGAAGCAATATTCTCTCTCTTCTTAATCCTTTGTATTTCCTCTATTATTTGGATATTAGGAATTTGAAATTCCTCTTTCATTTTCTTTGTACTTGCCCTTTTTAACTCATTAGCCACAAATTTTATATTTCCTTAAGTAGAAAATACCACTTTTTAACAAAACCATGAAATTCATTAATCATGCATCATATTATCCTCTCATGTTCTATTATTGGTATTTTCTCTTTCCACTTTCTTCATTGGGGCTCCTTGGACCCCAAGAAACTTCAAGATTTTGAAAATCCTTTTTAAGGATACTTATTATCCTTCTAGATGCATCAATATGCATTATTTCACATTATCTTATTTATTTCTTATTAAAATATCTCTTTTGAGGTTTTCTCTTTATTTCTCTTTTATTTTCCTCATTGGTATTCCTTTTATCATTTGGAATCGTTGGGATATGAAATTCCACCAAGGATAACCCAATTATACCTTTTTCCACTTATTTCCAATATTTTATCATTACTTCAATTTCTTTATTAACAAGGAAATACTAATTTGATCTTTTCTTTTCTTATTGTATTCTTTATGCAATTTTGGACTCCTTGGAATCCAAGGAACTCAAGAGGCACAAAATCCATCCTTGGATTACGTTCTCTTGCCTTCTAGAGGTTTCCAAACCTTTCTTTTCTCAAAAACTCAATTATTCATTTACTAATTGAATTTCCTTATTATTGGGCCCAATAGCCAATAAAGCCTACAACACAATCATCAAGGCTATTGTAAACGAAATTCATATTATATCTTTATCTTGTTCAAATATCTTCAATATGATAAATCACATTTCTCACCAAAGGAACCCAAAAATTGGGGTTGTAACAGGTTAGCTCGCTCCTCAGATATTCTATGCTCCAGATCTATCACCAACTAAATTCCATACTTAATCCATTTACAATGTTTGCAAGTTGTACAAACCGGATGTTGTTTAAGTCAATGGAAAGTCTGGGAAAATTGCTTCAAGCACATGTAGAAGTATAGTTGTCAACTTTAATGAGCTTACTCAGGGCCTTGCCAATCATGTGGGGCATCACCTCATTGTAGAGATATAGGGGACAAAAACTTGCACATTCAGTTACTCAAGTACAAGACTTTATGTGAAAAATGCTTTCTATTATAAAACTAGTCTTCTCCCTCCATGTTTGAAATATTCACTATGGGATAGATTCTAGACTTTTGCATGTGGTTGTATCTACAAGTGGGATTTGGACCTTCTGGAGAGGTGGAAACACCTGAGGTTGGTAACTGAGATACATGGAAACTAGTTTATTTCAGTTCTATTGTCAGTGTGACTTTATTTCTTAGTTCAAATTTTGTGACACAAGAGTATGTTCTTAATTATTATAAATGTAGAAATGTTCTTCATATTTGCTAGAATCTAGAGTCAATTCTTCTTTAGAAAATGAATTTCACCCTTAAGTTTTTGTTTCTGATGAACATAGGTATGAATATTTACTTTATGAGTTGTTATTCACTACTTATATACATCCATGTGCTCAAACAAATTTAGGGAGTTCATCATTTTCAAGAAGGTCCTGAGATAGAAAGTAATATCTATTTAGATTCATCTATTAGGTTTCTTATTTCATAGTAAGGTTTATTATGGTTGCCCATTCTCATGGATGGGTGCATTTCTTTCAGGGAATGATGCATTCATAATTCTCTCTTATACAAGTTCACCACATTATGGAAGTTCTTCATCTTCAAATATTGTGATTCTAGAAGGTTGGTCTGCATCATGTTTAACATCAAGATACCCTTAAGGATAACAAAAAGGAAGGAGGATAGTTTGAGCATTGTTATAAGCTTGTGGATGGGTATGTCAGTGGCTACTAGTACAATAGGACCAGTTCCACAAAGGTTGGTCACTTCATCCACTCTGGGTATGTACATGGTGTTGTAATATCAATTGCCAATTGCTTTCTTCATTTAGTCTTTAATTTTATGAAATTTTGTGATCGTGTCAAAATACAGAGACAACTATTGGTTTCATCAAGTCACAAAGCTGACTTCTTGGTTTTGTTCTATTTCTATTGCTATTCTAACTATTCAAGCAACTATCTGGGGGTAAAGACCTTTGTATTAAAATATGTGAAGCCACGCTTGTGCAAGAAAACTAGAGACATGCAGTGAATTCCATTTGATACCCTAATAGTTAACCATGGTGGTTTGCTGTTTATATTCTCTATTTTTGTTGTTTTGCATATAAAGCTCCATAAATATGTGGTATATTGTACAAATCTACTAGCACTATGATATATATGGTACATATAAATATCTAATACAGGGGAACTTTATACCAATGGTGAAAACATCGATATGTCCAACCCAATCACAACCCACTCCCCTCCACCCCTCCCAAACAATTATTGCTACTCTTTCTTCAAATATCCAATCGCCACCTTCTCGTTGTTGCCACCATTGCATGTCCCTCCTCATAACTAAGTTATCCTATCCGCTATCTGTCTTCCTACCTTAGATTTAGTCCACCTCCTTTCTTAAGGTTGGCATGATCTGACCTCTATGTATTAAACACCTCTCATTCATGTCTCTGCCTAAATCTAGTATGTATGCTTTTACTAAATATATTGTAGTGACATGATGATTTCTATTTGTGTTCACATATATGTTCTATAGTATTTAATTTCTACATGTGTCTGCCGTACGGAATGACATATTGTATCAGTTTATTTTTCACCTGCCTTTTTGTAATCATGGATTCCTTGGCATCCAGTGACAGCTCTGACAATACTATCGGATGGTTTACTTATATAAAACTCAAACTCCAACAACTGCATCATTTGGGCTCAGTCTTGGATCCATATCCAGTTTGATATCCCTACTAAAGCACATCAACAAGGCGCTAACTATGAAAAATTAAGTGATCCAACAAATGGAGTCTGGGATGAGAAGGATTTCTGGGTTCTCTCCTATATTCTCAATAGTATTGAGCCTAATCAAATTGTAACTCATCTTCTATATATAAAAATAAGGAACAACCTTTCACCGACATTTTCTTCAAAAAATTACCTCCTACATCTTTATAATAGTTGAATTGAGATGTTGGAATCTTGTACCAAATGTGGGGCAAGATCTTTTAACCATTACAGAATGTTTCTTGTTTATGTTCCATGGAATTCTTAGGATGTATTTTTTGATGGCTCAGTCTGGTGGTGTTCAAGTCATGAATCTTTCTCGATTTTGGTTGTGTCCCTTGTAGGATCTTTCAAACCTTGTAAAATGGCTCTAATTAGTGTTACTAGTCATTCGTAGGATGTAATTGTTGATACCTCACTCTACTATTTATTCAAGTCATCGATATTTCTCTATTTTGGTTATAATCATGGGTCTATATGTTTTGCATGGTTATGCATCTGAAAATTCTAGCTTGTTGTCCCTTTGAGTTCTATCTGAACCTCTAGCTCAGTGGTCCTCATGAGATATCAAGATGATGTTTCTTCTATAGTTCCCTGGTGCCAGCTTCTGGTGCTTGATTTTTTCTCATGTCAAGCTGAATTTATGTATCTTTATATTCTAAGACATGATGATATGTTGGAGTGTTCAACAGTTATGGAGCTTGCAAAACTTCTAACTTTGAGGCAATAAGTCTCGGCTGGATGGGGGTGTCTAATTGGCATTGGTTCTTTGATTTATGGTATGACCTTGGTTTAAATCACGATTCACTTTGTCCTTTGAAAAGAGAAGCTTCTGCTTGATAAGCTGATATGTTGGAATGATTTTGAGTTTTAAAATTTATTCATTTGAACCCCAATTCTATGGCAATGAAGCTTTGTTTGCTAAAATATATTGATTGGCTTGTTCCTAGATTTATAAGAATGGGTCAATTTGGGTTTGCCTTCATATGTTGTATGTACATTTTGGTTGTTGATCCATTGTCTTCAGGGTTTAGTTTGGTGTAATCCATGATTCATTTTGCCATTTGAAAAGAAAAGCTATTGCTTGTCTCCTTATGTTGTTGGTTATCCACATTATGTACTCTATACCTTCTCTAAACTTATTTTTTAATAGGACAAGAAACAAAAATTGGAGGTCAGGTTACTGGGTTGGAATGTGAGTGCCTTTATTTGATAAGTATCATTTTAATGCATCTTATGGGATAAGGATTTGTATTTTTATCATATTGAACGGTTTTACATTATTGGAATTATAAGTTATTTTAAGGTTCAAACTCCTTTACTTCTATTTCATATTATTAAATGATTTCTGAATAATATCGACTTGGAAGGGGGGCTATGCAAAGACTTATCCTTCCTAATCTAAAGGTGAACTAGCTAAGAACCGAGCAATGAATTTTAACTTATGTAAATAAAACCTGCAGTAGCAAGAAATAAAAAGAGTGACGTTTCTTAGTATCTTTTGCATTCCCTTTTATCTTCCAGATCGTTAATAGCCTTAGTTCGTGTGGCTGAACCTGATTTGAGTGTAATCCTCTCCAATTCCATCTTTGTTGCTTTCATTATTGTGTTGTGGGCAGCTAATGCCTCAACAATTTCCATGTCAGTCATAAATTGTAGGTTTTGAAAATAAGCTACTCAAAGTTTTCCTTTGAAGTCTTAGAAAGCTGAACCAAACCCCCCACATTTGAATGTTGTGTCCGTATTGATTTTTACAATGCATTGACATGGAGGTTGCCGTTTTTAAGTATTCATTTATGTGCTCGCCTTTGACTGAATATTGACAAGAAAATAGGTGACTTTCTTAATACCAATGTATCTAAATATATGTTTAAGAGTACTATTGATGCATAATGCTAATATAATTATGGATTTTAATCATGAAGTTCAACATATATCTTGAAATCTGAATACATTATTTTTCACATTTCTAATTAGAGTAGGGAGATACATGTGAGGAGCATTTTAAGATTGTCCACCAATGATTCCCAAAAATATGCAGCTTTCAGACATGGTGCGTTTTCCCAAAATTCTAGCCAGAACCTGGAGTAGGATGTGGTTTGAAAACAACTTGTTCCAAAACAATTATCATAGATTTTTCTTTGGGTAAGGATGTATTAAAACATATTTTTATAGTATTTATGCACTACATTGAAACTTAGATCTTACTTTTGTATCTTTCTATCCCCTTCTCTATATTATGATGAGTTTAATCACATATTTGTAGGATTATACATTCTTGCTGCATTTTGCAAATATTGTGCAAGGTGATAATGGTCCGTAGTATGCATATTGTTGATTTCAAGAACTCTAAAACATTCTGACCTGCAAACATCACCTTCTGCAAGCCTACATGACAAAGGTCCAAAAAGCAACAAACTGTAATCAAGTAGATTACATATCATAAAAAGAAGTAGAATGTTGGAAAGCATCAATGTCAACTACATCAGAAATGGTAGTGGTCATTCCCTTTTCTTCAACATGTACCCGATTGCCGGAGATTGCATTTCATATTTTTGAGATTCCATCTAAGGAAATTTTGTGTTCTCGCATTCATTAGAATTCAGAAGAGCCCCTTTTTCAAGGTAAGTCAATTCTCCACAATGCTCAGAGTTTTCTGTGCAGTGTGAATCATGACCAGCAAGGTGTTTTTGACTTGCAGGTGTAACTAACTCTGGACTCAAATTCACTTCAGATGTAAATGTAGTAGTTCCATATTATTGTTGATCATTCAGTGCTAGGTCATTCCTGTTTATTGTTGGACCTGAAGGCTGCATCTTGTCGTTTATCAAATCAAGTGAGACAATAGAGCTTTCCTATATTTCTATTTTGTAGACTACATAATAAGAAACATCTTTGTCTTCACTCACATGCTCACAAAGTTTTACATTTAAAGTAGACTTTCTGCACCCTGACACATCTGCATTTCTATCATTGGATGTGTTTTCATTGTATTTTGAAATTACCATTTCAACAGTGTGTCCAACATCACAGTTTAGATAGCAGAATCACTAGATAAAGAAGGAGCCTTTAGTGTGTACAATAACCCAGATCTTCACTACTTCAAGAGCCTATCTTTTCATCTACATTCACATAGGTATCTACAATAACTAGTTGGTAAGATATATTAGTTAGTTCAAAACATAACATTTTAGTTAGTTCAAAACATATTAGTTAATTTAAAACAAAACATAACATATTACAGTTGGTAATTATTCTATTTCCAGAAAACGTTGCTTCTCAGGATTCCTTGTTGAATGAGACCATTTTTCATCTGTACACATGTTTGTTTTGCAGCAGCTAGGGAACTTCCCAGTCAGCAGCTCGGCATCGATAATCTTCACATTATAACCAGGATGCAACATCCCAAAGTAAGCACACTGTGTTTACTAGAGTCAGGAATATATTCCTTGTTTTGTGACTTGTCAATTTTGCTATGGTGTATAGACCAGATATCACATGGCATGAGATATTCTTTTCTATTTGGTTCTGAGATATTATAAATGCATATACATTTGCATATAGTGGGTGTTTGAGTTTCTGATGTTGCTTTTGATACTCAGGTTTTTGTTGCTGTAATTTCAAAGTGGAAGCTAATTTTCCCATCTAACACTGAGATACTTTGTGGGGGGTGACAAAATGCTCTACATCTTGGTAACTCTAGTCGAGATTCCAACATTATCAGGCACCTCCGCCACACAGATAAATTTAGGTAAAGAGCTTATTGAGAAGACAGCATTAGTACATTGATGTCTTTGTCTAGACATAACATCTACTTTTACATGCAGATACTTAGACAAAGCTTGCATCAAAGTTCAATATGGAAGCAACATGAAGGAGAGTTTGGAGACTATGCTCAGTATCTGAGATCGAGCAAGTAAAATTGGTACTCTCAGTCATCCCAATCTTTTCCTGCACCATCATCTTCAACACAATCCTAGCAAAACTCCAGACCTTCTCTATCCTACAAGGAATATTCATTCCAAGCCATCCCATACATCATGCTCATCTACCTATCCCACTCTATGAGACATGCTTCGTCCCGCTCGCACGAAGGATCACACGCCAAGAATCTGGCATTCTGCAGCGCATCGGTGTCGGCAAGTTTTAGCTGAAATAATTGATTCTAAGATAAGAGAAAGAACATCTTCACAAGAGGGCAACCCTACTCAACCAAGTTAAGATTGTCTTGTTTATATTTTTTAATCCAACGCATGCTCTTCTTCATGATGGTGCAACAACAACAAGAGCTCGAACAAAAGAAGACAATAAGGATGTTAAAACTGGTTGAGAAAGACACAACTCTTTCGCAAAGATGTTAGTAGACCACTGAATCATTGATATATGTATATACTTTTTTTGTACACATGTAATAGGGGCAAGGTATACGTCCTCCCCATGTACATTCGACACTTCATTATAAATGAAAGTAAGATTGTTGGCATAATGAGCATAACTTGCTCTAAATACTACACTATTGTTACTAAAAGAGCTTATGTACTAACAAGTTACACAATATATATATATATATATATATGTATGTATATATATATATGTATATATATATATATATATATATATATATGAATATATAGTCGAACTAAGCATATATGTATGTGTACTAAATGACACTACATATGTAGCTAGATGCATAATCAATTACATATATATGTATATAGTAACTGTTGCCTTTCCCTACACATTAAATACATTTAAAATGTATTAACTTCATGTTTTTGCTACATACTGACTATATATGCAATTGTAGTCATACATTTAGCTATACTTATACTTATATTTAAATATGTAAGGACAATATCTAACTACGCTTCCAGATACATATGAATTTGTCGCGAATGGATAATGTAACTACATATTTGAAAAATATAGTTAAAGGCTTTAGCTATATGAGCATATACTACAATTTGTATGTGTAAAGAAATATGTAGTTAAATCCTTTAGCTACAAAATATGGGGTTTTTGTTACAATTTTTTTTGCAGTTAATGACCATTTTTTTAGTAGTGTAATAAAAGACATTGAGATCTAAAGATACCTCTACAAGACAATACCTCTCCATGATGCCAATTATTTTCTTATTAAACCACATAAATACAACATCATCCCTAATATAAATGACAATTCCAAGATTTCATTCTATATAATTCCATATCTCTCTAAGTAGTGACAAGGAGAAGATAATACAAGTACATGTTCTAAAGGAGATTGGCATCAAAAAGTATAGTTGATGTTAGTGTTTGAGTTACCTAATTAATTTATTAATATGCAACATTTATTTATCTACGCTTCAATGGATTTACTTTTCAACTATGAATATCAAAGGAAACTATTTTTTTTCAATTCAGATATCTATAATGGGTATATGATTAGTTATTTGATTTGAGCATGAATTTTTGTAAGCATCCTAGGCCAAGAATTGGTTAATCTTTTGGTCACTGCATATCATGTATGTCACTATATGATGGCCTTCCTTAGAAACATGATTGGGTTTCTATTGCTATTTTAGGATATCAAGAGATCATTAAGAGATATAGCGGTTGGGTGCATCTATATTGAGCAGTCATATATCAACAAGCATATTTTTAAGGCATTATTACATTAACTACATATCCATATTTCTCTAAGAAATGACCAAGGGTGTAGAGTCACAATTTTTGCTTTAGCTATAGTGGAGATGATGGAGACATTTTTGTACAATATGTTCTCTTGAAGTTTGCCATTTCCATGTGTGTGTTTGAACTCAAACATTACTATCAAGATTGGTTGTTTTTGCATCATTTTGTCATTCTACGTTTTTAGGGTTGAAAGCTAGAAGTCTTTAAACATGATAATTGATCAAGGCACAACTTGTTCCTCTCCTACTGAGAGAATATTCACAATGCTCTCTAGCTTGTGAATTATCCCTTTTAACATGTGGGTGCAAAATTAGGCCATGGTGAGTGGTCTGGGTTAGGAACAAATGGCACAATTTGCTGAACTTTTTGATGAAATGTAGCACTAATTATGTAAGTAAGAATCATGTCAACCACTATAGCTCAGGATCTATTCAAGGCATTTTGCATTAAGTTATGGAGAAAAGGTGCAGGTTGGACAACCACATAATGAATCAAAATGTATTCACTATTAAGCTTCTCAAAAACTTGTTCACAATGAAGGTCATTTTTTCTATTAGTTTATTTTGAAAGATATGGAAATTTGTGATTTGTATGATCAGGGTGGACTGTAATCTAGTACAAGATACTAAAAATATGTTGTCCTTCTTCTAAATTAAAATGGAATTGCATAGAGGGATAACCCTAAACCAATCTATTCCAAGCAACCAACAGACTCATTGAACCAAAACCACGCGTAGTATTTTACCAATGTTCTATACCTAACAACTCAATACAAAATGCTACAACGCCCCTAGGAATACTTCACAAATTATATATAATGAATTAGTACTTTTTGTAGTTCTGTATATCTATGGATGTAGTTTTCAGATGTATTGTATGGATGTAGTTTTTTGAAGAAATGATTTTTTCATTCAGAAGGGGTGGCGACCCAGCTTTTGCTCACCTACGTACCTTCTTATACATATATCTAGATGAATGTTGATTAACAATCTCGGTTTGTTGCCTTCCACTAGTTAATTAGTAAGATCAGATCATGAACATCTTACTCTACAATATGTTTTTTTTCTTCTAATATATAAGTATATTACTTATTGGGTTGAATAATATCAATTTTCATGCATTCTTGTACAAGATCAAAAGCCATAAAAAGATCATGCACGATAAATAAACTGGTTATATGAACGAATTCCAAAAAATTTGGTATTTTTTTAAATGTTGATTGGTTATTATGTCATGGTTAAGTACAACTCTACCTAACTTTTAGCAAAAGCTTATGAGAGATAATATATTACCTCGTAAGATGGTGAAGTCCAAAAATTCATGATTTGTTCACACCTGTCAAAGGATGTGACAATGCCAATAAATTTTTAGGATGATGGAGTTGTTGAATATGACCCCAATCATGAATCATCTGATTTGAGGAAACCAACTCACCGAGGAAGGAAATCACAGTGAACCCTATCAGGATACAACTGCCAAGGAATTCTGCACTGCAACGTCTAGCACCAGAAGCCAGCGTAGGACTATCTGCCTCATAATCACACTCTACTATCAAAAGGGTGAACTTACAAAAATATTGCTCTCCCAACTAGCGGCTTACTCATCGAACATGTAGTAGTTGTTCCTAGCAGAAAATATGGATGAGAAAAGCAAATAGAGTAGTTGCTTAATTCTAAGTAAAGATGCCCACGTCTTTATCTGTTCTAGAAAGGAACGAGCCCCACGGACGGACACTGTCATAATATAAAAATGTAGCAATTTCAACTAAAACAAAGACTGATCTTGAAATTCTGGCTCGTCCCATACAATAGGAAGAATAAATTAAAGATAACTTGTGCTCGGCCCGGGCTATACACCTGATCTATGATCTTCACGAAACAACGAACTGCCACTAGGTAGATTGCAGAGGTAGGATTTTATAGTCAGAATGACATGTGCTTACATACGTGGATCAAGCGGAAATTAGGGTTTTGTTTTTTATAACAGTCCGGACATGATTTATCCTTGGAAGAGTCCAACCATCCATGGAGTATGTCATGGCACCAAGGACAAAAATGGAGAGAGTTTGATAAGCAAAAAAACTTATTATAGGACTGGTCCTATATTGTTTTATAGGACCACCAATCACAATGCAACATCTCCTCCTCTCTCCTCTTTAAAACCCCACCCCCTAAAAAAGGAGAGAGAAATGTACACTATGCAGTATAATAAAATTCTATTGGATCCTACCAAGTTATTATAGGACCAATCCTATAGTAAGTTTTTCCATCGACAAGAGTCCAAGGACGGATGGATCAAGGGATAGAGGATGGAAACAGATAGCGATGCTTCGTATGGTAAATAGTAGATAAGAAATGTTGTTAGTTGTCTCGGAATTTATTTTTCGCTATTTTTAATGGGGAACTCAGGAACTGCATTTTTTTGTAAGTCTACAAGTCACTGGAAGTCACAAAACTCAAGTTCCAACACTTACTTCCAACCAATCATGAAAAACTACTTAAGGAACTCCAGTTCATAAGTTTTTCCGAACCAATTAGGACAAATCAATCGGAACCTGAGATTATTTTGTTGGATTTTATTGAGTGAACCCTTGGTTGTTTTTTATGATATATTTTTTGATTTACAACCCGTCTTATTGGGCTCAAAGTGAATATTTGCAGTTGCAACTATATGATTTTTTAAATCCTCCACGTTTGGTTCCTTGCAGTTTGATAAAAAGCCACATTGTTCGTATAAGGGTACAAACTGCGATCGAAGGCGTAATCATAAAAGAGTATACTAGATATGTGTTGAGGTGTGCGAAATATAATTTACATAAGAGTATTTCCATGGTACTTGACGGTATACATCAGTGCATTAGTCTCTGATAGTGGATACCCTCCCAGGATCGAACAACGTTTTCCGGTGTGAAGCGTGCACACACAGTCATGGCAATGAGTGAAAGGACTGATTGTTCTTCCAATGACAGACAGCAGGCAGAGAAGAGCAGAAGAGAAAAATGGCATAACTTTTTTGTCTGTTCCGAATGATAGTGGAAAATAAACATAAATAACAAGGAAAGGACGCAAGGAAAAGGCGCGTGAAAGGGTGTCTTCAGTTGCAAAACACAATACGGTTTGGAACTACTAAATGAACAGATTCATTGCGGCCCAGGTTAAGAAATGGTTCACTGAACTGAAGGGAAAAACCAAGTCAGGGCCGCACCCACGCAAGGGGCTTCGGGAGGCCAGATTTGCACCCCCCTGCACGTGGGCGCGATGTGCACCGATGCGCCCGATTAAAAGGTTTCTAGACTAGCCCGGCCCATCCCAAATGCCATTTGCTAGGCCCACCATGCGTGTGCGTAGGGCTTGTCCCCTTTTTCTCCTCAATTATTCTATGGATAAGAATCTATATATAAGGATGAGGGAAGTCTCTAATATAAGGAGTATGAGACTAAACCTTTTGCATTTTGGTTTGAAATACAACAGAAAGTACAACAATCCCCCACTATTTCAAAACAAAATAAAATTGAAATTCGGGTTGACCACTGGAAGAACTTAGACAAATGACATCCATAAACTTTGGTAGAACTGAGTTCTTTGAGCCAAAGCATAGAGTAGACTTATGTAATCTGTAGAAGATATGTAGAACTATATTTTTGAACCAATTCCTCCTTTATCTGACTAGAGGTATATTACTCACATGACATTCATAAAATCAATTACCTTTCTTACGGATTGACGCATTTAGGCCATCCGTCTACTGGGAAAATTCATGAATGCTCAGAGGTCTGCCCAAATCTCAACAGGAGTGGCCCCACTCCACACTCATATAGTTGAACTTTCAGCAAGTATATATTGCAATATATACACCACCATTAAAGGCTATGAAATCCATTAAGAAATATATTCAACTGAATCATTACAAATTGTTGTTTACATCATTGGAATGAGATACATTTATTACAACACATTGAGTCATCCAGTGACTTAGTTTTTCCCATTGAACCTTCTTCACGGGATCACCGTTCATGAAGGTTGGATATCCATCACTTCGACTTCTGGTATGGGCATAATCCCATTCTCCTTGATGTATCGCTCACTAGTCTTTGACTTAATGGCTTTGTCAGCGGATCGGCCAAGTTTAATTCTGACTTTACATATTCCATTGAGATTATTCTATCACATACAAGCTGCCTCACAATATTGTGATGTAGATGAATATGTCTACTCTTCCCATTTTAAACTTTGTTTTTAGCTCTTGCTATGGCAACTTGATTAGCATAGTGTATAAACATTGGTGGAGAAGGTTTATCTGAAATGGGAAGATCCATTAGAACATGGCATAGCCATTTAGCTTCAGTTCCAACCTTTTCTAAGGCAATAAACTCAGATTCCATAGTGGAACGAGCTATACATGTTTGCTTGGAAGATTTCTAAGACACAGCACCTCCACCCATAGTGAAGATGTAGCCACTTGTAGATTTTAATTCATCTGAATTAGAAATCCAATTGGCATCACAATATCCTTCTAGCATAGTTGGAGATCCACAAAACATCAATCCATGATTAATTGTGCCTTTTAGGTATCTTAAAACCCTATGTAGAGAATCCCAATGATCCTTGTTAGGATTTTGAGTATATCTACTTAATCTTCCCACTACATATACTAGATCCAGACAAGTGCAATTCATTAAGTACATTAGTCTTCCAATTACTTGTGCATATTTGACTTGTTGAACACTAGTACTTTTATTTTTCTTAAGATTGGAATTAGAATTAGAAGTGTACTTACTGGTTTACAATCAAACATTGAAAACCTATTGAGGATTTTCTCAACATAGTGTTCTTGTGATAGCATGATGCAATCATCATTTTTAAGGAGTTTAACATCTGCCTCGCCCATATCTTTCATGTCAAAATTATAAGCCAAGAAGCCTTTTGTATTATTTATTATATCAATATTAGTGCCAAAAATAAGCATGTCATCTACATAGAGACATATAATAACACAACCTTTGTTATCGACTTTAGAATATATACATTTTTCTCCCTCATTTATATGGAATCCATATGATACAATGACCTTATCAAATTTCTCATGCCATTGTTTAGGTGCTTATTTCAAGCCATAGAGAGATTTGATTAGTCTGCATACCATATGTTCTTTTCCTAGAACTATATAACCTTCGAGGTGATCCATATAAATTTCTTTATCTAAATTTCCATTCAAGAAAGCAGTTTTAACATCCATTTGGTGTATAATTAATTTCTAAATAGGTGCCAAAGCAATTAAAATCCTGATTGAAGAGATTCTAGTAACAGGATCAAAGGTATCAAAATAGTCAATATCCTTTTGTTATTTATATCCCTTGACAACCAATCGAGCCTTGTATTTATCTATAGTCCCATATGTTTTCAATTTTCTTTAAAATATCCATTTACATCATATGGGTTTGATGCCTGGTGGAAGTTCCACTAATTCCCATGTATGATTAGATAATATAGATTCAATCTCACTATTAATTGCTTCCTTCCATAAAGAAGAATCATTTGAATGAATAGCATCATTGTAAGATTTATAGTCATTATCCACTATAAAGGAATAGAAATCATCACCAAGATTCTTTTCCTTCCTCATCCTAGTTGATCTTCTAGGTTCTATACTATCAGGTTCTGAAACATCATTAGAAATGCACTTTGGATATTCTCTAAAATTTCATTTGAAGGATTAGATAAATATTCTAAAGGATTTTTCATAGGAAAGAAATGTTCAAAAAATTCAGAATTTTTAGATTCAACAATAGTATTAGGTTCTACAACATTGTTGTTACTTCTAATAACCAAGAATCTATATGTGGTACTATTTTGAGCATAACTTATAAAAACACTAACTAGTGTTCTAGATCCCAATTTTTGTTTCTTAGGTTCAATTAATAAGACTATAGCTAAACACCCCCACACTTTGAGATATTTCAAATTAGGAGGATATATTTTCCATTATTTATATGGTGTCTTATTTGTCTTCCTACTAGGGATGTGATTTTTTAGAAACAAGATGACAAAATCGCTCCCCCCCCCAAGTTGTTGGGTGCTCCTAAATTGATTAAAATAGAATTCATCATTTCTTTTAGAGTTCTATTTTTACGTTTAACAATTCCATTTTATTGAGGTGAATATGGAGGTGTGTATTCATGTATAATACCATGGTTTACACAAAATTCATTAAAGGGAGAACAATCATATTCATCACCCCTATCTGAGTGAAGACGTTTTATTTTCTTATTGAGTTGATTCTCTACTTCTATTTTATATTTAACAAACATTCCAAAAGATTCATCCTTTGAATGTAGTAAATATAATTTTGTATATCGTGAGAAATCATCTACAAAAATAATGTAGAAACATTTCCCACCTCTAGATAGATTTCCTTTCAAATCTCCAAGATCGGTGTGTACTAAATCTAGTAATTCAGAATTTCTATGTGAAATTTGAGGACACGGTTTCTTAGTAGATTTAGTTTCAACACATATTTGACATTTGTTATTTAAATTAACAACACCATTAATATCCTTTAGTAAACTTGAAGATTTCATGTGTTGTAAGTATTTAAAATTTGCATGTCCTAATCTATTATGCCATACATCAAAAGAATCAACGATATAAGCAGAATGAGTTATTTCATTAACAATAGAGTTTGGTACATTCAGCAGAAAGAGCCCATTTGAGTAGTAACACATGCCTAGGTAGTCCCCAGACTTGGAGAGAATGACCTTGTTTGATTCAAAGGACACTTTCACCCCAAACATAACAAGTTGAGAAACCAAAATTAAATTAACATGGATATCTGGGACAAACAACACATCTTTGATCAACATAATTTTTCCAAAAGTCATCTTGATCATGACATTGCCCTTTCTGGTCATAGGAGAAGCACTAGAGTTTCCCATGATAATGCGATATTCCTCCTGCCCTACTTCAGTGTAGGTAACGAAAGCATCTTTGTTGCCACTGATGTGGTGACTAGCCCCCAAGTCAATGATCCAATCATTCTGGTGAAATGATTCCATGCTGACAATGCTGACAAATGACACAAACACATCCTCAGTGACAAGGTTGGTTGATGTATCCTTCGAATCATGGACCTCTTGTTTCTTCCATGCCTACATTTAGGAGAAGTATGACCATGTTTTCCACAAACATAGCAAAAAACATTCCTTTTCCTAATATCTTTGTTTCCTTTATATTTATTCTTATTTCCTTTCCCTTTCTTATTTTTCCAGTTATTTTTAGACTGATCAGTAGAAACTTTATTTTTTTTAACTTCATTATTAACAAAGTTAGCAGTACATGAAAACTCTTTATTCAGTTCAGATTTTTCTCTAGTACAATTTTGATCTTCAACTCATATATGTATTATTACGTCATCCAGTGACATAGTCTTTCTTTTGTGCTTTAAATTATTCTTGTAATGTTTCCAAGAACCGGACAATTTTTCAATTAAAGAACCCACAACGAAAGACTCAGGAAGATCAATTTTTTTCATTTTTCAAATCATCAAGTAAAATCTAAAATTCATGAATTTGAGTTATAATTTCTTTATCTTCAATCATATGGAAATTTAGAAATTTTGCAATAGTAAATTTTTCGGTAGAAGCCTCTTTGAGAATGTATTTCTTATTCAGACTTTCCCAAATTTTGGATGCAATGTTAATTGGAAAGTAAGCGTCAAACAGTTAGTTAGATAATGTACTTAGAATCACATGTCGAAAAATGCAATTTGCTTTTTCCCAATCAACATAATCATTTTTAGGTTTGGGTTTAGTTAAAGAAAATGAGACATTAGAAACTTTTAAAGCAGTAATAATTTTTTCTTGTCAACGCCTATAATGGTGTCCATTAAACTATTCAATTTTTGTAACATCAGGCACTGGTGTTTGTGAAACAGTAGAAACGGTAACAATTTGGTTGTTATTATTAGACGGTGTCACAGGAATAAAGGGGGTTTCAAAACCTTCCATGTTAGTACCCATCAGTGAACAAATTACTCTTAAGATTGTTGTTCGTATAAGGGTACAAACCACAATCAAAGGCATAAATGTAAAAGAGTATACCAGAGATGTACTGAGGTGTGCGAGATGCACTGTCCTAAAGAGTATTTATGTGTTACTTGACAGTATACATCAGTGCAGTAATCTCTGATAGTGGCTACACTCCCAGGATCCAACAACTTTTGTCATCATGAAACGTGCACACACAGTCATGGCGACGAGCAAAAGGACTGACTGTTCTAGTGATAGACCGCGGGCGGAGAATGACAGTGGAAAATAAACATAAATAACAAGGAAAGGGCGCAAGGAAAAGGTGCCTGAAAGGGTGTGTTCAGTTGTAAAATGTGATGCGGTTTAGAACTATCAAACGAACAGGTGTATTGCGGCCCAGGTTAAGAAATGGTTTAGTGAATCGAACGACAAAACCAAGTTAGGTCTGTGCCCATGCAGGGGCTCCGGGAGGCCGAATTTGCACCCCCTACACGTGGGACACGACGTATGCCAATGCTCCTGATTAAAGGGTTTCCGGACCGACCCATCCCAAACGCCACTTGCTAGGCCCACCATGCGTGTGTGTAGGTCTTATCCCCTTTTTCTCCTCAATTATTCTATGAATAAGAATCCATATATAAGGAGGAGGGAACTCTCCAACACAAGGAGTATGTGACTAAACCTTTTGCCTTTTGGTTTGAAATACAACAAAAAGCACAACAATCCCCCACTATTTCAAAACAAAACAAAATTGAAATTCAGGTTGACCACTGGAAGAACTTAAATAAATGACATGCATAAACTTTGGTAGAACTGAGTTCTTTGAACCAAAACATAGAGTAGATGTACATAATCTGTAGAAGATAGGTTGAACTATGTTCTTGAACCAATTCCTCCTTTATCTAACTAGAGGTACATTACTCATATGACATTCATAAAATTGATTACCTTTCTTACGGATTGACGCCTTTAGACCATGCGCCTACTGGGAAAATTTATGAATGCTCTAGATATCTGCCCAAATCTCAACAGGAGCGGCCCCACTCCACACTCATATAGTTCGACTTTCATCAAGTATATATTACAGTATATACACCCCATTAAAGGTTATGAAATCCATTAAAAAATATCTTCAACTGAATCATTACATATTGTTGTTTACATCATAATAATGAGATACATTTATTACAACACATTGAGTCATCTAGTGACTTAGTTTTCCCATTGAACCTTCTTCCCGGGATCACCATTCATGAAGGTTGGGTATCCATCACTTCGACTTCTAGTATGGGCATAATCCCATTCTCCTTGATGTATCTCTCACTAGTATTTTATGTAATGGCTTTGTCAGAGGATCGACTAGGTTTAATTCTGAATTTACATAATCCATTGAGATTATTCTATCACATACAAACTACCTCACAATATTGTGATGTAGATGAATATGTCTACTCTTCCCATTGTATATTTTGTTTTTAGATCTTGCTATGGCAGCTTGATTATCACAGTGTATAAACACTTGTGGGGAAGGTTTCTCCCAAATGGGAAGATCCATTAGAACATGTCTTAGCCATTCGGCTTCAGTTCCAGCCTTTTCTAAGGCAATAAAATCAGATTCCATAGTGGAACGAGCTATACATATTTGCTTGGAAGATTTCCAAGACACATCACCTCCACCCATAGTGAAGATGTAGCCACTTGTAGATTTCAATTCAACTAAATTAGAAATTCAATTGGCATCACAATATCCTTCTAGCACAGTTGGAGATCCACAAAAAATCAATCCATGATTAATTGTGTCTTTTAGGTATCTTAAAACCCTATGTAGAGCATCTCAATGATCCTTGTTAGGATTTTGAGTATATCTACTTAATCTTCCCATTGCATATGCTAGATCCGGACGAGTGCAACTCATTAAGTACATTAGGCTTCTAATTACTTGTGCATATTTGACTTGTTGAATACTAGTACTTTTATTTTTCTTAATACTGCAATTAGAATTAAAAGGTGTACTTACTGGTTTACAATCAAACATTGAAAACCTATTGAGGATTTTCTCAACATAGTATTCTTGGGATACCATGATGCAATCATCAATTTTGAGTTTAATTCTTAAAATTACATCTTCCTCACCCATATCTTTCATGTCAAAATTAGATGCCAAGAAGCCTTTTGTATTATTTATTATATCAATATTTGTGCCAACAATAAGTGTGTCATCTACATAGAGACATATAATAACATAACCTTGGTTATCAAATTTAGAATATATATCTGGGACAAACAACACATCTTTGATTAGTAGAATTTTTTCAGAAGTCATCTTGATCATGACATTGACCTTTCCGGTCACAGGAGAAGCACAAGAGTTTCCCATGACAACCCGATGTTCCTCCTGCCCTACTTCAGTGTAAGTCACAAAAGCATCTCTATTGCCATTGATGTGGCGACTAGCCCCCGAGTCAATGATCCAATCATTCTGGTGGAATGATCCCATGCTGACAAATGACACAAATACGTCCTAAGTGACAAGGTTGGTTGATGTATCCTTTGAATCCTGGACCACTTGTTTCTTCCTATGCCTGCATTTAGGAGAAGTATGATCAAGTTTGCCACAAACATAGTAGAAAATATTCATTTTCTTAATATCTTTGTTTCTTTATATTATTCTTATTTTCTTTCCCTTTCTTATTTTTCCAGTTATTTTAAGACTGATTAGTAGAAACTTTATTTTCTTTAACTTCATTATTAACAAAGTTAGCAGTACATGACAACTCTTTATTCAGTTCAGATTTTTCTCTAGTACGATTTTGATCTTCAACTCAGATATATATTATTACGTCATCCAATGACATAGTCTTTATTTTGAGCTTTAAATTGTTCTTGTAATGTTTCCAAGAACCAGATAATTTTTCAATTAAAGAACCCACAATGAAAGACTCAGGAAGATCAATTTTTTTCATTTTTCAAATCATCAAGTAAAATCTGAAATTCATGAATTTGAGTTGTAATTTCTTTATCTTCAGTCATATGGAAATTTAGAAAATTTGCAATAGTAAATTTTTGGATAGAAGCCTCTTCGAGAATGTATTTCTTATTCAGATTTTCCCAAATTTTAGATGCAATTTTAATTGGAAAGTAAGCGTCAAACAGTTGGTTAGATAATGTACTTATAATTACATATCGACAAATGCAATTTGCTTATTCCCAATTAATAGAATCATTTTTAGGTTTGGGTTTAATTAAACCAAACGATACATTAGAAACTTCTAAAGCAGTAATAGTTTTTTCTTGCCAACACTTATAATGTTGTGTATTAAACTGTTCAATTTTCATAACATCAGGCATTAGTGTTTGTGAAATAGTAGAAACATTAACATTTTAGTTGTTATTGTTAGATAGTGTCATAGGCGTAAAGGGGGTTTCAAAACCTTCCATGTTAGTACCCATCAGTGAACGAATAACTCTTAAGATTATTGTTCGTATAAGGGTAAAAACTATGATCGGAGGCGTAAACGTAACAGAGCATACTAGAGATGCGCTGAGGCATGCGAGATGTATTGTCCTTAAGAGTATTTCTGCAGTACTTGATGGTATACATCAGTGCAGTAGTCTCTGATAGTAGCTACCCTCCCAGAATCCAACAGCGTTTGCCGATGTGAAGCGTACACACGCAGTCATGGCGACGAGTGAAAGGACTGACTATTATTCCAGTCACAGACCGTTGGCGGAGAAGAGAAGAAGAGAAAAATGACAAAAGTTTTTCGTCTTTTCCAAATGACAGTGGAAAATAAACATAAATAATAAGGAAAGGGCGCAAGGAAAAGGCGTGTGAAAGGGTGTATTCGGTTGTAAAATGTGATGCGGGTTGGAACTGTCAAACGAACAACGGCCCAGGTTAAGAAATGGTTCAGTGAACTAAAGGGAAAAACCAAGTCGGGACCATGCCCACGCAAGGGGCTCTGGTAGGCCAGATTTGTACCCCCCTGCGTGAGGGACGTGACGTGCACTGATGTGCCCAATTAAAGGGTTTCCGGACCGGCTCAGCCCAAACGTCATTTGCTAGCCCCCCCATGCGCATGCATAGGGCTTGTGCCCTTTTTCTCCTCAATTATTCTATGGATAAGAATCCATATATAAGGTGGAGGGAAGTCTCCAACACAAGGAGTATGAGACTAAACCTTTTGCCTTTTGATTTGAAATACAACAGAAAGCACAACACGTAGTATGGCTCAGCTACGTAGATAGTTGTTGAAATTGAACTGTGCTCCTTTTGGGCACAATTCGTTTTCACCGACTGGATGGCTAAGTTGTAATGGTTGCAGGTTGTATCTGATTAGTTTGTATCAACAGATGAACCTTGTCTTTCTACAAGAAGAATGATCTATCTCTGGAATAGTTTGCTGAAACTTAATCGAACCAAACAAAAACAATGCAGATCCTCTAATTTGATTTACATCGTACCAAAAAAAACATTGTACTTTCATTTGTTCACTTTGCTTTTTTTTAAATCGTAGGTGAAGATTGATTTTACCTCCAACCAAACTAGCCCTTATAGTGGGCATGAAGTCACTACTCACAAGGGAAAACAAAATGTTGTAATCTTTACAACTATCGAAAACTAACAATTTCAAAAGTTATTTCGTTGTAATAAACACAACTTTTGAAAGTGCATATATGATTACACTTGTATTCAAATGATAAATATCATTAGTCAGACCCCCACCCTCATTTCCTTCTTTATCAAGCTCTGAATTCCATGCTTCTTACCTCTTTCTTCCTTCTCCATCAATTCTTGTTAATACCCCCTCCTCACTTCCAACAAAATCCGACACCAACCTTAAAACATATCTCTCTACCAAGACCATGACCCACTCTCCTATTTGTACCCATAAATTAATATAATTATCTCCTTCAACCCTATAATCATTGTACATGAAAACATCCCCACCCACTTCTCATCACTCAAACATGTTACTTCTCTTTAGTATATTTTCACTTAGTTCTACCATGTATCTTCACATTTATAAGGATGAACACTTGTCTTCTGAGGAGAATGAATGTGTGTTAAAATTTAATAGATAGTGTAAGACAACTTGTTAGTGTAAGACCATTTGTATATTAAATTATTCTAGACATCAAGAACAAGAGTACTAGTTGTCTCTCATACAACCTATTGGCTCTCTCAATTAAGGGTAGTGTTAAGAACTCCCCCAAACACAAGTGACTTTCTTCCCCTCTCCTTAATGTTTTTATATTCCTTCTTATTTCCTTGTCAAACACTACCTCCAACATCATGTTCCCCTCACTGCCTCCTCCCTAGCTCAGCTTCCCTGAAGTAGATCACAACACCTTCCTTCTTCTTTCACCCAACATACTAGGAACCAAGAAACATGCAACCTCTCTCAACGAAGAGAATGTGACATAACAGAAAAGTTGTTATAATTAGATATGAAATGCTACTTAAGGATTGCAAAATAAAGGATATATGATGCAGTGCTTAGTATGTTAATTTTAAATTCCAATTATTTTTTTAGAGATATATTTGTAATTATTTTCCAATGCATGAGGCACTTAAGGAATTTACTCAATAAATTAGTATGAAGAATGATGTCTCTTAAATAATCACTTGTAATCAACAATCACATGCAATTTTTGGTTGATTCTCTATGTCAATGTAATAATATATTTTATGAATGATAGATTTCTTTGTTCTAGTGTGGTGGTGTTAATAAACAGTGTGCAATAGAACACCCCACTAATTTGGACAATATCAATGGTTTTCACAATACATGTTTTACAAATGGAAAGCTACAGGTGTCTTACATTTTCATGGTGGCACAAACATGCCAAGTGTAGGTTAATTTCACACACAAGAATATGCAAGCAGTGCATATGTTTCCATATTTTCCAATCAACAAAATTCAAGTGGGACTGACTTAGGCATGCTTCCTAGACAAAACAATTCAAGTGGGGTTGGATTAGGCATGTTGCACATGGAAGGTAATAGAATTAGACCTACTAAAAATATGTTTCAAATGCATGGTGTTGAAATTGGGTCTTTTGGAGGGATGTTTCTCATGCAAAGTGCTACAAATGGACACCTACCAAGATTTCAACCACATTTACCTCATAACAACTATAGACTAATTTGGATGTTGATAATCACGTACAAAAATTGACATTTAATTGTACTTTCTTAAAGGATAATGTTGAAAGTTGGTGCCCTTTAATTGATAAAAGTCCATAAAGTCACCCTAAAATGCAAAATACACAAAGCACACCATTTGTAGTGTCACTTCAGCAGTTCACCATTCAAATGAGGTATTTAATATTCTCTAAACAACTCTATTTCCTATACCAACTTTTAGTATATTGTTTTCTATCTACATGTAGATATAGACCTCTATTTCATTGTGAATTTATACTCACAAGACTTGAATGCTCATTGGAGAACATGACTGGATAATCATATTATGAAGAAGATACAATTTATAAATCTATCAAAATTTCTAATTGATTATCTTCATGGTCTGTAAGATACCGATGAATGGTTGGCTTTTTTTCTATTTATATTAGGGGTTGATTTTCTATTCGAGATGGATTTTGACCTGAATGCACCTTAGATTACACCAAAATCAAATTATAAGGTACTTTCATTTTTGTACTATGATTTTTGTATTTATCATCCTTTCAAATTCTATTGACATAACAATTGGTGTCATTTTCAGGAACTAATATAGGGCTAACCGTATGAGGACTAACATTGATGAAGAACACCATACCATTTGCATGATTTTGAAGACATTATAGATCTTAAGAGTTTCAAACATTATGGGTTGATTGTTATTAATATCAAATTATATATATATATATATATATATATATATAGTTATAGGTTATGTTAACATTGACCATGTAACGTATGGAAAATATTTTTATAAATATTGGTTTTTGGTGACTTGACATTCTGGTGTGATTTTTTTTTTTAATGTTGTTATGATATCAATGAATATTTTACGAATAATACTCAGGATTTGAAAATTGAAAGTTTTCATCTAAAAAATGATACTTGTTAGAGTAATAACTACATTAAAAATAGAAAAATAAATGATGTCAATCAATCCCTTATAAATATATTGATGAAGGTGTTTAGTCCATTAAAAATGTAGCAATGAAGACCAAAGTGACCATCAATATGTTACTGATTAGGACCAAATATCCCCTCAAACATAATATTAATGAAAGCATTATCGACTGGAAATTTTATTTACCAAGACAATCAAGTTCCTCAAATTATATTTGGGAGAATTAATCAAGGCCTCAAAAATGTATTTATGAAGGCTAAATAGTCCCTTAATATAATATTTGTAATGGTCACTGGTCCATGGCAATTGTGTTTTTGAGGGTTACTAGTAATTTTCGTAGGAGTTCTCTTACGACCAATTTGTGAGGGCCATGCCCACAACTTTTCCTATTTGTTAGGGCATGTAGAGAGGAATTTGACACAAGATTGACCTATGAAGAAAGACTAGCTTTTGGTATTGAATCCAAGTTTCCCATCCATACTACTTTATCTTTTAACTTTCTTGTTCTTTTATTTTACTTCTTGATTTGTTTTACTGGCTTATTGCTTGTTGTTAAAGTACCACTATTCCATAAGGAACACAAAACTTCATCTCACCCTTTTTTTGGTGTAACTAAGCTATGGCTCTCAATTCTTAACACATACCACCCTATGTTTTGACCCCTATTTATTACATCAAACCTCGTATTATTGTTGCGGGGGCATATGTGTTGGGTTATAAATTTAAAAGTCTAATTACTCTCGATCCTCTTCATTTTGGATGGGGGTTTTAGGCCGATCATCGTCATAATGAATCTTATCCATACCCTCAGCTAAAAAAGGTTGTGCTAAGTGCTTGTTGGTACCCACCCATTCATGGTTTACAAAGTCAAGAAGCTTCATATCAAGTCGTCCAGAACTCTAGGGAGTAACAATCTAGCATATGCACATTGCACTGATTGTTGGACTAGAAGCAAATATTTACAATCCCTACAAACCATTGTGAGTGGATGAGGAGGGTGGGGAAGGTAGCCCAATTCTTATGCCAAGAAGGGGAAGAGAAGGATGATTTCTTGAGCCACGTCAAGTGATGTAGGTCAAGTGATGCATGGTGCCTCTGGTATTTGTGACAAAAGAAGGATGCCCAAATCAAGCACCCTGAGAGGAACCCTAGATCTAAGAAATTACTATGTTTTGGACATGCATTGGATGCCTATTTTCTCTTAAGGACACGCAACCATGTCCCACACAACCCAGTGGTGGCTTTTGTTCCCCTTTGAGGAGTCCCAAAAGAAATTAGCAAAATCCCTCTTAATGCATCTTATACAGGATTTAGGAAGATGCGAAGAAATTATCATATAAACTAGAATTGAGCAAAGGATGTGCCATATAAGTGTTGACATGTATGCCATATAGAGGATCCTCCCTTACCAACTCGCCACTCTTCTCATGATATTCTCCACAAGGCCATTGAAGGAGTAAGATGGGACTCTGTGTATGGATAGTATAATTCCCATACATAGCAAAGGCCTTGCAGACTAAGTGATGTCCAATTGAACCTCAAGAAAAAATAGTTTGTTTGCATTCTTACTCCTAGCCACAAAGGATGATGTGTTTATATTAATCATTTTCCCTAAGGTGATATCAAAGGAGTGAAGCATGTTGAGAAGGGAGGGGATAGATGCACCATCGATGTTGAGGAAGAGGACAATATCATCGGATAAAATATGGTGGGTAGGTGCACTAACCCCCCCCCCAATTTCCAATGTTCATTGGTCTTCTAATAAAGGCAACACAAGTGTTGTATGGGATGAATAATAGATAGGACATAATTGGTAGTTTAGGTCTCTTGCCTCTAAGGTTAATGGGCATTCCTATCAAGAATTACAAGGCAACTATAAGGGAGGGATTAAAGTTTTGGCAAACTGACACCCACTTATGTGCATCTCACACGTAGAAAAATCACACACCATATCACCTCCCCCAGACACCACTAGTTGTCTCACACTAATTCTCCCCCACCTACCCACCTTCTATCGGTGCCCACCTCCTATCACTCCTATGCATGGTCCCCACCTCCTACCACTCTATCGTACTACCTTCTCTCTAGCTGTATTTTTCTTTTTTGCATCCTTTTTGGGAAAAAAAATAGAAAAGGAGGGAAATGAGGAGGGAATGGAGTCAATGAGGGAGAAAGGAGAGAATTGATCAGGGAAGGGGAACAAAGTAATTGGAATAGGAAGGAATTCATGAAAAAAAAAGACCAGAGAAGTATAAGAAATAGGATAAAAGTAATGAGGGAAGAGAGGAGATAGGATAGAGGAGGGAAATAATGAAAAAAGAGTAGAAAGTATAAAAATGAGGAGGGAAGTAATGAGTCAAGAGGGGAGTAATGAGAATAGGTGTGTATTGATCATTTTTTGGCACATTATAGCTATTTGAGGGCACACCTAGTAATGGAGAATAGGCACCCACAAATGGTGATTCATACACACCCAAAAATGGTTATCAGTGCCCAAATAGGATGATAGATTCTCGTAAAAGATGTTACACATAAATAAAAGTTGATACACCTGCACACTTTGTATCGACACCCAAACATGATAATATGCACCTATAAAAGGGGTTACATACCCATAAATTTCTATAAGAGCCCAAACAATGAGGCTAAAATAGTCATTTACATGAGGATGTGTGCTCATAAATTAGTACAAGCACCCACACATGTTGATATGTGCACATAAAAGGAGTTGCACACTCCCATAAAAGTTGATACACACACTATATGTGTATCGAAGTCCAAATATATTGATACACACCCAATAATGTGGTATACACGCCCAAACATTGACCAAATCATTAATTTGATTCACATATAACTATTTATGATGTGTATGCCCCTAGAAATGGGTATAAGCACCCCAACAGGATGATACACGCCCACAAAAGTGGTTATGTGTGCTCATAAAAGTTGATACAAACACTGAGGGAAGTAATGACTAGGTATATTTCACCATTTTCTAATTATGTATTCATAATTTTTGGGAACTTTTACCATTAGTGGGCACATATTCACCATTTATTGGCTATTGTAGCATTTCTAAGCATATATTTCACTGTTTTTGGTGTTTTTACCCATTTTTGGAACGCATGTCTAAAGTAATAGGCATTTGTTAATAAAAAATAACCACACATACTCATCAAGTATAAATTCACCATTTTTATTGTGTTATTCACATTTTCAACATTTTTACCCAATTTTTGGGTGCATACCAAAACTAATAGACGCTTATTCATTAAAAATCGGCCCAAGTATTCATCTAGAATAGGTTCACTGTGTGTATTCACCATTTTAAGGTGATCTTAGTCATTTGTAGGTGCATGTCCAAAGTAATAGACACTTATTCATCAATAGTAGTTGTACGCATTCATCAAGAATATGCACACCTATTTTATGCTTATTTTTGCCTTTTAATGTTAAATTTCCCCCTAATATATGCATGCTTTATGTGTATATGCATCTATTTTAGTTCCTTTTGCACTTATTTATTTGTTTTTGTGCCCATTAATTTTAAATATATGACCACTTTTAATATGTTTCAACGAATTTTTGGTCTTTTAACACCCATTTTTTGTTACCCAACATTTTTTAACACTTTACACCACTATTGACCAATTTGTATCCATTATTGGTCTTTTGATGCATTTATTTTTTTGACACCCACGTCTACCATTTTGGGGCTCAATCTTTACTTTGGACAGGTTTGTGCCCATTTTTTATCAATTCGAGCCCACTTTTGGTCTTTCTACACCAACTTTTGATTTTTTTTTCCATTCACTATATTTTCATTACTTCAATCCTCACTTTCTTCTTTTGTCACATTAAAATCTTTCATTTACTCCCTCCTCTCCTCCCTTTACTTCCCTCCTCACTTTCCTCATCTCCTCCATTTACTTCCCTCCTCCCTTTACTTCCCTCCTCACTTACTTCATCTCCTTTTTTACTTACCTCCCCTTCCCTTATCATAGATCTCCTCAATTCTCTGATCTCCTCTTTTTATTCCCACATCTCATGTCTTTACTTTCCTCCTCACTTCTCTCATCTCATCACATCCTCCCTCTCCTTTTTTTACTTTCATCATCTCCTTCTTTTTGTATATTTATTTTTAAATTAGAGTACTAGTGAGAAAATAAGTACCTATATACAATACTCAATATTATGCTTTGTATCATTTTTCTCTAAGGTAGTTTGATGAGTGCATATTCATCCCAATTTTAGTTGCATTTTCAGTCAAGTTTAGCATTCATATAGATTAGTTTATTTAGAATAGCTTTGTATTGATCTACTTAGGTTTTTATGTTTTTTGTAGGAATTTGATACTTTTCTCTTGGGGTGCAGGGCAGCACCCCAAAAAATTGAATTATCAGTACTTTTAGAAGGCAAATCGATACACAAAAATTGTGTCCAAGACCAAAATTGACATGTCAATGGACATGAGGATCAACTTTCAAAATCATCAGTTATCAATCCATCGACTCAATGCTCGACAACTTTGTCGACCTTCCAGGACGTTGACCCATCGACACATTTCTCGACTCAGAAGATCGACACTTAGGAGCTTGACAACATCATCGACCATTAGCTAAAAGAAATCATCCTATCGATCTACTATTATTGACGTCTACAACAGCTCGACAGCCCCATCGACCCTCAAGGTCTACAATCTCGTCAACCGATAGATTGATGATAGGAAGTCCAAAAGCCATCGACCGACATACCGATTGATCGACAACTAATGGTTGACACTGATGGAAAGTGGTTGACACTGATAGGGAACGTAAGAGGTCGAAAGACACAACCCTATAAATAGACCCGCAATGCAGCCGTGCAAATATCTCTCAAATTTTTTGGAGACAGAACACGTCAAGAGGCTATTGCTGAGATCAGAGAAAGGATGAGACCTATCAACCAATCTAGTTCTATCAACCTATCTTGGCGACGTCTATCGACCCCAAGCATAGATCTACAGATCCTTTCCTTTCACAACTCCAAAGCCATCGATCTCCTTCTGCAAGGCGATTGATCTGTTCCCTAAGTTGATGTTCCTCCACCTACTTCTGTTGTAAGCCAAGGTTAATAATTGAAGAAGAAGAAAGAAGGAAGGAAGTTTGTCATCACACACCACACCGAGCTGCTTATTTTACCATCATAACCATGATGGTGTCCTCCTCCTCTTCTAGTGGCATTAATCTCTCCATGTCGAGGGAGTAGTCTTTCCACTGGGGTGTGGGGACTAGCCCCACTACCTATTTCTTGCAAACCTCTGAGTTTACAAACCTCCTCCACAGCCTCGGCTAAACCCTACCCTAATTTTTTTTACGCAAAATTGCTCCCCTAGCCTCCTTTTCCACTCTGATCTCAACCTTCCATCTCACTAGAATTCCCATCTAATCATCTTGACGACACCGACCACCGCCAGAGCAATTGAGGCATCTGTAGCATTCATAGAAGCACCCTGAAGGTGAGGGAACTCCCACATCTGGTGTTGGTGCCCTAGATAGCAGAGTCAACCGCATTGTTTACTACTCGGACCTTGCTCACAAATGAGCAAAGGTTGAAGAAGACATCCTGAGAAAACACTGCTCTACCCTCGCCTCCCCTTCAAAACAAGTATGGTAATTCTAGTCTCTTTACATGTTCTTAGACCAATCCTACCTTGTTGCCATGCGAGAGGATAGGCTGAGATGGTTGGATCCCATTGGCTCGGCTTGGCCCCACCAGAGTAGCTGAAATTAGAATAAAATTTTAGGTGGCATTTTCTCATTGGCCTAAAATGATTTCTTTAGAAAAAATCATAAATAATTGTAGGGTTATCCAATGAGAACATGTAAGATATGGGTTTTTATCATAAAAATATGTAGAGTTCAATAAAAATAAAATCAGAGTCTAGTTTTGCTTCTAGTTTGAAAAGTGCATAAAGATGGAATCTTTAATGTGTTAAATAAACTATAACCCTAATTTTTGAGAATTGATTATCCTAATATGCCCAATTGTTACTGTTGATCTGATTGATCTTTTAAGCATAAAAAGAGAAACTTGAAAGTTATTTGAGATTAACAACTCAAAATTTGATAAATTAGGGTTTTCGTGAAATAAAAGGTGTATTTAATGAAGAATTAGGGTTTGTAACCAAATAAAGCATGAAAAGTGGAAACTAGGGTTTGGGAAGCCAAAACCCTAATAAAACCCTAATGTTGACCTAGAAACCCTGACTTGAGGACCAAGTCAGTCTTAAGAATGATTTGCATAAAATAGTAATATGGGTGTGTTGCATTAACTTTTAGGGTGAACTTGATTGGTTGATTTCTTGCTTGGACATCTAGACTCTCGATCAAGGTATGTGGTTATGCTTATGGCTAATTGCTCTAGCTTCATGGTGATTTCCAAGGTTTTACCAATTTCTTGAAATTAAATGCTTGGATGAACTTTAATTCCTATAATCTATAAAGTAACTATGACTATCACCTTGTAAAGCTTATAACTTGCTCGAACCTACATGCCACCTCTGGAAATTATGAATGAAAAGATGAGTAAAGTCATGGTGATGACTAAAGGACCAAGCCCCAAGTTGGGAAGGTTAGACCAAGCCCCAGGTTGAGAAAGTGATAAGTAGGCAAGCCCCATGTTAGGAAGACCTAATGTAACCTAGCTCTAGATTGAGAGGTGGCTAATATGATACCTACTACCAGATTGAGAGGTAGCCTTAAAGTCCACTGTAGGGACAAAACCCTAAGAGATGGTACACCAGAGGTTGGGTAAAAATGGTTGAGGAGTTATGAAGAAATTGTAAAAAAAATTGTGACAATTAATTGTTGTGGTTATGTTGTTACAATTATATGCAAACTTTTGTTTACCCCACATACTACTATAACTCATTATACTGACTGACATTTTGTTTGTCGGTATTTTAGGATAATCTGTCATCTACAATTATGATGAAATTGGATATCCAGAAAGAAGGCACAAGATGAAGAAACATAATGTAAACATGAAGGTTATAGTTAGATTTTTTTATGTTGAAAATTTAGATACCCCTTTAGTTTTGTACTATCTTCCTTTTGTTAGTAAAATTTTGTAATTATTTTTGGTTAATTTCTAAGCATGTGATCTTGTATTAGTCATAATGGCCCTTGCCCTCTCTGTCCACCTAAATAGGGGATTATAGGGGGAGGGGGTCATTGGATTTGGTATCAGAGCATGGTTTACTCTTTAACCAATGATAGTTATTAAAATTTCCAAAGTTTGTAGAACCCAAAGGGAATTATTAGAGTGTTTTCCAAAGGCAATGGTATCTAGAAAGGACCATGACCTGAGGCTGGAAATATTTTCCTCGATACCGCTAATTGGCTTATGAGGACTCTTGGACCCGTACTTCCTGCTTGGCCAAAGTCTAAGGACTTTACTCAAAATAGCATACATCTAGGATTTCTCATCTATCTTCATCTTCTTCTCTACACCCTTCACTCACAAAACCCTAAGTGGCCAAAAATTGATCTGTGTATCTCGTTTTGAGTATTAGGGTTATGAAAATTATGGGTTAAGGCAACCTCTGCCAAATAATAAAAAACATGTAAGTAAGATTTCATGGACATAAGTTTTAACGATATAAAAAATTAGACCAAGTTTAATTACATGTTTCTTTGGAATAGCATGTCTTGTACAAAGACCGTCGACATCCCCTTTGACCCCCCTCAAGGGAACGCTGAGGGTAGGCTCTCTTGTAGGAAGAGAAGGTCTCTAGAGAAAAGTAGGAAGGCTATGAAGGAAGAAGCCTCACGGAAAAGGAAGAGATCTAACGAATCATCTGAGAATGACTCAGACCCAAAACATGATCCCTTTGACAACTTGTGTAAGGGAGTGAAATCACCCCTTCACTAAAAATTTGATGAATTGACATCCATTCCAAACACTCTCAGAGGTATGATGGAATGGGCATAAATTTTCCAAATTTATTAAACATCGGTATACAAAAGACCATTAGAAAGCAGCGGAATAAAAAAAATAACTCCTTATATTCAATTTCATAAAAGGTTTACAAAAATACATCAAATTCTCCCATTAGGGTTTACATCAAGACATACAATCATGATCTAGATAGAGGGAAGTCTAGACTACTACAATCTTGTCTCCAAGAAACATCTCCATCAACCGAGTCCAAGCCAAAAGCTAAGATCTTCCTTGTCTTATCCATCACCTTGCTCAACACCTGGGTGGTTGGGAAGGCACCCGGAAAAAAGGGAAAGGGAAGAAAAGTATGTGTCACAAAACTAGTCTATGATATTAAGATAAGTAAAGCAAATAGGAACAGGCTAGGGTTCATCATATGATGAAGATAACAAGAGTATGAGGCTATATTCAAAAGAAACTTGCCATTAACAATTATATGAAAAAGGATTTGCATGTAAGATAATTATGTCTACCTAACTAAGTAGGGTTGGGGCACCTACTAGACCTCTAACCTTAGGTGAAGGGAGAATAATGCATTCCCATTCACCTACAATATTATGGGGAGAATAAGGCATTCCCCAGGGTGATTATTTACATGCCCTCTGTGGGTTGTTGTATATAAGTATCGCTACTTTAAATTAAAAGGAACATAAATCCACATGCTAGAAAAAGTAGTCATGGAAAGAATAATCATACGAATCAATAAGCATGGCAGGGGGTATAAGACCCAAACAAGAAGAAATTATAATCTAATTTGAGGCATGAACAACATTAGGATTCAAGAATAGAATATTTAGGGTTCATTTAAGCCTCATTAGGGAAATATAGGGTTTGGCTGCAATTATCCCAACATAGGGTGTAAGGAATACACATACCTCTGTTACTGATATCAATTACTAACTTTCACCACTTTAATTGAGTACAAGTTCCACTTTGCCTATTTTCAATGTATTAACATGTATTAGATTACATAATTCACATTAATTTATAGAAACCCTAATTTTAGAACTTTTTAGAAAAATTCGGATTTATCTTTTGAAAATATCACCAATGAACTTATTAGGTTCTCCTGATGAAGAAAACATATTCTTATGTTAATTTTGGAGTTATGATGATTAAGATGTAATTTTTATGTATTTTATGCATTAAATTCATTTTACGAAAATCACCCTTCATAAAACCATGAAATCAGACCTTGAAAATATCTTTATTACATAGGGATTAATTTTCCAATTCCAAAACATATTTATTTGTCAAATTTGGATAAGCGGTTGAGAAGATATGAATTTTTCAATACTGACCATTAGATGCCGCATCATCAAACCGATTGAGATAATTGAAGAGAGAGGGAGAGGAAGAAAACACCATTCAACCAAGATCAGGTTTGAAGTTGCATAGGTAACAAAACTAGATCTTCTAGAGAAGGTAAAACAGCAAGAAACCAAAACCATAGAAGAACATGGTAAAAAGAGATGGAATAATCGGTTTTCAACATAGATGCATGAGTTTTAAGCATGTACTGTGCAATATATGAGAAGGGGAATAACAAAGCTTGCCTATAGGTAGGTAATAAGGTTCAACATAAAGGATTCCGAGATTAGAAGGTCTGGTTGCTCCAAGCCAAGCTCCTTTCTTGAGCAAAGATCACCTTCTCCACTTTAGAGGTGCAAACCCTAGCAAAAGAGCATGGAGATGAGATGCTTTAGGGTTTTAGGTGGAGTTTCATCATGTATGGTCATGGTTCTGACCTATAAGAAGGTGGAAGGAAGACTAACAGTATGAAAATAGGGAAGTAAGGGAGGAAACTTACTAGTTTTGGTCGAAATTACCAAGGAGGAGCTTTAGAAACCCTAATAGAGCAATTTGGAAGCCTTAGGAACCTTCTTCACCAAGGTAGGCTCCCTCTATTACCTTGGGACAGAAACTTCTTGGCCAAATACAGAAGGAACTATTATCTAAGCTAGAGAAAAGAAAAGGAGAGCAAGCATTTTCGGATTGTGAGTTGGGAAGGGGTATACATGGCTATATATAGAAAGAGGTGAAGCATGAGGTGTCTTAAGGGACTTTCCATGTGTCTTTAGACTAGGGCTTGATGGCCATGCAAGAGGACAGCTCATGGACTCTTCTTGGATATAAAAATTCGGTCCTAAGATCCCACAAATCTTTCAAGGCCATCCCCACCATTTTCCAGAAAGAAATAACCTCATTGGTTGATAACTTTTAAAGATAAGCACTTTTATGAAGAGGGTAATCTCTAGAATGCCCTTGGAAAGAAATACCATCAAACCAAGGTGAAACTAGGTTCTACAATGGTTTAAAATCTCTTTAATGGTAAGGGAATATCTAAGGATTAAAATTCAGTTGATAATTTGCAAATAAAGCCTCCCAATTGGGTAAATTGCATAAAATACCAAAATGTACCTAAAATTGCATAACTTGCACAAACAACATCCAAATCGAACCAAATTTCAAACGTAGCCTCATTTTATGTTTTATAATCATATGAAAAAGTTATATTAAGGTTTAGAGCACTTAATTGTGGTAATTAAGCTTTCACTGAGGTATTTGTGCATAAACCCTTATATTGGTACAATTAGTGAATAAATGTTCACTAAACCACTATAAATTCCACTAATTAAACATAAATGACATAAAGGATAGAAATGAGAGGGAAAGATTGGAAAGGGGGTCAAAAGAAACAATTTCAGAATTTGGTATGTTATAACACTCCATCCCTTAAATAGGATTTTATCCCCGAAATCACAATAAGGGAAGGGTGAGTGTGCAACATCTCATCACAAAACTTTAGGTTATTTCTCCAACCTTAACTTCCACCAAACAAGTCATCAACATATACTCCACAAGCATCTTGACATAGGTCAGGTTCTCAAGGATCACCTATGTTCCATTATTTAGATATTCTTTTTAGGAGATTTAACATTATTTACATTTTTGGCCCATTAAGATTATATTTATTATGATATCACATTATTATTATTATTCTTTTAATTGTGTCATGTAATATTTACTTTGTTTCCAAAAGAGTTATATTTCATTATTATCCATGAAACATCGTATATATATTTATCATTTATCTTACTAAGAATTTTAGCAAAATTATGGGTTACTCAATTCCCTCAATATACTTGATCATTATCCTTAATATTTTAAACTTCGACTTCATTATCCTTATACTATCACCACATTAAGTTATAACGAATTATTTTGCATGAAATATTCAATTTGTCTTTAAGTCTTCATTCAACATAAATTAGGTCACATAAATTACATATATTTATATTAAACGTTACCTCATTACCACATTATGTTTATTTCTCACATTAATGTCATCATTAATGATTTTCTCATATTTATTTATATTATTGATTTGCACATTTATGTGAATCGAATCACTTCATATTCATATTGAAGCCATTCCATGTATTTTAATGATCAAGGTGAGGCATATTACGAATTGATTCACATTAAGTGACTAATTGTGTGTGTATTAGATAATAAGGTAACATACCATGCATTTCATATTGATGACTTGATTAATATGTGATTAGATGATTATATATATCATTTATGTGTATCAAAGTATGTTAAATGATTATGGCACCTAATGTCATTAATGTATCATGAAAGGCATTAAGGATGTATATGTTAAGGTTAGATGATTACAACTTAGGGTTCAGGTTAATATGATCACTATATTTTACTTAGCATGGATTAAATCCAATATTAGGTTATAGATATCTTACTTGTCATTTCATTAGGGTTTATTGGTTTATGACATGGGCAACACCATGCATATCTGTTAGAATTAATATGTGAGTTACTCATATTATGCGCATTAGGTATTCATTAGGGTTTGAACATATAAATTATTCCTCAGATGATCATTATATGTTCATTAATATATAAAGAAGCATGTTAGGTTAAAAATATAACTTGTTTGGTCCCCATTAAGGTGTCAAGAACAAAAACCTCCTAAGTATGGGGTTAGGGTTTCTAAAGATAGTGCAAATAGATTTTAAGATGTCATAGGGCTCCATCCCCCTAAAGAGGATTTCATCCTGAAAATCTAACCACCCAACATCATCAAACTAACTATACTCCACCCCTTAAAGGGTTCAACCTATCAAGCAAAACTACACTAGGGTTAAAGGATGAGTCTAACTAAACCATGTACAAGATCCATCCCACTTCTACTGCACACTCTGATATCTCAGTTAACCCCAAACTTCAAACTCTAGGTTTTAGGGATAACTATTCAAATATGTGGTCCTATGGGTCATAAGGAAATTATCTTAGTATCCATCCTCAAACAAGTCACCATACACCTAAAACTTAGGGTTCCAAATGATATACAACATAGATGTCTAAGGTCACTATTGCCTAAAAGCAAACTATTTCAAATAATCCATTTCAGCTTAGGCCAGACCGGTATCATATAGATCTGGGAGTCCTCATAAACCAAGCACGTGACGCGGAGGAAAATATTGCCAACCCCAGAACCCGATCCTTTCTAGACACCTTTGCTTCAACTTCATGCCCTATTAGTTTCCTAAAGGAAAACCTAAACAACATTAAGTTATGCATATTTTAGTTAAGAGTATTTTAGGGTTTTATTCATCATGATACTAATGTGGAACTATAGGGTCCTAAATCAACCTTTCATCATTTATAGATCAAATTAGGGAAACCATGTCATCTAATGGAACTATGTATGGCAGGGATTCCAATTAGGGAGACAAAACTGAAATAGTCAGATTCCGACTACCATGGGCTATGATACCATGTTGTAAGGGAGTGAAATCACCCCTTTACTAAAAATGTGAAGAATTGGCATCCATTCCAAACACTCTCAGAGGTATGATGGAATGGGCATAATTTTTCCAAATTTATTAAACATCAGTATACAAAAGACCATTAGAAAGAAGTGGAATAAAAAAAATAACTGACTATATTCAATTTCATAAAAGGATTACAAAAATACATCAAATTCTCCCATTAGGGTTTACATCAGAGACATAATCATGATCTAGATAGAGGGAAGTCTAGACTACTACAATCTTTTCTCCAAGCAACATCTCCATCAATTGAGTCCCAGCCAAAAGCTAAGATCTTCCTTGTCTTATCCATCACCTTACTCAACACCTTGGTGGTTGGGAAGGCACCCAGCAAAAAGGGAAAGGGAAGAACAGTATGTATCACAAAACTAGTATAGGATATTAAGATAAATAAAGAAAATAGGAACAGGCTAGGTTTCATCATATGATGAAGATAACAAGAGTATGAGGCTATATTCAAAAGAAACTTGCCATTAACAATTATATGAAAAAGGATTTTCATGTAAGATAATTATGTCTACCTAACTAAGTAGGTTTGAGGCACCTATCGGACCTCTAACCTTAAGTGAGGGGATAATAATACATTCCCAATCACCTACAATGTTATGGGGAGAATAAGACATTCCCCAGGGTGATTATTTACATGTCCTCTATGGGTGGTTGTACATAAGTACCTCTACTTTAAATTAAATAGAACATAAATCCACATGCTAGAAAAAGTAATCTTGGAAAGAATAATCATACGAATCAATAAGCATGGCAATGGGGTATAAGACCCAAACAAGAAGAAATTATAATCTAATTTGAGGCATGAACAACATTAGGATTCAAGAATAGAATATTTAGGGTTCATGTAAGCCTCATTAGGGAAATATAGGGTTTTTTTGCAATTATCCCAACATAGGGTGTAAGGAATGCACCTACCTCTCTTACTGATATCAAGTACTAACTTTCACCACTGAAATTGAGTCCAAGTTCCACTTTGCCTATTTTCAATGTATTAACATGTATTACAGTACATAGTGCCCATTAATATATAGAAACCCTAATTTCAGAACTTTTTAGCAAATTTTGGATTTATCTTTTGAAAATATCACCAATGAACTTATTAGGTTCTCCTGATGAAGAAAACATATTCTTATGTTAATTTTGGAGTTATGATGATTAAGATGTAATTTTTATGTATTTTATGCATTAAATTCATTTTACGAAAATCACCCTGCATAAAACCATGAAATCAGACCTTGAAAATATCTTTATTACATAGAGATTAATTTTTTAATTCCAAAACATATTTATTTGTCAAATTTGGATAAGCGGTTGAGAAGATATAAATTTTTCAATACTGACCATTAGGAAATTGCAGCATCATCAAACCGATTGAGATAATTGAAGAGAGAGGGAGAGGAAGAAAACACCATTCAACCAAGATCAGGTTTGAAGTTGCATAGGTAACAAAAATAGAGCTTCTAGAGAAGGTAAAACAACAAGAAACCAAAACCATAGAAGAACATGGTAAAAAGAGATGGAAATCATCAGTTTTCAACATAGATGCATGAGTTTTAAGCATGTACTATGCAATATATGAGAAGGGGAATAACAAAGCTTGCCTCTAGGAAGGTAATAAGGTTCAAACAGAAAGGATTCCGAGATTGTAAGGTCTGGTTGCTCCAATCCAAGCTCTTTTCTTGAGCAAAGATCACCTTCTCCACTTTAGAGGTGCAAACCCTAGCAAAAGAGCATGTAGATGAGATGTTTTAGGGTTTTAGGTGGACTTTTACCATGTATGGTCATGGTTCTAGCATAGAAGAAGGTGTAAGGAAGACTAACAGTATGAAAATAGGGAAGGAAGGGAGGAAACTTACTAGTTTTGGTTGAAATTACCAAGGAGGAGCTTTAGAAACCCTAATAGAGCAATTTGGAAGCCTTAGGAGCCTTCTTCACCAAGGTAGGCTCCCTCTATTACCTTGGGACAGCAACTTCGTGGCCAAATACAGAAGGAACTATTATCTAAGCTAGAGGAAAGAAATGGAGAGCAAGATTTCTTAGATTGTGAGTTGGGAAGGGGTATACATGGTTATATATAGAAAGAGGTGAAGCATGAGGTGTCTTAAGGGACTTTCCATGTGTCTTTAGCCTAGGGCTTGATGGTCATGCAAGAGGATAGATCATGGACTCTTCTTGGATACAAAAATTTGGTCCTAAGAGTCCAAATATCTTTCAAGGCCATCCCCACCATTTTTTAAGAAATAAATAACCTCATTGGTTGATAGCTTTTAAAGATAAGCACCTTTATAAAGAGGGTAATCCCTGTAATGCCCTTGGAAAGAAATACCATCAAACCAAGGTGAAACTAGGTTATCCAATGGTTTAAAATCTCGTTAATGGTAAGGGAATATCTAAGGATTAAAATTCAGTTGATAATTTGCAAAGAAAACCTCCCAATTGGGTAAATTGCATAAAAGTCCAGAATGTACCTAAAATTGCATAACTTGCACAAACAACATTCAAATCGAACCAAATTTGAAACTTAGCCTCATTTTATGTTTTACAATAATATAAAAAAGTTATATTAAGGTTTAGAGCACTTAATTATGGTAATTAAGCTTTCACTTAGGTATTTGTGCATAAACCCTTATATTGGTACACTTAGTGAATAAATGTTCACTAAACCACTATAAATTCCACTAATTAAACATAAATGACATAAAGGATAGAAATGAGAGGGAAATATGGGAAAGAGGGTCAAAAGAAAAAAATTTCAGAATTTGGTATGTTACAACTTCAACATAGTGAATGACTAGAAGAGGGAGTCGATGGTAGAAGACAAGCCCATGGTCGACCCCGTGGCTAATTCTGGACCAGCTGTAGTAGTCCATACTCCTGATGCCCTCTGGATAGAATAGTAGAAGAAGTTGATTGTGGCCATTAGTGCCTTGGCCCTTAAGGAAATAGCCAGAGGTGAAGACGGTGAGCCACTACCAGCTCATCCACAACTTAGAGCCACCATTTTGGACTTTGTAAAGTTGAACATGGAGAAGTTCTGGGGAGAAGACAAGACAGAGGTGCTCAACAAAGATGATGTCTAGCTTCTAGCAGTGGAGAATGATTTCTACATGATAATGCATTCAAATAAGAAGGTTCCTTTTACTGCTCACTTCCTAGAAGGAGCAGCTAAGATCTAGTGAGAGAATCACATCATGGGCCGAGACCTGAATGAACACCTGATGGCATGGACTAGCCTCAAGACCATCTTCTCTGCTAGATTTGTGGCCATCTCAGCCAAGAAATAGAAAGAGAGGGAGTTCACCTTCCTAGTTCCAGGACTCTCTATAACAGACTACGCCCACAAGTTCATCTTGTTGGAGCAGTTTGGATACATGTTGACTTAGGAACGAAGAGTGGACCACTTTGTCAAGCATTTGCATCCTCCCAGCAAGTCTCATGTGATGGCAAGCAAACCAGCAAACTTCACTGAAACCTACAACATTGCCCTGGACATGAAGAAGACGGTGATTCCATCACCGAACCCACCAAAGGGGTACCTCAGTTTCACTAAAGGTACCTCTGGCCCAAGGAATGACCATAAGAAAGGATAAGGATGCAACCATTCCAAAGGAAGACAAGGAGGCAAAGGGAAGCCCCACAATAAGAACTATCACTTGAGGTTCTGCAACTGTTGAAGGTCGCACCTAAAAAAGTGCTGCTTCTAGAAGGTGTGCTTCCATTGTTAGCAAGAGGGACATTTCCAAGCCAATTGTCCTCTACTTGACCCAAGCGGTATGGGCCATGTAGCATCCCAACCAATGACAGCAACACCACCAGTGGTAGCAGGTGCATGAGCTGCAGTTTTGCCCACAAGAGAGTGAAGGCAAGCCTGAGTTTTTGCCAACGATAATGAAGAAGCTCAAGCCAGTGCTAACTATTTCATAAAGGGTAATAACCCTTAGAGTTTTCGTTCCTATTTTAAGCTAAGCATGCAATAGTGCGACATGTTATGAAAAATAATGTAGGCATGCTTGAGATCATGAGACACAATGTAAACGCTCTTTTTAACTCTGGTTATACTGATACTTTCACTTAGAGAAATCTTGTAACTATTCTTTGTTTGTACATCAAGGATTTAGGATATGTTTTGCATATCACAACCTCAAGTGGTTAGATCTTTACGTATCTCTTGAAAACCCCAATTATACCAATAAAGTATCTAGATAATGAGCTCCCTATGGATTTTATCCTCCTTAACATGAATGCTTTTGATGTGATCATTGGTATGGAATGACCCTATATTTATAGGGGAAAGATCGATTATAGGGAAAAGAAGATAAGAATAGAGAGGACAGGTCATCAACCATTCACCATTAGAGGTAGGAAGGATTCTACCACCATCCTATATGTGTCAGCCTTGACAGTAGAACATATGATAGCCAAGGGATTTTAGCCATTCCTAGAAGTAGTTACCGAGTTAGAGCCTAAGATGCAGTCTCTATAGGAAATAGAGGTAGTCAAGGACTACATAGATGTGTTCCTAAATGATTTTCCTAGGATACCTCTAGAGAGAGAAGTAGAATTTTCAACAGAGTTAGCTCCCAGGACAAACCCTATTTCCAAGGCACCTTACAGGATGACCCCCATTGAGTTGCTTAAGCTAAAAAAACAACTGTAGAAATTTCTAGACAAAGGTTTTATCAGACCGAGAACATCACCATGGGGAGCACAAGTCCTCTTTGTGAATAAGAAGGATGTATCACTCAAAATGTGCATAGATTATAGAACGATCAACTAGGCTACCATTAAGAAGAATCCTTTACCTCATATAGATGACATGTTTGACCAGTTCAAGTTAGCCTGAGTCTTTTCAAATATTGACATGAGGTCTGAGTATCGCCAGTTGGGAGTTAAGAGTGGGGACAACTTGAAAATTGCCTTCCAAACCCGTTATGGCCACTATGAGTTTGTGGTTATGCCTTTTACGTTGTCTAATGCCCTGAGTGTGTTTATGAATATCATGAACAGTGTGTTCCAACCTTTCCTAGACTCATTTTTCATAGTATTCATAGATGACATCTTAGTTTACTCTGATGACTTAGAACAACACCATGACGACCTGGGTAGAGTCCTTGATATTTTGAGAAAGCAAAAGTTTTGTGAGAAATTCTCGAAGTGTGAGTTTTGGATAGATCGTGTCATGTTCTTTGGATACATCATATCTGGAGGGAACACCTCAGTGGATCCTGCTAAAGTGTCATTTGTGCCAGATTGACCAGAACCAAAAAACCCTTTTGAGATTTGTATCTTCCTAGGATTGGTCAGATATTATTTGTGCTTCGTAAAAGATTTCTCAAAGACTGGTTTTCCACTCACAAAGATTACCTAGAAGGATGATAAGTTTGTGTGGACAGATTTGTCTAAAGCTTGATTTTAGGAGTTGAAGGAAAAGTTGACCACAACCCCAGTGTTGACTCTACCATTAGCCAATGAAGGTTTTATGATCTTCATTGATGCATCAAAGATGGGACTTAGATGCATTCTAGAACAAAATAGGCATGTTGTTTCTTATGCCTCAAGATAGCTCAAGCCCAATGAAGTGAACTACCCGACACATGATCTAGAACTGCGATTATACATGCCCTAAATATTTGGCGACACTATCTTTGTGGAGCCACTTTTAAAATCCTCACCAACCACAAGAGCTTGAAGTACCTCCTGGCTCAGAAGGACCTAAACCTCAGACAAAGATGATAGATGGAGTATATGAAAGACTATGATTTCACCATTTCCTATCACCTTGGGAATGCTAATGTAGTGGCAATTTCTCTTAGTCACAAATAGCTCAGGTGTGCAACTATCTTATCTACCTAGTGGAGAGGATTGGAAGAGTTTTCTAGGTTGACTCCATAGCCATTAGAAGACCGGATTCGTGTGGCTAACATTCAGATAAAACCAGACTTGTTGACCGAGTTGGTAGCTGCCCAATTAGCCAACCCATAGCTTGATAAGGTGAAAGGTTTGTTGGAGAAACCTCAAATACATCTCGCAGTGGGAGTAGGTGGTGGAGTCTGCTATAAGAGTCATATTTGGATTCTTGAAGATTCACCCTTAAAGAATTGTATCTTGCAAGAAGCTCATTATTCTAAGTACATGATACACCCTGGAACTACCAAGATGTTTCACGACTTGCAGTGATACTTTTGGTGGCCTAGAATGAAGAGAGACATAGCAGCATATGTGGCCAGTTGTCTCACATGCCAGATGGTGAAGGTTGAACACTAGTGACTCGGTGGATTACTGCAGTCAATTGAAATTCCTGAGTGGAAATGGGAACAGATCACCACAAAATTTGTGATGGGTCTCCCCAAGACAAAGAAAGGTCATGATGCAATATGGGTTGTGGTAGATCACCTTACCAATTCAACACATTTACCTGCCTTAAAGATCACTACAAAGGTGACATACCTAGCTAAACTATATATTAGAGAGATAGTTTGACTGCATGGTGTTCGGAGTTCAATTATTTTTTATTGTGATCCTAAGTTCACTTCCAAGTTGTGGAAGCAAGTGCATGAAGAACTCGGTACCAGATTGAATTTAAGTACAACTTATCACCCCAAGACTGATGGATAGTTAGAAAGGATGATCCAAACTTTAGAGGATCTATTGAGAGAATGTGTACTCGATTGGGGTGGATCATGGGAGTAGTACCTACCCTTAGCTGAGTTTTCTTACAATAATAACTACCAAGCCAGTATCGGGATGCCTCCATACAAAGCTCTCTATGGGAGGTTGTGTCGGTCACCGCTTCATTGGGATGATGTCAGTAATAGGACCTTATTGAGGTCAGAGGAACTACAATTGTATGCTGATAAAGTCACTTTGATCAAGAAAAGATGAAGAGAGCCCATGATCGACAAAAGTTATATGTTAATGTGAAGAGGACTGACTTTCACTTCACAGTGGCTGAACATGTGTTTCTAAAAATCTGACCCCTCTGAGCTATATCTAAGAATAGAGGAAAGCTAAGTCCCTGACACGTGGGTTCGTTTGAGATTTTGGAACAGATTGGTGAAGTTGTCTATCGTTTATCCCTACTTCCTAAGTATAGTATTATCGTGATGTGTTCCATGTGTCCAATCTAAAGTTCTATGTGAAGCACCTGAGCTTTATGTTGAGCACAGAACCTATTGAAATCCAAGGGAGGCTCACATACCCTGAGTCACCTGTGAGGGTACTGGATACCAAGGTGAAAGAGTTCAGGAGTAAAAAGATAGAGATGGTAAATGTTCTTTGGCAGCACCATGGAGAGGATTTAGCCACATGGGAGCTGAAGATGGACATGGAAAAGTCTTGCACTCAGTTGTTTGCTTGATTAGTCAAATTTTGAGGGAAAAATTCATGTAAGAGGGGAAGGATGTTATAACCTCAATTTTGCTTGTATTGATTAAATGCAATTTTGCAAATAAAAGGGATTTGAATGGAAATTTGTATGCTTTTTTTTTTTCAAAGAATAGTTTCTTTTGCAAAATTCCCCTTAGATTCATGATTTAGTGGTTTCTACTATTTTAATACATCCAATAATGCTAAAAGGGAAAAGAGATAAAAGAAATTCCATAATAAGTAAATGGAAAAAGAAATACCAGATAATGGTGTGCATATGTGAGAATTTCATAGAATTCTCTAAAAAGGGGTATGGATGACCACTATTGATTAGTTTTTAGTTCCCCTTGGTTTTTGATGAGAAAAGAAATCAAAATAAAGAAATAGAATAGAAAGAAAGAGAAAAGATGAATTTCAAATGCATAATATATGCCTTTTGAGTTGATGACTTGCATATGAATAAAAGTCTCTTTTAATTTTTTATTTCGATTCCAAACTTTTCACACTAGTAACTTAAGTCATTAAAGAGTTTCCCTTAAAATTTGAGATTATAAGGATGTGTGGTTTGAGAGATATGTATTTTTAAAAAATCCCTAAAGTGAGAGGAATAACATTAAATATCACATTTTTTTAATCCAAATAGAATTTCATTTATTTAACTTTTATCTCGGTGTGTGAGTTGAGGGTGAATGGATATGAGATCCAACAGTGGGGCGCTCATCAGCTACCCTTGGCCAGGAGAGGAAAGGAAGGCCGGTACATGAATCTTTTGGAATCGATTTCCCCGAGATGCAAAGTGTGAGCAGATCGAGAAACTTGATCAATGAATTCAAGAGCAAGAAACACGCCTATCTATCCTAGGTTTGATCTAGTTTGGAGATCTCTAGAAGTAACACCCTAAACATAATTCTTGAGCACAACTGTATCGATATAAAATGGTATATATAGGGCCCTGGACTCCCTCTCAGTTTGCAAACCTCCACCACAACTTCGATCGAACCCTAAAATGAGTTTTCTACATTCAATTGCTCCCCTACCCTTCTTTTCCAATCTGATCTCATCCTACCATCTTGCTGAAATTTCCATCTAGTCGTCTCGATGACATCAGCCACCACCAGAGCAATTGAGGCCTCCTTAGTGTTCGTGGAAGAACGTCGAATGTGAGGAAACAGTCATATCTGGTGTTGGTTCCTTAGATAGTAGAGTCAACCTCATTGTTGACTACTGTGAAGATGAGCGAAGGTTGAAGAAGACAACCCGAGAAAAGATCACTCTACCCTCACCTCCCCTTTAAAACAAATAAGCCTATTCTAGTATTTTTATGTGTTTTTAGTTCGGTCCGACCTTGTTGCCACGCGAGCAGAGGCTGAGGTGGCTATAGCCCATTGGCTCGGGATGGCCCCACTGGCGCGGGCAAAATTAGATTAAAAGCTTAGACGACATTTTCTCATTGGCCTAAAAATGTTTTCTTTAGAAAAATCATAACTAATTGTAGGGTTATCCGGTGAGAATATTTAATATATGGTTTTTATCAGAAAAATGTGTAGATTTAATCAATATAAAATCAAAGTATAGTTTTGCTTCTAGTTTGAAAAGTGCATAAATATTGCATCTTTAATTTGTTAAACAAACTAGAACCCTTTTTTTAGAATTGTTGATCCTAATATGTCCAATTGTTATTGTTGATCAAAGATTGGTCTTTTATGCATAAAAATAGAAACTTGAAAGTTATTTGAGATTAACAACCCATAATTTGATATATTAGGGTTTCTATGAAATAAAAGGTGTATTTAATTAAGAATTAGGGTTTGTAACCTAATAAAGCATGAAAAGTGGAAACTAGGGTTTGGGAATCCAAAACCCTAATGTTGACCTAGAAACCCTAACTTGAGGACCAAGTCAGTCTTAAGGATGATTTGTATAAAATAGTAATACATGGGTGTGTTGCATTAACTTTCACGGTGAACTTGCTTGGTTGATTGTTTGATTGCTTGCTTGGACATCTAGACTCCTGATCAAGGTATGTATATGGATAATCGCTCTAGTTTCATAGTGATTTCCAAGGTTTTAGCAATTGCTTGAAATTAAATGGTTAGATGAACTTTAATTCCTATAATATATAAAGTGACTATGACTATCACCTTATAAATCTTATAACTTGCTCAAACCTGCATACCACCTCTAGAAATTATGAATGAAAAGATGAGTAAAGTCATGGTGATGACTAAAGGACCAAGCCCCATGTTGGGAAGGTCAGACCAAGCCTCAGATTGGGAAGGTCATAAGTGGTTAAGCCCAGGGTTGGGAAGACCTAATGACACCTAGCTCCAGATCGAGAGGTTGCCAATAAGGTACCTAGCTCTAGATTGATAGGTAGCCTAAAAGTCTGTTGCAGGGACAAAACCCTAAGAGAGGGTATACCAGAGGATGGGTCAAAATGGTTGAGAAGTTATGAAGAAATTGTTAATTTGTTTTGTAACAATTAATTGTTGTGGTTATATTGTTATAATTATATGCTAACTTTTGGTTCCCCACATACCAATATAATTTGTTATACTGATCAAAATTTTGTTTGTCAATGTTTTAGGATAATCTTCTGTCTATAATTATGATGAAATCAAATATCTAGAAAGAAGGCACAAGATGAAGAAACATAATGTAAACATGGTGGTTATAGTTAGATTTTAATTTATATTGAAAATTTAGATATCCCTTAATTTTGTACTATCTTCCTTTTGTTAGTAAAATTAGTAATTATTTTTGGTTAATTTCTAAACTTGCAATCTTGTATTAGTGATAATGACCCTCGCCCTCTCGGTCCTCCTGAATAAGGGATAGCAGGGGGAGGGGTCGTTAAGGTAGCCATCAAAGAGGATGGAGAATTACACAACTTTGTTTAAAAAGGGAGATAGGATGTCTTACCATTTATCTTAATGAGATCCAAATTAGATCTTTTGTCTGGAAGAAAATTGAGAGTCATTGGATCCAAGTAAGTATCAAATACCCCCAAAAATGTGCCATGATTTAAAATTATTGGCGGAAATTTTTAATAGTATGTGTGCCATTGGCAATAAAAATAATAGAACTATATGTTGGGGAAATAAAGTTTTCTTATAGTGAAGTGAACATGGTTTTTAAATTTGGTAACTTGAAATTACAACTTATTACATTCATAAATGTATGTATAACATGGTTCTTTTTATAAAATTTATAATAAGGCATTTAGGTGCATTTAAAAAAATGCAAAAATTATTATATAATGGCCTTTCCTTAAATAGACACTAAAAATGAATGCCACTAACAAGTATTTTTGTTGTAGTGAAAGTCTAGATAAGCCCCCCTTTGTGGGTTGTTTAGGGGCAAAATATGTAATTCTAATAACATGTTGATGGGAAATATTCATTTATAATATTGTATATCATTGATTATTGTTATTTTCTTGTTTGTTCTCTCTCTCTATGTCCCTTGGTGATCGACCCATGTTACCAACTAAGGTCCAGCTATTAGGAGGTTTGGAGGGGAAAAGTAACCAACTCCACTTGTGGAACTTTGTGTAGCCTACTAATCTCTCTTGTACTACCCCTAGGTGGAATATCTAAGTATTTAAGCATGCTTCTCTCCTATCACCTGGAAAAGAGAACTTATACTAGTTGAATAGGGGATTATAGAAGGTAATAACCCTTCTCCTATACCATACACCACCCCTTATCGCCAAGTGAAGTTAGAGAGTCACCTTTAGAAACCTAGACTAGGTTTTGGTGTTCATTGGGTTCATCTATCTGGTAGCCATGTGAGCACATTGATCCAAAAGATCATATGGAGAATTTCTACATATTTTTTAGTAGTAAGGACTCCCTTATACATGAAGGAGGATGTGGTTTTCTTTCCTTCTGTAACAAATTGGTATTTTTCATCCTTTTGAAAATCTAATTTAGGAAGCCTCATGAAAATATACTCTTTGCTCAATTGCTTCAATTGATGTATGCACGACTAGGACCATGGTGCTACAAAGATATATCATTTTTAACCAAAATGAGAAATTTACCAATAACGAGCTTAAGACAACTAAGAACAATAGAATTAAGATAATCAGTCATAGTTCCCTTGTATATGACATTGTAGATGAGAGAGTCTATCAATTAGCATCTAAGAGTAATGAATTGATCAAGATAACTATTATCACAAAGTTGGTTAACACTAATAAAATTATTATGTAGACCATCCGCAAGAACAACATTCATGATACATACTATATCACTAACAACACACTCACCTATCACCCTTTTTGTTGTCCCTAAATGTTAGTAACCCACCTTTCTTCAGCTTGAGAGTGTTAAATTGGACTTTGTCTATGATCATATGTATGGATCATTCACTATCAAGTATACTTTTTTCATTCACCAAAAATGAATAGATGTTAGTATCCAATTTAAATCTTTGGGTATGGGGTTAGCTTGAGACAATAAATCATCTTGATTTTGGTCTCTTTTTTCCTATAACAAGATAGAGAAGTACAATTGAAAACTTTGTTACAAAAAGTACAAGTCATCTTTGATATGGAGGTAGATGATTCTCTATGAAATGTTGGAGGTCCATTTACCTTTTTTTTCTCCTTGACCACCAACAGATGCAATCCCATTTATACATTTTTTGTTAGAATGGTTTGGGATTTCAATGAAAGTCTCCTTGCTTTTTAGATACTTTGGCCAAGATTCTCTAAGAAGACGGTTATCATCAAAAAAGTAGTGATGATAGTAAATCAACTAGCAAGATCATATTGAGAGTGTAAAAGATTGGCCTAGAAACAAAGAGCTTTAGCCAAATAAGAATGGCTATCAAGAGTAACACTAGCTACTTCATTACAAGGCGATATTGGTCTAGATTTTATATCATATAACTTATCAAGTAAGCATTTTCAATTTAGATAAAAATAACCTCATTAAGATAAACTTGGTTTCCATCTTTAAGAGTATTCATTTTCTTAAGATAAATGCCATTCTCAATCTATACACCATATATATCAATTCTAGATCAAGGTTAATCTCTTGTATTTCATATACTAAAATTCTAAAACATTTTCATTTTCTCAAGATCATCAATTCTAACATAGAACTCACCAATATTTTTTTTTTAAATCAGACTTGCATTTAGAATAAAAGGCATATGAAGTAAATATACCATCAATAAGTTCTTATTTAGAGATTGCATGGAGGCTTACTTAAATTACCTCTTAGCTTGTGCTATCTATAACAGGCACATTGCACTCATTACCTTCACTTGAGGAAGACCCACTAAAGGATGACGATTGCGGAGATTCTAAAGTGGCATGATCGGATAGTTCTTTGCCCCTTCTTTACTTTTTATCCATCTTCTTGTACTTGCCTTCTTTTCTCCATTCATCTCTTCTCTTGTGGTTTCTCCTATGGTGATGCTTCTTCACCTTTGGGCAATCATTCTAGAAGTAACCCTTTTGGCGAAACTCATAACACATTGAAGTAGAAGATGATGTAATTCCCTTGAATGGATCTGGAGTAACGAACTTCAAGATCACCAGGGACCCATATTTACTAGATGAGGGGTATTGAGCTTGGAATTGGACTTACACAAGGGACACCACTTGAGCCTTGAAGGCTTCCTCCTCCTTTTTGGAGGACTCTTCTTTTTCATATTCATATCTAGAGTAGAGTCTCACTTTATAGTCTTGGAGGTTTCCTAGAAGTTTCTCAAGGGCAATCAACTTATTTTCTATCAGCAAGGAAGAGAGTGGAGTATCTTTAAGTTCACCTTACATTGTCTATGGTGTGTCCTAGGGAAGAATGACCATTGACAAGGGTGTTGAGTCTTGTGTAGAGGATGGTACCACAACCCAAGTGTAAGGAGAGTGAAATCACCCATTTACTAACAATTTGAAGAATTGACATCCATTCCAAACACTCTCAGAGGTATGATGGAATGGGCATAAATTTTCCAAATTTATTAAACATTGGTATACAAAAGACCATTAGAAAGCAGAAGAATAAAAAAATAACAGACTATATTCAATTTCATAAAAGATTTGCAAAAATACATCAAATTCTCCCATTAGGGTTTACATCAAGACACACAATCAGGATCTAGATAGAGGGAAGTCTAGACTACTACAATCTTGACTCCAAGAAACATCTCCATAAAATGAGTCCAAGACAAAAGCTAAGATCTTCCTTGTCTTGTCCATCACCTTGCTCAGCACCTGGGTGGTTGGGAAGGCACCCAGCAAAAAGGGAAAGGGAAGAAAAAGTATGTGTCATAAAACTAGTCTAGGATATCAAGATAAGTAAAGCAAATAAAAACATGCTAGGGTTCATCATATGATAAAGATAACAAGAGTATGAGGCTATATTCAAAAGAAATTTGCCATTAACAATTATATAAAAAAGGATTTGCATGTAAGATAATTATGCCTACCTAACTAAGTAGGGTTGAGGCACCTATAGAACCTTTAACCTTAGGTGAGGGGAGAATAAGAAGTTCTCGGTCACCTATAATATTATGGGGAGAATAAGACATTCCCCAGGGAATTTATTTACATGCCCTCTGTGGGTGGTTGTACACAAGTACCACTACTTTAAATTAAATAGAACATAAATCCACATGATAGAAAAGTAGTCATGGTAAAAGTAGTCATAATATTCAATAAGCATGGCAGTGGGGTATAAGACCCAAAAAAGAAGAAATTATAATCTAATTTGAGGCATGAACAACATTGAGATTCAAGAATAGAATATTTAGAGTTCATTTAAGCCTAATTAGGGAAATATAGGGTTTGGATACAATTATCCGAACATAGGGAGTAAGGAATGCACATACCTCTCTTACTGATATCAATTACTAACTTTCACCACTTTAATTGAGTCCAAGTTCCACTTTGCCTATTTTCAATGTATTAACATGTATTAGAGTACATAGTGCACATTAATATATAGAAACCCTAATTTTAGAACTTTTTTTAAAAAAATCGGATTTCGCTTTTGAAAATATCGCCAATGAACTTATTAGGTTCTCCTGATAAAGAAAACATATTATTATGTTATTTTTGAAGTTATGATGATTAAGATGTAATTTTATTAGATTTTATGCATTAAATTCGTTTTACAAAAATCACCCTTCATCAAACCATGAAATAAGACCTTGAAAATATTTTTATTATATATAGATTAATTTTCCAATTCCAAAATATATTTATTTGTCAAATTTGGTTAAGCGATTTAGAAGATGTGAATTTTTCAATACTGATCAATAGAAAATTGCCACATCATCAAACCATTCGAGATAATTAAAGAGAGAGGGAGAGGGAGAAAACAACATTTGACTTAAGATCAGATTTAAAGTTTCTTAGATAATCAAACTAGAGATTCTAGAGAAGATAAAATAGCAAGAAACCAAAACCTTAGAAGAACATGGTAAAAAGAGATGGAAATCATCGATTATCAACATAGAAGCATGGGTTTTAAGCATGTACTTAAGCAATATATAAGAAGGGGGCTAACAAAACTTGCCTCTAGAAAGGTAATAAGGTTCAAACAGAAAGGATTCTGAGATTAGAATGTCTGGTTGCTCCAAGCCAAGCTCCTTTCTTGAGAAAAGATCACCTTCTCCACTTTAGAGGTGCAAACCCTAGCAAAAGAGCATGGAGATGAGATGTTTTAGGGTTTTAGGTGGAGTTTTACCATGTATGATCATGGTTATGACCTAGAAGAAGGTGGAAGGAATACTAATAGTATGAAAATAGGGAAGTAAGAGAGGAACTTACTAGTTTTGGTCGAAATTACCAAACAGGAGCTTTAGAAACCCTAATAGAGCAATTTGGAAGCCCTAGGAGCCTTCTTCACCAAGGTAGCCTCCCTCTATTACCTTGGGACAAAAACTTCATGGCCAAATACAAAAGGAAATATTATCTAAGCTAGAGGAAAGAAAAGGAGAGCAAGAGTTTTTGAAATGTGAGTTGGGAAGGGGTATACATGGCTATATATAGAAAGAGGTGAAGCATGAGGTGTCTTAAGGGACTTTCCATGTGTCTTTAGCCTAGGGCTTGATGGCCATGCAAGAGGACATCTCATGGACTCTTCTTGGATATCAAAACTCGGTCCTAAGAGCCCACATATCTTTCAAGGCCATCCCCACCGTTTTTCAAGAAATAAATAACCTCATTGGTTGATAGCTTTTAAAGATAAGCACCTTTATAAAGAGGGTAATCCCTATAATGCCCTTGGAAAGAAATACCATCAAACCAAGGTGAAACTAGGCTCTTAAATGGTTTAAAATCTCTTTAATGGTAAGGGAATATCTAAGGATTAAAATTAAGTTGATAATTTGCAAAGAAAACCTCCCAATTGGGTAAATTGCATAAAAGTCCAGAATGTACCTAAAATTGCATAACCTGCACAAACAACATCCAAATTGGACCAAACTTCATCCACAAGTTATCTTTGATGTGTAGAATATGAATTTTCCATTATTTCCATATTTTGACTTTATAAAATCACAATATTAATTACTTATGCCTTTTATTGATTTTCTCTCTCCTAAACTTATCCTAATATTTCAAGGTTGTCCAAATTAGATAAAATTTGACATGTAGGCTAATTTTGATATGTAGATTTCGAATTTGAAGTTTGTGTCCTCTTTTGAGACTTATTTTTATGAGATATGCCATATGGCCCATTAACGGCCCATTATCTAAATTATTCATCCGATTAAGTTTCGTATCTTCATATTATCACTAAAATGAGTTATGTGGCATATGTTATGTTTTCAAATCACATCAAAAAGCAAAATCTATACAGTTTGCAACTTGGAGAATATTTTCATTGAGACAGATTGCAAGCAGGCCGTTACTATGATCAATGAGGACTATAAAGGGAATCCCAAGTATGCTAGATAGGTTTGGGCAATGCAGAAGAACAGCTGCCACTCGATCAACTTATGCTTCGGCAAGTGAGAAGGCAACAACCTTGCTGATTACCTAGCCAAGTTTCACTTTAAAAACAAAACTGGAAATTGTGTCTACCATAGATTTCTGAATAACACACCTAGTAGCTTAGAAGGTGTCTCTTGTAATGGTCGTAGTATGACCATATTTAGTTCGTTGCAATTTTCTAGAATATGTAATACAAGTTTGAGTTTGCTTGCACGAGGTGGGAAAGATGAATAAAATTGCCACCTGACTTACCTAAACAAATCACATCAAAAAGTTAGATTAAGGTGTAGAGCACTTAATCATGGTAATTAAGCTTTCACTGAGGTATTTGAGCATAAACCGTTCCATTGGTATAATTAGTGAATAAATGTTCACTAAACCACTATAAATTCCACAAATTAAATAGAAAGACCAATAAGGATAGAAATGAAAGGAAAAGATGAGAAAGAGGGTCAAAAGAAAAAATTTCAGAATTCAGTATGTTACAACACTCCACCCCTTAAAGAGGATTTCATCCCCGAAATCACAAGCAAGAAGGGAAGGGTGAGTGTGCAACATCTCATCACAAAACTTCAGGTTATTTCTCCAACCTTAACTTCTACTAAACAACTCATCAACATATACTCCACAAGCATCTTGAAATAGGTTAAGGTTCTCAAGGATCACCAAGGTTCCATTATTTAGATATTCTTTTTAGGAGATTTACCATTATTTTAATTATGGCATGTCATAATCACTTTATTACCAAGGAAGTTATATTTCATTATCATCCATGAAACATCATATATATACATATATATTTCTCATTTATCTTACTAAGAATTTTAGCAAAATTATGGGTTACTCAATTCCCTCAATATACTTGATCATTATCCTTAATATTTTGAACTTCGACTTCATCATCCTTATACTACCACATTAAGTTATAACGAATTATTTTGCATGAAATATTCAATCTGTCATTAAGTCTTCATTCAATCCAAATTATGTCACATCAATTACATATATTTATATTAAACTTTATCTCATTACCACATTATCTTTATTGCTCACATTAATGTCATCATTAATCATTTTCTCATATTTATTTATATAATTGATTTGCACATTTATGTGAATCGATTACTTGTTATCCATATTGAAGTCATTATATATATTTTAATGCTCAAGGTGGGGCATATTACATATTAATGATTTGATTCACATACTAAGTCATTAGGTGATTAATTATGTGTGTATTAGAGAACAAGGTGATATGCATTTCATATTGATGACCTGATTAATTTATGATTTATCTGTATTAAAATATGTTATCTGATTATGATACCTAGTGACACTAATGTATCATGAAAGGCATTAAGGACGTATATGTTAAGGTTAGATGATTACTGTGACAACAATCGCCAAACCGACAAACAAATCGTCATTAATTAAGCGGAATTAAACATAAACAGCAGATTAATGAAAATCACTAAAAATTAAAACCATTTTTCAAAGAGATCCATTCCAAAGAAAAATCTTACTTAAAGGTACAAAACCTTATATACATCATTACTCACATTGTACATATCTGGTACATCTCATATCGAGAATAAGATATAACAGTTGCTTTACCAAACTATACATGAGCAACATAAAACCTTGAGGCATGTAAGCCAAAATCTCTTATTGATCATAAAACCAGTACAAACCAACTCCAAGGACCTGAGAGTACAGAGATGACACATAGGACTCATATCTACAAGACATGACAGACAGTACACTCAACCTGAGCTGTCACTGCTGCCTCAGCTGTTATTCTTCCTCTGCAGAAAGGTCTTCACCTCCTCGTGCACGTCCACCTAAAAATTTGGGTCCCACGTGGGTGAGACAATTGTAATTGTCCTAGCGAGAGATATAACTCTCCTCCGACCATATTATTATCACAGATTAAGCATTTATAAACTGAGCAGAGGTTCTTTTTATATTAATAGGTAGGATAAATCATTGTATAAACAAAATGAAGTAATCTCCTTTCTTAAGGAGAACATTGCATCTACCCTTGGTAGAGTTATAAATCATCTATCTTCTTTGCAACAAATGTAAAGAAACATAAATCATATCTATCCATCAAGGATGCATAAAAGAAATGTAACATCAACCAATGATTTATGTATTCAATCCTTAAGCAAACAGGCTATACGGCTGATTACATTTTACAATCACACTTATGCCCTGAGGACTTGAGGTATACCGCTCATCTCTAACCGACCATTGTGAAGTTGAAATCGGTACCATACAAGGTCAATGGAAGAGTCGGCTTCCAAGACCTCTACCGTCTCAGTCAGTGCGAGACCACAAGCATGACCATGTCAACTACTTACATAGCTTTCCAGGGTATACTGGCAACTTCGCTATAGAGCTACAGCAGCGGATGCACTCCTTCGGCGATTGAGAGATCTCGTGTTTATCTACCATCAATCCCGACATTAAACATCATTGGGAGATTTGTGATACATCCATCCCGGTCTTTATAATGAAGGATTGAGAGATCTCGTGTTTATCTCATGTCAATCCAACATTAGGGCGTACAGATATTTTCACCCATCACCCCCGCATATTCAAAAATATGCGGTCTCCAGGAGATCCTGTGGGAAAACCTGTTTCACCATCACCAGCTGCTGACGATGATGGATCTATGGTCAGGGCTCTACATGATAAGATTCCACTTGATTAATTAAGTGCATTACCATATTCTTTTAGCATCAGTCAAGTTTCAAACAAGAATTATTATAACAGATGCTACAAAGAAAGGTTTAATACATTTATCAAGTACTTTCAAAATCTTTAAAACACATGATACTTGGGATCTTAGTCCCTTATCACATTACTGAGAATTCCCATCCCTTTACATCATCATTATTATGATTACTGGATCTGGGTATTCAAACCCTTAGTTCATCACAGAACACTATTACCACTTATCAGGTAACTACTACCTCTAGGTCCTCAGACCAAGGTATACATGGTACTTGTTATACAAGCATCTCACATGGCTCACAAGGCCCATTAAATATCTTATCACCTCTCACTAGGCAACAACTTATTCACATGGCTCATATAGCCATTACACATCTTGTCACCTCTCACTAGGCAACAACTTATTCTCATGGCTACACAAGGCCATTACACATCTTGTCACCTCTCACTAGGATACAAGTTATTCACATGGCTCGCAAGGCCATTACACATCTTGTCACCTCTCACTAGGCAACAACTTATTCTCATGGCTACACAAGGCCATTACACATCTTGTCACCTCTCACTAGACAACAACTTATTCACATAGCTCACAAGGACATTAGTCATTATACTTTTTATACAAGTATTTAACATGACTTACAAGGCTTATGCAATAAGAGAATTATAATCTTCTCATCATTGGGGTTAGGGTTTCCCCTTCATAACCGATTAGGGTTTCATATTCATTTTATTGATCCAAACCCTAATTCATTGCTCCACACGTATAGGAGCATATATTGATATCATAAGTATTCAATCATACTTATTTATTCTCATTATTTATCATTAAATGATCATCAATACAAGGTATGAGTTTCTCTCTCATCCTTACCAGAGAATGATTACATCATACTTTATTAACTAGGCTTAACCATTTTTCAAGGTATGTTAGCCCACACTTATCAAAGTGCATTAATCTCATTACATCTCAACATAACAATTGACATGACACACTTCATGTGTTACTCATCTAAGTATATTGGATTTAAGGTGCATCAACCTTGAAGTGTTGGATGTGATATCTATCATGTCTTGCTGTATCACTACCCTCATCACTTTTAACATACTTAAATTCATCAACTTATCTTGTATTAGGGTATGTCCCATCCTAATACTTTATGCACTAGCTCATCACATTTATCATGTAATGTATTGGTCATAAGTCACACAATTGAATTATTCAACCATCATTAATGATATGGACTCATCTCGGGTTAAGGCATTATTGATATAAGTTTGTCCATTATCAACCACTCTAGGTGCTTCACCTATCAAGGTATTAGCCACACCATTACTTGGTGTTACACTCATCACTCCTAAGAGTGTCTTTCTCTCACTTTTACAAGGCATCTCGGGTTAGAAGTGTGCATATGTTCACCATATCGGGTTGTAAGTGTATAGGCACCACCATATCGGGTTGGAGGTGTATGAGCACTCACCATATCAGCTAGAGGTGTTTGTATGTGTTACTCATGTCGTGCATGAGGTATTAAACCATCACCATGTCAGACTAGAGATGCATTCAATCACCATATCGGGTGGCACACCATCTAGGGTTGGCTGTGACGGGTTAGGGTTTGCCATATCGGGCTCAACCCAATATACAAGTCAATTGGAGTGTAGGGCACCAAATCATATTGTCTAGGGTTGTGTATCATGCAACCCTATCGTGCAAGGTCATGTGTCATGCAACCATGTCTTGCAAGGTCATGTAGGCCTCATGATACTAAGTACCAATGATGTATCATATGATCATACCATGCATTAGCACTTGTTACTCTTCACTTATATCGGGTTATAACTACTTGTATTTATACTTGAACCCGATATCACTTTTACAAAGTGACACCATCTTATTCAAGTTATAGACCTTTGTTCTAACTGATATAATTCATGGTAACAGGTCTAAGAAACTACTAGAACTCATAATTTCATCAACTATTTCAGGAACGTTTAGTATTAAAAGTATTTCACTAATTATAACAATTTAGGTGAAGAATAATAACATGGTTGAGTTCAAGTTATATAACCCGCCTTAAGAACGATTTCAAAGCTCCAATCTCCAAAGATCCACGTTCCTAAGGTTAAAAATGAAATTCAAAACTCCTCTATATACAAAGAATCACCATGGATAAGCAATTGGTGAAGAAGAAAAGAAAGGTAGATCATAACCCTAATTCCATGCTTCAATTCAAGCTTGAAGACAACTATATCTTACCTTAGGTTTAAGTTTTGAGTTCCTTAGCTCCTTGGCTGACACCCTACCACTCTTGGGCGATATGTACTTCCTCTTCTCCGATACAACTTTGCTTGTGGCCGATACCCCCTCACTTGTGGCCAAAATCACTTCAATTGGCCGATATCAACTTGTTATGGGAAATATCAACATGGTATGGCCGATATACTTGCTATGGCTGATACCCAAGGCCTATGCATGATACCCTTGTGCTCTTTCATGACATGGCGCCCCTCTTGTACGATATGATACTCACTTGCACGATATGGCACTCACTTGGAGTAAAAGAACTTCACTCTGTGGCCGATATCACCCTATATGGTCGATATCACCTACTTGGGCGATATGGTCTTGCCATCGGCGATATCCCAAGGCCCATGCATGATACCACAGCATCCCTTCACGATATGGGAGCTCTATGCACGATACCTTAGGGTAGGAGGGTGGTAAGGGTCGCAAAAGTGCACCAAGGGGTGAAACTAGGGGTATATATACTTGTTGTTCATGAAGAAAGGCAAAAATGAGGTGTCAACATTTTGAGCTAGTAGGTGCCACGTGTCATGCATGGGTGACACGTGTACATGCATGCATAAACATTTATTTTGTCTTGAAAAAAGGTTGAGGATCATCTTGAGATGCAAATTCTTCCATTACTTATCCATTTGGATAAGTTATCTAGGTTTAATCACTATTTTAAGTCAAGTCGATACACTTTTTCTAAAGAAACTTGTTGGTCGTCACAACTCACCTCCTTGAGGTGCTTTTCATGATATGGCCTTTTTCAAGAGTTCAAAAAACAATACTGGACACCTCCTTGGGTTCCATGGCCGATAGTCACTCATATATAAGCTTTTCAACTTGATACAACTCAAGTTAAGCTTTCAAATTCAACCCTTTTCTTGGTCATTTCATCACCAAGATTACCATCACTCATAATTGATTCAAACATGGTGTCTCATTCATTCTCTCTCCTCTAAATGATACTAGGAGGTAGGATGGACACTCTAGAGGTGGTAATTTGCATATCAACCCAAAAATTTGGGTAAATTACAATTTGTACCAAAATTGGTGCACAATGCTCCAACATTATTCAAACAAGTTCAAACTTGAAATTTAGGCTTTCCACAAGACACCACTTAGCATAATTCTCTCTATTATGATGCTAAAACATATAAGGAACGTTAAAAATGTGACATATTTCATTATTGCCCCTCAATTTGGGTAAATTGCACTTTGGTCCAACATAAAGGAAAATTGCTCAAACAACATTCAATCAGGACCAAACTTGAAACATAAATGTGTCACATGATAACAAAACACCTTAGAGGATTATATTAAAGTTCTAAGCAACTTTATTAGCCAAAACAAATAGGGTTACCTCATAACCCAAGTCAGGGTCGTTACAAGTTATAAACCCCTAACAAGGATTTCGTCCCCGAAATCCCAGGTAAAGGGAGACATATATTATTCATTAATTATATCATCAAGTCTCCACATAACATCTTAATGTTATGGAGACACCATAGAACTTTGATCAATACAATGTTCTTTTACACAAAAATCCCATGGAATCAAACACATAGGACACATGCTTCACTGTCTTTCATTATCAACTGTGTAATTAATTCTGGGTCAGGGAACACTTTTCTCACTCAGATAGAGGTTGTTTGTTAATCTCATTTGACAAACTTTTATTGTAATATTTTTACAATTATTCCTTCAAGTAGATCATTCTCATCAATGTTATGTTTATGCAAAGCATAAATCCCTAACATATGATGTCCATACTACATTAGGTAACTGGACTGATTCCACAGTTAACCATTCCATGTAACTATCATAAGATAGTCTGATGATTCTCAAATACCAGAATTCCTTACCTTGGTATCTAACACATGTGTTAATAACACATCACATCCTCATTTTTGTTTATGAGTTGAATTATGAGTAAATCAAATTCCTTCATATATCGATTAGAATGTGGTAGAAATATCCATGCCACATCTCCTTCTTCTTTAAACTCTTGAGATTGTTTCATAATGACTACTTGATCAGAGTAATCAAAAAGATAACAATCTAAATATGTCATACTTACCTTGCCTTCAATAAATGAATACCTGGCCAGGGTATTCAAGAACTGAAATTAGGTAGTATGTATTTGTTTTATATTATGTTTCATACTTTTAACATCTCTTTAAATTTTACTACTTAGTATCTCATATTTTCTCTGGGTGTTTCTTTTACATCTCTTCCTTTTCTACATGAAGAGAGAAATTTCAAAACATATAAGAGAATATTAATCTAAATATAGGTTCTCATCCTTCTTATCTCTTCCTCAATTCCTCATAGGACTAATTAAAGGGAGTTCAACATCAACTACCTTCTTATAATTATCAGATAAAATCAAGAGAAGACATTTCAGAATGAGAAAGCTCTATCTGACTGTCATCCCTCGCAGTCATCCACCACATCCGGTTGACTCAAACATAGAGTCTAGTTGTTTCATGTTGTTTCTTTTGCCTTTACTTAACGACTATTGCCCCGGTGCACTAGGCATTTATTGCACTGATAGCACCAAAAACTTTGTCTTTTTAGACAACTAGGCAAATGTATCTAGAATTATAGAGACCTTTCATTAATTCTCAGCTTATTTCCCCTCCTTGGGCATTGCCATCACATATGTACTATCTATCTATACTTATGGCAGAGTCTACTTTCTTGCCATATGTTAATTCTTCCCACATTTTCCACTGTTCCAACATGACTATGTCATTTAGGAACCCTTTCAAAACCCAAAGTTTTCGCATTAAGGACTGGTAACCTCGGTTGTAATGCTAGTATCCAGTCTATTATATGCATCACTATTGTCCTAACTTGCCTCACAAGAGCATAAACATAGGATTCTCTATCCTGATCGGCTCATGATGGAAATTCTCTGGCACTTGTTCTTCTCTTGCCTGATCCCATGCATCCTCTCCTGGTACAACAACATTACCCTTAGCAATGTGTTCCTCATGTTCCCCAGTCATTTATAAACTTTACCCTTTACTCTGCATAAGCAGAAGTCACTAAAGGGTATACTGGAGGACACTAACACAAACTCAACACCTTAGTCCTATGTCTCTGTAGACTCAGTGAACCTTAAGCTCTGATACCAAGCTTGAAACGACAGTCGCCAAACCGACAAACAAATCATCATTAATTAAGTGGAATTAAACATAAACAACAGATTAATGAAAATCACTAAAAATTAAAACCATTTTTCAAAGAGATCCATTCCAAAGAAAACTCTTACTAAAAGGTCCAAAACCTTATATACAACATTATTCACATTGTACATATCCGGTACATCTCATCTCGAGAATAAGATATAACATTTGTTTTACCAAACTATACATGAGCAACATAAAACCTTGAGGCACGTAAGCCAAAATCTCTTATTGATCATAAAACCAGTATGAACCAACTCCAAGGACCTGAGAGTACAGAGACGACACATAGGACTCATATCTACAAGACATGACAGATAGTACACTCAACCTGAGTTGTCACTACTGCCTCAGTTGTTATTCTTCCTTTGCAGAAAGGTCTTCACCTCCTCGTGCACGTCCACCTAAAAATTTGGGTCCCACGGGGGTGAGACAATTGTAATTGACCCAGCAATAGATATAACTCTCCTCCAACCATATTATTATCATAGATTAAGCATTTATAAACTGAGCATAGGTTCTTTTTATATTAACATGCAGGATAAATCATTGTATAAACAAAATGAAGTAATCTCCTTTCTTAAGGAGAACATTGCATCTACCCTTGGTAGAGTTATAAATCATCTATCTTCTTTGCAACAAATGTAAAGAAACATAAATCATATCTATCCATCAAGGATGCATAAAAGAAATGTAACATCAACCAATGATTTATGTATTCAATCCTTAAGCAAACAGGCTATACGGCTGATTACATTTTACAATCACACTTATGCCCTGAGGACTTGAGGTATACCGCTCATCTCTAACCGACCATTGTGAAGTTGAAATCGGTACCATACAAGGTCAATGGAAGAGTCGGCTTCCAAGACCTCTACCGTCTCAGTCAGTGCGAGACCACAAGCATGACCATGTCAACTACTTACATAGCTTTCCAGGGTATACTAGCAACTTCGCTATAGAGCTACAGCAGCGGATGCACTCCTTCGGCGATTGAGAGATCTCGTGTTTATCTACCATCAATCCCGACATTAAACATCATCGGGAGATTTGTGATACATCCATCCCGGTCTTTATAATGAAGGATTGAGAGATCTCGTGTTTATCTCATGTCAATCCAACATTAGGGCGTACAGATATTTTCACCCATCACCCCCGCATATTCAAAAATATGCGGTCTCCAGGAGATCCTGTGGGAAAACCTGTTTCACCATCACCAGCTGCTGACGATGATGGATCTATGGTTAGGGCTCTACATGATAAGATTCCACTTGATTAATTAAGTGCATTACCATATTCTTTTAGCATCAGTCAAGTTTCAAACAAGAATTATTATAACAGATGCTACAAAGAAAGGTGTAATACATTTATCAAGTACTTTCAAAATCTTTAAAACACATGATACTTGGGATCTTAGTCCCTTATCACATTACTGAGAATTCTCATCCCTTTACATCATCATTATTATGATTACTGGATCTGGGTATTCAAACCCTTAGTTCATCACAGAACACTATTACCACTTATCAGGTAACTACTACCTCTAGGTCCTCAGACCAAGGTATACATGGTACTTGTTATACAAGCATCTCACATGGCTCAAAAGGCCCATTAAATATCTTATCACCTCTCACTAGGCAACAACTTATTCACATGGCTCGTATAGCCATTACACATCTTGTCACCTCTCACTAGGCAACAACTTATTCTCATGGCTACACAAGGCCATTACACATCTTGTCACCTCTCACTAGGATACAAGTTATTCACATGGCTTGCAAGGCCATTACACATCTTGTCACCTCTCACTAGGCAACAACTTATTCTCATGGCTACACAAGGCCATTACACATCTTGTCACCTCTCACTAGGCAACAACTTATTCACATAGCTCACAAGGACATTAGTCATTATACCTTTTATACAAGTATTTAACATGACTTACAAGACTTATGCAATAAGAGAATTACAATCTTCCCATCATTGGGGTTAAGGTTTCCCCTTCAATCCTTAAGCAAACAAGTTATATGGTTGATTACATTTTACAATCACACTTATGCCCTGAGGAGATGAGGTATACCGCTCATCTCCAACCGACCATTGTGAAGTTGAAATCGGTACCATACAAGGTCAATGGAAGAGCCGACTTCCAAGACCTCTACCGTCTTGGTCAGTGCGAGACCACAAGCAGGACCATGTCAACTACTTACATAGCTTTCCAGGGTATACTGGCAACTTCGCTATAGAGCTACAGCGGCGGCTGCACTCCTTCGGCGATTGAGAGATCTCGTGTTTATCTACCATCAATCCCGACTTTAAACATCATCAGGAGACTCATGATACATCCATCCCGGTCCTTATAATGAAGGATTGAGAGATCTCGTGTTTATCTCACGTCAATCCAACATTAGGGCGTACAGATATTTTCTCCCATCACCCCCGCATATTCAAAAATATGCGGTCTCCAGGAGATCCCGTGGGAAAACCTGTTTCACCATCACCAGCTACTGACGATGATGGATCTATGGCCAGGGCTCTACATGATAAGATTCCACTTGATTAATTAAGTGCATCACCATATTCTTTTAGCATTAGTCAAGTTTCAAACAAGAATTATTATAACAGATGCTACAAAGAAAGGCGTAATACATTTATCAAGTACTTTCAAAATCTTTAAAACACATGATACTTGGGATCTTAGTCCCTTATCACATTACTGGGAATTCTCATCCCTTTACATCATCATTATTATGATTACTGGATCTGGGTATTCAAACCCTTAGTTCATCACAGAACACTATTACCACTTATTAGGTAACTACTACCTCTAGGTCCTCATACCAAGGTATACATGGTACTTGTTATACAAGCATCTCACATGGCTCACAAGGCCCATTAAATATCTTATCACCTCTCACTAGGCAACAACTTATTCACATTGCTAGCGAGGCCATTACACATCTTGTCACCTCTCACTAGGCAACAACTTATTCTCATGGCTACACAAGGCCATTACACATCTTGTCACCTCTCACTAGGCAACAAGTTATTCACATGGCTCGCAAGGCCATTACACATCTTGTCACCTCTCACTAGGCAATAACTTATTCTCATGGCTACATAAGGCCATTACACATCTTGTCACCTCTCACTAGGCAACAACTTATTCACATGGCTCGCAAGGACATTAGTCATTATACTTTTTATACAAGTATTTAACATGCATTGCAAGGCTTATGCAATAAGAGAATTACAATCTTCCCATCATTGGGGTTAGGGTTTCCCCTTTATAACCGATTAGGGTTTCATATTCATTTTATTGATCCAAACCTTAATTCATTGCTCCACGCATCTAGGAGCATATATTGATATCATAAGTATTCAATCATACTTATTTATTCTCATCATTTATCATTAAATGATCATCAACACAAGGTATGAGTTTCTCTCTCATCCTTACCAGAGAATGATTACATCATACTTTATTAACTAGGCTTAACCCTTTTTTAAGGTATGTTAGCCTACACTTATGAAAGTGCATTAATCTCATTACATCTCAACATAACAATTGACATGACACACTTCATGTGTTACTCATCTAAGTATATTGGATTTAAGGTGCATCAACCTTGAAGTGTTGGATGTGATATCTATCATGTCTTGATGTATCACTTCCCTCATCACTTTTAACATACTTAAATTCATCAACTTATCTTGTATTAGGGTATGTCCCATCCTAATACTTTATGCACTAGCTCATCACATTTATCATGTAATGTATGGGTCATAAGTCACACAATTGAATTATTCAACCATCATTAATGATATGGACTCATCTCGGGTTAAGGCATTATTGATATAAGGTTGTCCATTATCAACCACTCTAGGTGCTTCACCTATCAAGGTATTAGCCACACCATTACTTGGTGTTACACTCATCACTCCTAAGAGTGTCTTTCTCTCACTTTTACAAGGCATCTTTCTCTCACTTTTACAAGGCATCTCGGGTTAGAAGTGTGCATATGTTCACCATATCGAGTTGTAAGTGTATAGGCACCACCATATCAGGTTGGAGGTGTATGAGCACTCACCACATCAGCTAGAGGTGTTTGTATGTGTTACCCATGTCGTGCATGAGGTATTAAACCATCACCATGTCGGACTAGAGATGCATTCAATCACCATATCGGGTGGCACACCATCTAGGGTTGGATGTGACGGGTAAGGGTTTGCCATATCGGGCTCAACCCAATATACAAGTCAATTGGAGTGTAGGGAACCAAACCATATTGTCTAGGGTTGTGTATCGTGCAACCCTATCGTGCAAGGTCATGTGTCATGAAACCATGTCTTGCAAGGTCATGTAGGCCTCATGATACTAAGTACCAATGATGTATCATATGATCATACCATCCATTAGTACTTGTTACTCTTCACTTATATCGGGTTATAACTACTTGTATTTATACTTGAACCCGATATCACTTTTACAAAGTGACACCATCTTATTCAAGTTATAGAACTTTGTTCTAACTGATATAATTCATGGTAATAGGTCTAAGCAACTACTAGAACTCATAATTTCATCCACTATTTTAGGAAATTTCAGTATTAAAAGTATTTCACTAATTATAACAATTTAGGTGAAGAATAATAACATGGTTGAGTTCAAGTTATATAACCCACCTTAAGAACGACTTCAAAGCTCCAAGCTACAAAGCTACACGTTCCTAAGGTTGAAGATTTACTTCAAAACTCCTCTATATACAAAGAATCACCATGGATAAGCAATTGGTGAAGAAGAAAAGAAAGGTAGATCATAACCCTAATTCCATGCTTCAATTCAAGCTTGAAGACAACTATATCTTACCTTAGGGTTAACTTTTTAGTTCCTTAGCTCCTTGGCTGACACCCTACCACTCTTGGGCGATATGGACTTCCTCTTGGCCGACATAAATTTTCGTGTGGCCGATACCCCCTCACTTGTGGCCTAAATCACTTCAATTGGTCGATATCAACTTGTTATGGGCAAAATCAACATGGTACGGCCGATATACTTGCTATGGCCGATACCCAAGGCCTATGCACGATACCCTTGTGCTCTTGCACGACATGCCACCCATATTGAACGATATGATACTCATTTTCATGATATGGCACTCACTTGGAGTCAAAGCACTTCATTCTATGGTCGATATCACCCTATATGGCTGATATCGCCTACTTGGGCGATATGGTCTTGCCATGGACGGTATCCCAAGGCCCATGCATGATACCACAGCATCCCTTCACGATATGGGAGCTCTATGCACGATACCTTAGGGTAGGAGGGTGGTAAGGGTCGCAAAATTGCACCAAGGGGTGAAACTAGGGGTATATATACTTATTGTTCATGAAGAAAGGCAAAATTGAGGTGTCAACGTTTTGAGCTAGTAGGTGCCACGTGTCATGCATGGGTGACACGTGTACATGCATGCATCAACATTTATTTTGTATTTCAAAAAGGTTGAGGATCATCTTGAGATGAAAATTAGTCCATTACTTATCCATTTGGATAAGTTATCTAGGTTTAATCACTATTTTAAGTCAAGCCGATACACTTTCTCTAAGGAAACTTGTTGGTCATCACACCTCACCTCCTTGAGGTGCTTTTCACGATATGGCCTTTGAAAAGAGTTCACAAAACAATATGGGACACCTCCTTGGGTTCCATGGCCGATAGGCACTCATATATAAGCTTTTCAACTTGATACAACTCAAGTTAAGCTTTCAAATTCAACCCTTTTCTTGGTCATTTCATCACCAAGATTACCATCACTCATAATTGATTCAAACATGGTGTCTCATTCATTATCTCTCCTCTAAATGATACTAGGAGGTAGGAGGGACACTATAGAGGTGGTAATTTGCATATCAACCCAACATTTTGGGTAAATTACAATTTGTACCAAAATTAGTGCACAATGCTCCAACATTGTTCAAACAAGTTCAAACTTGAAATTTAGGCTTTCCACAAGCCACCACTTAGCATCATTCTCTATATTATGATGATAAAAACATATAAGGCACGTTCAACATGTGACATATTGCATTATAGCCCCTCAATTTGGGTAAATTGCACTTTGGTCCAAAATAAAGGAAAATTGCTCAAACAGCATTCAATCGGGACCAAACTTGAAACATAAATGTGTCACATGATAACAAAAAACATTAGAGGATTATATTAAAGTTCTAACAAACTTTATTAGCCAAAACAAATAGGGTTACCTCATAACCCAGGTCAGGGTCGTTACAATTACAACTTAGGTTTCAGGTTAAAATGATCATTATATTTTACTTAGCATGTATTAAGTCTTAAGATTAGGTTACAATTATATTACTTGTCATTTCATTAGGGTTTATTTGTTTATGACATGGGAAACACCATGCATATCCATTAGGATTAATATGTGAGTTACTCATATTATGTGCATTAGGTATTCATCAGGGTTTAAACATATAAATTATTCCTCAGATGATCATTATATGTTCATTAATATATAAACAAACATGTTAGGCTATAACTATAACTTGTTTGGACCCCACTAAGGTTTCAATAACAACAACCTCCTAAGTATGGGGTTAGGGTTTCTAAAGATAGTGTAGATAGATTTTAAGATGTCATAGGGCTCCATCCCCCCAAAAGAGGATTTCGTCCTTGAAATCTAACCACCTAACATCATCGAACTATCTATACTCCACTCCTTAAAGGGTTTGACCTATCAAACCAAACTACACTATGGTTAAAGGATGAGTCTAACTAAAGCATGTATAAGATCCATCACACTTCCACTGCACCCTCTGATAGCTCACTTAACCCCAAACTTCAAAGTCTAGGTTCTAGGGATAACTATCCAAACATGTGGTTATATGGGTCATAAGGGAACTATATTGTGTATCCATCCTCAAACAAGTCATCATACAGCTAAAACTTAGGGTTCCCAAAGATATACAACATAGATGTCTAAGGTCAATATTGCCTAAGAGAAAATTATTTCAGACAATCCATTTCAGCTTAGGCCAGGCCGGTAGCATATGGATCTGGGAGTCCTCGTAAACCAAGAAAGTGGCACGGAGGAAAATATTGCTAGCCCCCATAACCTGATCATTTCTAGACACCTTTGCTTCAACTTCATGCCCTAATAGTTTCCTAAAGGCAAACCCTAAACAACATTAAGTTATACATATTTTAGTTATGAGTATTTTAGGGTTTTATTCATCATGATACTAATGTGGAACTATAGGGTCCTAAATCAACCTTTCATCATTTTAAGATCAACTCTAGGGAAACCATGTCACCCAAAGGAACTATGTAAGGCAGGGATTCTAATTAGGGAGACAAAACTGAAATAGCTAGATTCCAACTACCGTGGGCTCTGATACCATGTTGTAAGGAGAGTGAAATCACCCCTTTACTAAAAATTTGAAGAATTCGCATCCATTCCAAACACTCTCAGAGGTATGATGGAATTGGCATAAATTTTCCAAATTTATTAAACATTGGTATACAAAAGACCATTAGAAAGCAGTAGAATAAAAAAATATCTGACAATATTCAATTTCATAAACGATTTATAAAAATACATCAAATTCTCCCATTAGGGTTTACATCAAGACACACAATCAGGATCTAGATAGAGGGAAGTCTAGACTACTACAATCTTGTCTCCAAGCAACATCTCCATCAACTGAGTCCAAGCCAAAAGCTAAGATCTTCCTTGTCTTGTCCATCACCTTGCTCAACACCTGGGTGGTTGGGAAGGCACCCAGAAAAAAGGGAAAGGGAAGAAAAGTATGTGTCACAAAACTAGTCTAGGATATCAAGATAAGTAAAGCAAATAAAAACATTCTAGGGTTCATCATATGATGAAGATAACAAGAGTATGAGGCTATATTCAAAAGAAACTTGCCATTAACAATTATATCAAAAAGGATTTGCATGTAAGATAATTATGCCTACCTAAATAAGTAGGGTTGAGGCACCTACCAGACCTCTAACCTTAGGTGAGAGGAGAATAAGACATTCCCAGTCACCTACAATATTATGGGCAGAATAAGACATTCCCCAGGGCATTTATTTACATGCCCTCTGTGGGTGGTTGTACATAAGTACTGCTACTTTAAATTAAATAGAACACAAATCCACATGCTAGAAAATTAGTCATAATATTCAATAAGCATGGCAGTGGGGTATAAGACCCAAACAAGAAGAAAATATAATCTAATTTGAGGTGTGAACAACATTAGGATTCATGAATAGAATATTTAGGGTTCATTTAAGCCTCATTAGGGAAATATAGGGTTTGTCTGCAATTATCCCAACATAGGGTGTAAGGAATGTACATACCTCTCTTATTGATATCAATTACTAACTTTCACCACTTTAATTGAGTCCAAGTTCCACTTTGCCTATTTTCAATGTATTAACATGTATTAGAGTACATAGTGTACATTAATATATAGAAACCCTAATTTTAGAACTTTTTAGAAAAATTCGGATTTATCTTTTGAAAATATCACCAATGAACTTATTAGGTTCTCCTGATCAAGAAAACATATTTTTATGTTAATTTTGGAGTTATGATGATTAAGATGTAATTTTATTGGATTTTATGCATTAAATTCGTTTTACAAAAATCACCCTTCATAAAACCATGAAATAGGACCTTGAAAATATTTTTATTATATAGAGATTAATTTTCCAATTCCAAAACATATTTATTTGTCAAATTTGGATAAGCGGTTTAGAAGATATGAATTTTTCAATACTAACCAATAGGAAATTGCCACATCATCAAACCGATCGAGATAATTAAAGAGAGAGGAGAGGGAGAAAACACCATTTGACCAAAGATCAGATTTGAAGTTTCTTAGATAACCAAACTAGAGATTATAGAGAAGATAAAATAGCAAGAAACCAAAACCTTAGAAGAACATGGTAAAAAGAGATGGAAATCATCGATTATCAACATAGAAGCATGGGTTTTAAGCATGTACTTAAGCAATATATGAGAAGGGGGTTAACAAAACTTGCCTCTAGGAAGGTAATAAGGTTCAAAAATAAAGGATTCCGAGATTAGAAGGTCTGTTTGCTCCACGCCAAGCTCCTTTCTTGAGCAAAGATCACCTTCTCCACTTTAGAGTTGCAAACCCTAGCAAAAGAGCATGGAGATGAGATGTTTTAGGGTTTTAGGTGGCGTTTTACCATGTATGGTCATGGTTACGACCTATAAGAAGGTGTAAGGAAGACTAACAGTATAAAAATAGGGAAAGAAGGGAGGAACTTACTAGTTTTGGTCGAAATTACCAAACAGGAGCTTTAGAAACCCTAATAGAGCAATTTGGAAGCCCTAGGAGCCTTCTTCACCAAGGTAGGCTCCCTCTATTACCTTGGGACAACAACTTCATGGCCAAATATAAAAGGAAATATTATCTAAGCTACAGGAAAGAAAAGGAGAGCAAGATTTTTTGAATTGTGAGTTGGGAAGGAGTATACATGGCTATATAAAGAAAGAGGTGAAGCATGAGGTGTCTTAAGGGACTTTCCATGTGTCTTTAGCCTAGGGCTTGATGGACATGCAAGACGACAGCTCATGGACTCTTCTTGGATATCAAAACTCGGTCCTAAGAGCCCACAGATCTTTCAAGGCCATCCCCACCATTTTTCAAGAAAGAAATAACCTCATTGGTTGATAGCTTTTAAAGATAAGCACATTTACAAAGAGGGTAATCCTTATAATGCCCTTGGAAAGAAATACCATCAAACCAAGGTGAAACTAGGTTACCCAATGGTTTAAAATCTCGTTAATGGTAAGGTAATATCTAAGTATTAAAATTCATTTGATAATTTTCAAAGAAAACCTCCCAATTGGGTATATTGCATAAAAGTCCAGAATGTACCTAAAATTGCATAACCTACACAAACAACATCCAAATTGGACCAAACTTCATCCACAAGTTATCTTTGATGTGTAGAATATGAATTTTCCATTATTTATATATTTTGAATTTATAAAATCACATTATTAATTACTTATGCCTTTTATTGATTTTCTCTCTCCTAAACTTATCCTAATATTTCATAGTCATCCAAATTAGATGAAATTTGACATGTAGGCTAATTTTGATATGTAGATTTTGAATTTGAAGTTTGTTTCCTCTTTTGAGACTTATTTTTATAATATATGCCATATGGCCCATTAACGGCCCATTATCTAAATTGTTCATCTGATTAAGTTTCTTATCTTCATATTACCACTAAAATGAGTTATGTGGCATATGTTATGTTTTCAAATCACATCAAAAAGTTAGATTAAGGTTTAGACCACTTAATCATGGTAATTAAGCTTTCACTGAGGTATTTGAGCATAAATCGTTCCATAGTATAATTAGTGAATAAATGTTCACTAAACCACTATAAATTCCACTAATTAAATAGGAAGGCCAATAAGGATAGAAATGAAAGGAAAAGATGGGAAAGAGGGTTAAAAGACAAAATTTCAGAATTCAGTATGTTACACCAAAGGTCTAGTAGATTTCCAAGAATGACGAATGGCCCCACAGACGACCACTAGCCTTAACTATGCACTTTGTCCTCATTCACGCACAAGTCAAAAATCAATTTCCTGACTGGTCATGCATCCTATTACTATTTTGGCTGAGCATTCTTAACCACAAAGTTCTTAGTGATGGGCTCCTTGAAAAAGAGGTGTACCTTAGTGATATGGGTAGTCCAATCATTCTTTTTAAAATCATTTATCCAAATCCTTGGATGTTATAATCTCCCTCACTTAGAGTCTTGACGTCCTCATCAAGACTCAACTATATGTCTTCATATTGATTTTCTATATTGCCCCAAGGATTTTGTAGGGTTTTATGAATGACGAGTGGCCCCACAAACCACCATCAACCTTAATTGCATACTTTGTCATCACTCACGCACATTCTAAGATCAACTTCCTGACTGGTCACCCATCCTAGTCTTACTCTAGGTTGAGCATGCTTAACCACAATGCTCTTAGTGATGGACTCCCTGGAAAAAAGGTGCACCTTGGTGATATCAGTAGCCCAATATTTTTTTTAGATTATTTTATCTGATACCTCAAATCTTGGATGTTATATCTTGAGTACATATGTGCAATGCTCTTAGTCTTAGACATGTGAGTGGTCTCGAATAATTAGGTGAGCTTGTAAACCTTGCTCTCCTTCACTTACTCGGTCTGTTCATATGTCACACAAAGCTTGTTCCATATCTATTGAGATTTTTTACAAACAAAAATTTAGTGGAATTCCATAGAGGGAACAAACCATATAATACTAATATGTCTTACATTTGGTAACGGACCAAAAACAGCTTCTTCACTGTTGATGCAATCTGCTGGTTAGGAAATATGGACAGATTTTTTAATTTCCGTTGCCATCCCACTATTTCAAAAATATCGTTCCCGATTATAAATATTTGAATTTTCTATGAAAAATTTTAAACATTTCTTGTTATTTCAGAACTAAGATTTTTAATTTTAATGGAATGTCCCTTTCTGGGTAAGCAAGACAACCGATTCTCACAAGTGTGTTTTCTTGTAGTTTGCAGAATTTACAGGTAAGAGTGTAAATCATTGACAGAAATAGTTGAACAAAGATATTAATAAAAAGAATGTTTTTTGCTATGTTTGTGACAAACCTGGTCATACTTCTCCTAAATGCAGGCATAGGAAGAAACAAGCAGTGGATTCGAAGGAACCTTCAACCAACCTTTTACTGAGGACGTATTTGTGGCATTTGTCAGCATTGTCAGCATGGGATCATTCCACCAGAATGATTGGATCATTAACTCGGGGGCTAGTCGCCACATTAGTGGCAACAGGGATGCCTTTGTGACCTACACTGAAGTAGGGCAGGAGGAACATAGGGTTGTCATGGGAAACTCAACTGCTTCTCCTATGACCGGAAACGGCAATGTCATGATCAAGATGACTTCTGGAAAAATTCTGCTGATCAAAGATGTGTTGTTTGTCTCAGATATCCGTGTTAATTTAATTTTTGTTTCTCAACTTGTTAAGTTTGGGGTGAAAGTGTCCTTTGAATCAAAAAGGTCATTCTCACCAAGTCTGGGGACTACTTAGGCATGGGTTACTACTCAAATGGTCTCTTTCTGTTGAATGTACCAAACTCTTCTGCTAATGAAATAAGTCCTTCTCCTTATATCGTTGATTCTTTTGATGTATGGCACAGTAGATTAGGACATGTTAATTTTAAATATTTACAATGCATGAAATCTTTAGGTTTACTAAAGGATATTGATGGTGTTGTTAATTTAAATAATAAATGTCAAATATGTGTTGAAACTAAATCTACCAAGAAAACGTGTCCTCAAATTTCACATAGAAATTTTGAATTGCTCGATTTAATTCACACTGATCTTGGAGATTTAAAAGGAAATCTATATAGAGGTGGGAAACGTTTCTACATTATTTTTGTAGATGATTTCTCACGATATACAAAATTATATTTACTACATTCAAAGGATGAAGCCTTTGGAATGTTTGTTAATTAAAAAAAGAAGTAGAAAATCAACTCAATAAGAAAATAAAATGTCTTCGCTCAGATAGGGGTGGTGAATATGATTGTTCTCCCTTTAATTAATTTTGTGTGAACCATGGTATTATACATGAATACACACCTCCATATTCGCCTCAATCAAATGGTATTGTTGAACGTAAAAATAGAACTCTAAAGGAGATGATGAATTCTATTTTAATCAATTCAGGAGCACCCAACAACTTGTAGGGGGAAGCGATTTTGTCATCTTGTTTCCTTCAAAATCGCATCCCTGGTAGGAAGACAAATAAGACACCATATGAATTATGGAAAGGATATACTCCTAATTTGAAATACCTCAAAGTGTGGGGGTGTCTAGCTAAAGTCTTATTAACTGAGCCTAAAAATGAAAATTGGGATCTAGAACCCTAGATGGTGTTTTTATAGGTTATGCTCAAAATAGTGCCGCATATAGATTCTTGGTTATTAGAAGTGGCAACAATGTTGTAGAACCTAATACAATTGTTGAACCTAAAAATGCTGAATTTTTTGAGCATATTTTTCCTATGAAAACTCCCTTAGAAAACTTAGCTAATCCTTCAAATGAAATTTTAGAGAATATCCCAAGTACATCGAATTCTAATGATGTTTTAGAATCAGATGATATAGAACCTAGAAGATCCACTAGGATGAGGAAGGAAAAGAATCTTGGTGATGATTTCTATTCCTTTTTGTGGATAATGACCCTCAATCTTACAATGAAGCTATTCATTCAACTGATTCCTCTTTATGGAAGGAAGCAATTAATTGTGAGATTGAATCTATATTATCTAATCATACATGGGAACTAGTGGAACTTCCACCAGGTATTAAACCCATAGGGTGTAAATGGATATTTAAAACAAAATTGAAAACAGATGGTATTGTAGATAAATACAAAGCTCGTTTAGTTTCCAAGGGATATAAACAACAAAAGGATATTGACTATTTTGATACCTTTGCTCCTGTTACTAGAATCTCTTCAATCAGGATTTTAATTGCTTTAGCATCTATTAAGAAATTAATTATACACCAAATGGATGTTAAAACTTCTTTCTTGAATGGAGATTTAGATGAGGAAATTTATATGGATCAACCCGAAGGGTATGTAGTTTCGGGAAAAGAACATATGGTATGCAAACTAATCAAATCTCTCTATGGGTTGAAACAAGCACCTAAACAGTGGCATGAGAAATTTGATAAGGTCATTCTATCATATGAATTCCATATAAATGAAGGAGACAAATGTATATATTCCAAAGTCGATAACCAAGATTGTGTTATAATATGTCTCTATGTAGATGACATGCTTATTTTTGGTACTAATATTAATATAATAAATGGTACAAAAGGCTTCTTGGCTTCTAATTTTGACATGAAAGATATGGGAGAGGCAGATGTAATTTTAGGAATTAAACTTCTTAAAAATGATGATTGCATCATGCTATCCCAAGAATACTATGTTGAGAAATTTCTCAATAAGTTTTCAATGTTTGATTGTAAGCCAGTAAGTACACCTTTTAATCCTAATTGCAATCTCAAGAAAAATAAAAGTTATAGTGTTCAACAAGTCAAATATGCACAAGTAATTGGAAGCCTGATGTACTTAATGAATTGTACTCATCCAGATCTAGCATATGCAGTAGGGAGATTAAGTAGATATACTCAAAATCCTAATAAGGATCATTGGGATGCTCTACGTAGGGTTTTAAGATACCTTAAAGGAACAATAAATCATGGATTGATTTTTTGTGGATCTCCAACTGTGCTAGAAGAATATTGTGATGCCAATTGGATTTCAGATTCAGATGAATTGAAATCTACAAGTGGCTACATCTTCACTATGGGTGGAGGTGCTGTGTCTTGGAAATCTTCCAAGCAAACTTGTATAGCTCGTTCCACTATGGAATATGAGTTTATTGCCTTAGAAAAGGAAGGAATTTGAAGCCGAATGGCTAAGACATGTTCTAATGGATCTTCCCATTTGGGAGAAACCTTCTCCACCAGTGTTTATACACTGTGATAATCTAGCTGCCATACAAAGAGCTAAAAATAAAGTTTACAATGGGAAGAGTAGACATATTCGTCTACGTCACAATATTGTGAGGCAGCTTGTATGTGATAGCATAATCTCTATGGATTATGGAAAGTCAGAATTAAATTTGGCTGATCCTATGACAAAGCCATTAAGTCAAAGACTAGTGAGCGATACATCGAGGAGAATGGGATTATGCCCTTACCAAATGTCGAAGTGATGGATACCCAACCTTCATGAATGGTGATCTCAGAAAGAAGGTTCAATGGGAAAAATGAAGTCACTGGATGACTCAATGTGTTGTAATAAATGTATCTCATTCTTATGATGTAAACAACAATTTGCAATGATTCAGTTGAATATATTTCTTAATGGATTTCATAGCCATTAATGGTGGTGTATATACTGCAATATATGCTTGATGACAGTCCAACTATATGAGTATGGAGTGGGGCCGCTCCTGTTGAGATTTGGGCAGATCTCTAGAGCATTCATTAATTTTCCCAGTAGGCGCATGGCCTAAAGGCACAAATCCGTAAGAAAGGGAATTGATTTTATGAATGTCATGTGAGTAATTTACCACTAATCAGATAAAGGAGGAATTGGTTTAAGAACATAGTTCCACTAATCTTCTACAGATTACGTACATCTACTCTATGCATTAGTTCAAAGAACTCAGTTCTACCAAAGCTTATTTATATCATTTGTTTAAGTTCTTCCATTGGTCAACTCGGTTTTTATATTATTTGTTTTGAAATAGTGGGGGATTGTTATACTTCTTTGATGTATTTCAAACCAAAAGGCAAAAGGTTTAGTCCCATATCACTTGTGTTGGAGACTTCCCTCCTCCTTATATATGGACCCTTGTCCATAGTACAATTAGGGAATGAAAGGGAATAGGCCCTACGCACACGCATGGTGGGCCTTGCCAATGGGGTTTGGGTCAGCCCGCTCCGGAAACCCTTTAATCGGGCACGTCGGCGCACGTCGCATCCCGCACGTAGGGGGTGCAAATCCGGCCTCCCGGAGCCCCTTGTGTGGGCGCAGCCCCGACTTGGTTTTGCCATTCAGTTCATTGAACCATTTTTTAACCTGGGCTGCTGCAATGCATCTGTTCGTTTGGCAGTTCCAAACCACACCGCGTTTGCAACCGAACGCATCCTTTCCTGGTTATTTAAGTTTGTTTTCCACTTTCGTTCAGCACAGACAAAAATCTTCTCTCATTTCTTCTTCCTCTCTTCTCCTCCACCTATAGTCTGTCCACTGGAAGGATGATCAGTTGCCTTTCGCTCATTGTCGTGACTGCGTGTGCGCGCTTCACGTCGGCAAACGTTGTTGGATCCTGGGAGAGTAGCCGCGCAGGAGACTATCGCACAGACACTCACCATCGAATACCGCGGAAATACTCTTAAGAACAGTGCTCTCTGCATGCCTCAGCGTATCTCTGGTAAAAACTTTACTGTTAACGACTTACATCGTGGTTTTTACCCTATTACAAATAACAATCTTAAGAGTAACTTCTTTCTCTGATGGGTACTAATATGGAAGGTTTTGAAACCCCCTTTACGCCTGTGACGCCATCAAATAATAATAACTAAATCGTCATTGTTTCTACTGTTTCGCAAATACCCATCCCTAATGTTACGAAAATTGAACAGTTTAATGGACAACAATATAGGTGTTGGCAAGAAAAAATTATTACCGCTTTATAAGTTTCTAATGTCTCGTTTGCTTTAACTGAACCCAAACCTGAAAATGATTCTGTTGATTGGGAAAAAGAAAATCACATTTGTCGACATGTGATTCTAAGTACATTGTCTAATCAACACATACTTTCCAATTAAAACTGCATCTGAAATTTGGGAAAGCCTGAATAAGAAATATATTCTGGAAGAGGCTTCTACTCAAAAATTTACTGTTACGAATTTTCTAAATTTTCATATGACTGAAGATAAAGATATAACAACTCAAATTCATGAATTTCAGATTTTACTTGATGATTTGAAAAATGAAAAAATTGATCTTCCTGAGTCTTTCGTTGTGGGTTCTTTAATTGAGAAATTGTCTGGTTCTAGGAAACATTACAAAAACAATTTAAAGCACAAAAGAAAGACAATGTCACTGGATGATGTAATAATACATATCCGAGTTGAAGATCAAAACCGCACTAGAGAAAATTCTGAACTAAATAAAGAGTTGTCATGTACTGCTAACTTTGTTAATAATGAAGTTAAAGAAAATAAAGTTTCTACTGATCACTCTAAAAATAAATGGAAAAATAAGAAAGGGAAAGGAAATAAGAATAAATATAAAGGAAACAAAGATATTAATAAAAAGAATGTTTTTTGCTATGTTTGTGGCAAACCTGGTCATACTTCTCCTAAATGTAGGCCTAGGATGAAACAAGCAGTGGATTCGAAGGAACCTTCAACCAACCTTGTTACTGAGGACGTATTTGTGGCATTTGTCACCATTGTCAGCATGGGATCATTCCACCAGAATGATTGGATCATTGACTCAGGGGCTAGTCGCCACATCAGTGGCAACAGAGATGCCTTTGTGACCTACACTGAAGTAGGACAAGAGGAACATCGGGTTGTCATGGGCAACTCAATTGCTTCTCCTATGACTGGAAAAGGCAATGTCATGATCAAGATGACTTCTGGAAAAATTCTATTGATCAAAGATGTGTTGTTTGTCCCAGATATCTGTGTTAATTTAATTTTTGTTTCTCAACTTGTTAAGTTTGGGGTGAAAGTATCCTTTGAATCAAACAAGGTCATTCTCACCAAGTTTGGGGACTACTTAGGCATGGGTTCCTGCTCAAATGGTCTCTTTCTGTTGAATGTACCAAACTCTTCTGCTAATGAAATAAGTCCTTCTGCTTATATCGTTGATTCTTTTGATGTATGGCACAGTAGATTAGGACATGTTAATTTTAAATATTTACAACGCATGAAATCTTTAGGTTTACTAAAGGATATTGATGGTGTTGTTAATTTAAATAATAAATGTCAAATATGTGCTAAAACTATATCTACCAAGAAAATGTGTCCTCAAATTTCACATAGAAATTTTGAATTGCTTGATTTAATTCACATTGATCTTGGAGATTTAAAAGGAAATCTATCTAGAGGTGGGAAACGTTTCTACATTATTTTTGTAGTTGATTTCTCACGATATACAAAATTATATTTACTACATTCAAAGGATGAAGCTTTTGGAATGTTTGTTAATTATAAAACAGAAGTAGAAAATCAACTCAATAAGAAAATAAAACGTCTTCGCTCAGATAGGGGTGGTCAATATGATTGTTCTCCCGTTAATGAATTTTGTGTGAACAATGGTATTATACATGAATACACACCTACATATTCGCCTTAATCAAATGGTATTGCTGAACGTAAAAATAGAATTCTAAAGCAGATGATGAATTCTATTTTAATCAATTCAGGAGCACCCAACAACTTGTGGGGGGAAGCGATTTTGTCATCTTGTTTTCTTCAAAATTGCATCCCTAGTAGGAAGACAAATAAGACACAATATGAATTATGGAAAGGATATCCTCCTAATTTGAAAGACCTCAAAGTGTGGGGGTGTCTAGCTAAAGTCTTATTAACTGAGCCTAAAAAATAAAAATTGGGATCTAGAACCCTAGATGGTGTTTTTATAGGTTATGCTCAGAATAGTGCCGCATATAGATTCTTGGTTATTAGAAGTGGCAACAATGTTGTAGAACCTAATACAATTGTTGAAACTAAAAATGCTGAATTTTTTGAGCATATTTTTCTTATGAAAACTCACTTAGAAAACTTAGCTAATCCTTCAAATGAAAATTTAGAGAATATCCCAAGTACATCCAATTCTAATGATGTTTTAGAATACGATGATATAGAACCTTGAAGATCCACTAGGATGAGGAAGGAAAAGAATCTTGGTGATGATTTCTATTCCTTTGTAGTGGATAATGACCCTCAATCTGACAATGAAGCTATTAATTCAACTGATTCCTCTTTATGGAAGGAAGCAATTAATAGTGAGATTGAATCTATATTATCTAATCATACATGGGAACTAGTGGAACTTCCACCAGGTATTAAACCCATAGGGTGTAAATGGATATTTAAAAGAAAATTGAAAACAGATGGGACTGTAGATAAATACAAAGCTCATTTAGTTGCCAAGGGATATAAACAGCAAAAGGATATTCACTATTTTGATACCTTTGCTCATGTTACTATAATCTCTTCAATTAGGATTTTAATTGCTTTGGCATCTATTAAGAAATTAATTATACACCAAATGGATGTTAAAACTGCTTTCTTGAATGGAGATTTAGATGAGGAAATTTATATGGATCAACTCGAAGGGTATGTAGTTTCGGGAAAAGAACATATGGTATTGAAACTAATCAAATTTCTCTATGGTTTGAAACAAGCACCTAAACAGTGGCATGAGAAATTTGATAAGGTCGTTGTATCATATGGATTCCGTATAAATGAAGGAGACAAATGTATATATTCCAAAGTCGATAACCAAGATTGTGTTATAATATGTCTCTATGTAGATGACATGCTTAATTTTGGTACTAATATTAATATAATAAATAGTACAAAAGGCTTCTTGGCTTCTAATTTTGACATGAAAGATATGGGAGAGACAGATGTAATTTTAGGAATTAAACTACATAAAAATGATGATTGCATCATGCTATCCCAAGAACACTATGTTGAGAAAATTCTCAATAAGTTTTCAATGTTTGATTGTAAGCTGGTAAGTACACCTTTTAATCCTAATTGCAATCTCATGAAAAATAAAAGTTATAGTGTTCAACAAGTCAAATATGCACAAGTAATTGGAAGCCTGATGTACTTAATGAATTGTACTCCTCCAGATCTATCATATGCAGTAGGGAGATTAAGTAGATATACTCAAAATCCTAATAAGGATCATTGGGATGCTCTACGAAGGGTTTTAAGATACCTTAAAGGAACAATTAATCATGGATTGATTTTTTTTGGATCTCCTACTGTGCTAGAAGGATATTGTGATACCAATTGGATTTTAGATTCAGATGAATTGAAATCTACAAGGGGCTACATCTTCACTATGGGTGGAGGTGTTGTGTTTTGGAAATCTTCCTAGCAAACTTGTATAGCTCGTTCCACTATGGAATCTGAGTTTATTGCCTTAGAAAAGGCTGGAACTGAAGTCGAATGGCTAAGACATGTACTAATGGATCTTCCCATTTGGGAGAAACCTTCTCCACCAGTGTTTATACACTATGATAATCAAGCTGTCATAGCAAGAGCTAAAAATAAAATTTACAATGGGAAGAGTAGACATATTCGTCTACGTCACAATATTGTGAGGCAGCTTGTTTGTGATAGCATAATCTCTATGGATTATGTAAAGTCAGAATTAAATGTGGTCAATCCTCTGACAAAGCCATTAAGTCAAAGACTAGTGAGCAATACATCAAGGAGAATGGGATTATGCCCTTACCAAATGTCGAAGTGATGGATACCCAACCTTTATGAACGGTGATCCCGGGAAGAAGGTTCAATGGGAAAAATGAAGTCACTGGATGACTCAATGTGTTGTAATAAATGTATCTCATTCTTATGATGTAAACAACAATTTGCAATTATTCAGTTGAATATATTTCTTAATGGATTTCATAGCCATTAATGGTGGTGTATATATTGCAATATATGCTTCATGAAAGTCCAACTATATGAGTATGGAGTGGGGCCACTCCTGTTGAGATTTGGGCAGATCTCTAGAGCATTCATGAATTTTCCCAGTAGGTGCATGGCCTAAAGGCGCAAATCTGTAAGAAAGGTAATTGATTTTATGAATGTCATATGAGTAATGTACCACTTATCAGATAAAGGAGGAATTGGTTCAAGAACATAGTTCCACTAATCTTCTACAGATTTCGTACATCTACTCTATGCTTTAGTTCAAAGAACTCAGTTCTACCAAAGCTTATGTATGTCATTTGTTTAAGTTCTTCCAGTGGTCAACTTGGTTTTTATATTGTTTGTTTTGAAATAGTGGGGGGTTGTTATACTTCTTTGTTGTATTTCAAACCAAAAGGAAAAAGGTTTAGTCACATATTGCTTGTATTGGAGACTTCCCTCCTCCTTACATATGGACCCTTGTCCATAGTACAATTGAGGAATGAAAGGGAATAGGCCCTACACACGCACGTGGTGGGCCTTGCCAATGGGGTTTGGGCCGGCCCGGTCCGGAAATCCTTTAATTGGGCGCGTCGGCACACGTCGCATCCCGCACGCAGGGGGGTGCAAATCCGGCCTCCCGGAGCCCCTTGTGTGGGCGCGGTCCCGGCTTGGTTTTTCCCTTCAGTTCATTGAACCATTTTTTAACCTGGGCCGCTGCAATGCATATGTTCATTTGGCAGTTCCAAACCACACCGCATTTGCAACCGAACGCATCCTTTCACGCTTCCTTTCCTGGTTATTTATGTTTGTTTTCCACTTTCGTTCTGCACAGATGAAAAACTTCTCTCGTTTCTTCTTCCTCTCTTCTCCTCCGCTTGCAGTCTGTCCACTGGAAGGACAATTAGTTGCCTTCTGCTTGTTGTCGTGACTGCCTGTGCGCGCTTCACCTCGGAAAATGTTGTTGGATCGTGGGAGAGTAGCCGCACAGGAGACTATCGCACAGACGCTCGCCGTCGAGTACCGCGGAAATACTCGTAAGTACAGTGCTCTCTGCATGCCTCAGCGTATCTCTGGTTAAAGCTTTATTGTTAACGACTTACATCGTGGTTTGTACCCTATTACGAATAACAATCTTAAGAGTAACTTGTTTCTCTGATGGGTACTAATATGGAAGGTTTTGAAACCCCCTTTACGCCTGTGACGCCATCAAATAATAACTACCAAATCGTCACTGTTTCTACTGTTTCGCAAATATCAATCCCTGATGTTACGAAAATCGAATAGTTTAATGGACAACAATATAGACGCTGGCAAGAAAAAATTATTACTACTTTAGAAGTTTCTAATGTCTCATTTTCTTTAACTGAACCCAAACCTGAAAATGATTCTGTTGATTGGGAAAAAGCAAATCACATTTGTCGACATGTAATTCTAAGTACATTGTCTAACCAACTGTTTGACGCATACTTTCCAATTAAAACTGCATCTGAAATTTGGGAAAGTCTGAATAAGAAATATATTCTGGAAGAGGCTTCTACCCAAAAATTTATTGTTGCGAATTTTCTAAATTTTCATATGACTGAAGATAAAGATGTAACAACTCAAATTCATGAATTTCAGATTTTACTTGATGATTTGAAAAATGAAAAAATTGATCTTCCTGAGTCTTTCGTTGTGGGTTCTTTAATTGAAAAATTGTCTGGTTCTTGAAAACATTACAAGAACAATTTAAAGCACAAAAGAAAGACAATTTCACTGGATGATGTAATAATACATATCCGAGTTGAAGATCAAAACCGTACTAGAGAAAAATCTAAACTGAATAAAGAGTTGTCATGTACTGCTAACTTTGTTAATAATGAAGTTAAAGAAAATAAAGTTTCTACTGATCAGTCTAAAAATAAGTGGAAAAATAAGAAAGGGAAAGGAAATAAGAATAAATATAAAGGAAACAAAGATATTAATAAAAAGAATGTTTTTTTCTATGTTTGTGGAAAACCTGGTCATACTTCTTCTAAATGTAGGCATAGGAAGAAACAAGCAGTGGATTCGAAGGAACCTTTAACCAACCTTGTTACTGAGGACGTATTTGTGGCATTTGTCAGCATTGTCAGCATGGGATCATTCCACCAGAATGATTGGATCATTGACTCGGGGGCTAGTCGCCACATTAGTGGCAACAGAGATGCCTTTGTGACCTACACTGAAGTAGGAGAGGAGGAACATCGGGTTGTCATGGGCAACTCAACTTCTTTTCCTGTGACCAGAAAGGGCAATGTCATGATCAAGATGACTTCTGGAAAAATTCTGCAGATCAAAGATGTCATGTTTGTCCCAGATATCTGTGTTAATTTAATTTTTGTTTCTCAACTTGTTAAGTTTGGGGTGAAAGTGTCCTTTGAATCAAACAAGGTCATTCTCACCAAGTCTGGGGACTACTTAGGCATGGGTTACTGCTCAAATGGTCTCTTTCTGTTGAATGTACCAAACTCTTCTGCTAATGAAATAAGTCCTTCTGCTTATATCGTTGATTCTTTTGATGTATGGCACAGTAGATTAGGACATGTTAATTTTAAATATTTACAACGCATGAAATCTTTAGATTTACTAATGGATATTGATGGTGTTGTTAATTTAAATAATAAATGTCAAATATGTGATGAAACTAAATCTACCAAGAAAACGTGTCCTCAAATTTCACATAGAAATTCTGAATTGCTCGATTTAATTCACACTAATCTTAGAGATTTAAAAGGAAATCTATCTAGAGGTGGGAAACATTTCAACATTATTTTTGTAGATGATTTCTCACTATATAAAAAATTATATTTACTACATTCAAAGGATGAAGCCTTTGGAATGTTTGTTAATTATAAAATAGAAGTAGAAAATCAACTCAATAAGAAAATAAAACATCTTCGCTCAGATAGGGGTGGTGAATATGATTGTTCTCCCTTTAATGAATTTTGGGTGAACCATGGTATTATACATGAATACACACCTCCATATTCGCCTCAATCAAATGGTATTGCTGAACGGAAAAAAAGAACTCTAAAGGAGATGATGAATTTTATTTTAATCAATTCAGGAGCACCCAACAATTTGTGGGGGGGAGAAATTTTGTCATCTTGTTTTCTTCAAAATCGCATCCCTTGTAGGAAGACAAATAAGACACCATATGAATTATGGAAAGGATATCCTCCTAATTTGAAATACCTCAAAGTGTGGGGGTGTCTAGCTAAAGTCTTATTAACTGAGCCTAAAAAATGAAAATTGGGATCTAGAACCCTAGATGGTGTTTTTATAGGTTATGCTCAGAATAGTGCCGCATATAGATTCTTGGTTATTAGAAGGGGCAACAATGTTGTAGAACCTAATACAATTGTTGAATCTAAAAATGCTGAATTTTTTGAGCATATTTTTCCTATGAAAACTCCCTTAGAAAACTTAGCTAATCCTTCAAATGAAATTTTAGAGAATATCCCAAGTACATCCAATTCTAATGATGTTTTAGAATCAGATGATATAGAACCTAGAAGATCCACTAGGATGAGGAAGGAAAAGAATCTTGGTGATGATTTATATTCCTTTACAGTGGATAATGACCCTCAATCTTACAATGAAGCTATTAATTCAACTAATTCCTCTTTATGGAAGGAAGCAATTAATAGTGAGATTGAATCTATATTATCTAATCATACATGGGAACTAGTGGAACTTCCACCAGGTATTAAACCCATAGGGTGTAAATGGATATTTAAAAGAAAATTGAAAACAGATGGGACTGTAGATAAATACAAAGCTCATTTACTTTCCAAGGGATATAAACAACAAAAGGATATTGACTATTTTGGTACCTTTGCTCCTGTTACTAGAATCTCTTCAGTCAGGATTTTAATTGCTTTGGCATCTATTAAGAAATTAATTATACACCAAATGGATGTTAAAACTTCCTTCTTGAATGGAGATTTAGATGAGGAAATTTATATGGATCAACCCGAAGGGTATGTAGTTTCGGGAAAAGAACATATGGTATGCAAACTAATCAAATCTCTCTATGGGTTGAAACAAGCACCTAAACAGTGGAATGAGAAATTTGATAAGGTCGTTGTATCATATGGATTCCATATAAATGAAGGAGACAAATGTATATATTCCAAAGTCGATAACCAAGATTGTGTTATAATATGTCTCTATGTAGATGACATGCTTATTTTTGGTACTAATATTAATATAATAAATAGTACAAAAGGCTTCTTGGCTTCTAATTTTGACATGAAAGATATGGGAGAGGAAGATGTAATTTTAGGAATTAAACTTCTTAAAAATGATGATTGCATAATGCTATCCCAAGAACACTATGTTGAGAAAATTCTCAATAAGTTTTCAATGTTTGATTGTAAGCTGGTAAGTACACCTTTTAATCCTAATTGCAATCTCAAGAAAAATAAAAGTTATAGTGTTCAACAAGTCAAATATGCACAAGTAATTGGAAGCTTGATGTACTTAATGAATAGTACTCGTCCATATCTAGCATATGCAGTAGGGAGATTAAGTAGATATACTCAAAATCCTAATAAGGATCATTGGGATGCTCTACGTAGGGTTTTAAGATACCTTAAAGGAGCAATTAATCATGGATTGATTTTTTGTGGATCTCCAACTGTGCTAGAAAAATATTGTCATACCAATTGGATTTCAGATTCAGATGAATTGAAATCTACAAGCGGCTACATCTTCACTATGGGTGGAGGTCCTGTGTCTTGGAAATCTTCCAAGCAAACTTGTATAGCTCGTTCCACTATGGAATCTGAGTTTATTGCCTTAGAAAAGGCTGGAACTGAAGTCGAATGGCTAAGACATGTTCTAATGGATCTTCCCATTTAGGAGAAACCTTCTCCACCAGTCTTTATACACTGTGATAATCAAGCTGCCATAGCAAGAGCTAAAAATAAAGTTTACAATGGGAAGAGTAGACATATTCGTCTACGTCACAATATTGTGAGGCAGCTTGTATGTGATAGCATAATCTTTATAAATTATGTAATGTCAGAATAAAATTTGGCCGATCCTCTGACAAAGCCATAAATTCAAAGACTAGTGAGCGATACATCGAGGAGAATGGGATTATGCCCTTACCAAATGTCGAAGTGATGGATACCCAACCTTCATGAACGGTGATCCCGGGAAGAAAGTTCAATGGGAAAAATGAAGTCACTGGATGACTTGATGTGTTGTAATAAATGTATCTCATTCTTACGATGTAAACAACAATTTGCAATTATTCAGTTGAATATATTTCTTAAAGAATTTCATAGCCATTAATGGTGGTGTATATACTGCAATATATGCTTGATGAAAGTCCAACTATATGAGTATGGAGTGGGCCGCTCCTGTTGAGATTTGGGTAGATCTCTAGGGCATTCATAAATTTTCCCAGTAGGCGCATGGCCTAAAGGCGCAAATCCGTAAGAAAGGTAATTGATTTTATGAATGTCATGTGAGTAATGTACCACTAATCAGATAAAGGAGGAATTGGTTCAAGAACATAGTTCCACTAATCTTTTACAGATTACGTACATCTACTCTATGCTTTAGTTCAAAGAACTCAGTTCTAGCAAAGCTTATGTATGTCATTTGTTTAAGTTCTTCCAGTGGTCAACTCGGTTTTTATATTGTTTGTTTTGAAATAGTGGGGGATTGTTATACTTCATTGTTGTATTTCAAACCAAAAGGGAAAAGGTTTAGTCCCATATTGCTTGTGTTGGAGACTTCCCTCCTCCTTATATATGGACCCTTGTCGATAGTACACTTAAGGAATGAAAGGGAATAGGCCCTACGCACGTGCATGGTGGGCCTTGCCAATGGGGTTTGGGCTGGCCCGGTCCGGAAACCCTTTAATCGGGCGCGTCGGTGCATGTCGCATCCCGCACGCAGGGGGGTGCAAATCTGGCCTCACGGAGCCCCTTGTGTGGGTGCGGCCCCGGCTTGGTTTTGGCCTTAGGTTCATTAAACCATTTTTTAACCTGAGCCACTGCAATGCATTTGTTCGTTTGGCAGTTCCAAACCGCACCGCGTTTGCAACCGAACACATCCTTTCATGCTTCCTTTCCTGGTTATTTATGTTTATTTTCCACTATCGTTCGGCACAGATGAAAAACTTCTCTCGTTTCTTCTTCCTCTCTTCTCCTCCGCCTGCAGTCTGTCCACTGGAAGGACGATCAGTTGCCTTTCGCTTGTTGTCGTAACTGCGTGTGCGCGCTTCACGTCGGTAAACGTTGTTGGATCTTGGCAGAGTAGCCGCGCAGGAGACTATCGCACAAACGCTCGCACTCGAGTACCACGGAAATACTCTTAAGGATAGTGCTCTCTGCATGCCTCAGCATATCTCTGGTAAAAGCTTTACTGTTAACGACTTACATCGCTGTTTGTACCCTATTACGAATAACAATCTTAAGAGTAATTTGTTTCTCTGATGGGTACTAATATGGAATGTTTTGAAACCCCCTTTACGCCTGTGACGCCATGAAATAATAACAACTAAATCGTCACTGTTTCTACTATTTTGCAAATATCAATCCCTGATGTTACAAAAATTGAACAGTTTAATGGACAACAATATAAGCGTTGGCAAGAAAAAATTATTACTGCTTTAGAAGTTTCTAATGTCTCGTTTGCTTTAACTGAACCCAAACCTGAAAATGATTCTGTTGATTGGGAAAAAAAAAACCGCATTTGTCGACATTTGATTCTAAGTACATTGTCTAACCAACTGTTTGACGCATACTTTCCAATTAAAACTGCATCCGAAATTTGGGAAAGTCTGAATAAGAAATATATTCTCGAAGAGGCTTCTACCCAAAAATTTACTGTTGTGAATTTTTTAAATTTTCATATTACTGAAGATAAAGATATAACAACTCAAATTCATGAATTTCAGATTTTACTTGATGATTTAAAAAATGAAAAAATTGATCTTCCTGAGTCTTTCGTTGTGGGTTCTTTAATTGAAAAATTGCCTAGTTCTTGGAAACATTACAAGAACAATTTAAAGCACAAAAGAAAGACAATGTCATTGGATGATGTAATAATACATATCCGAGTTGAAGATCAAAACCGTACTAGAGAAAAATCTGAACTGAATAAAGAGTTGTCATGTACTGCTAACTTTGTTAATAATGAAGTTAAAGAAAATAAAGTTTCTACTGATCAGTCTAAAAATAAGTGGAAAAATAAGAAAGGGAAAGGAAATAAGAATAAATATAAAGGAAACAAAGATATTAATAAAAACAATGTTTTTTGCTATGTTTGTGGCAAACCTGGTCATAGTTCTTCTAAATGCAGGCATAGGAAGAAACAAGGAGTGGATTCAAAGGAACCTTCAACCAACCTTGTTACTGAGGATGTATTTGTAGCATTTGTCAGTATTGTCAGCATGGGATCATTCCACCAGAATGATTGGATCATTGACTCGGGGGCTAGTCACCACATCAGTGGCAACAGAGATGCCTTTGTGACCTACACTGAAGTAGGACATGAGGAACATCAGGTTGTCATGGGCAACTCAACTGCTTCTCTTGTGACTGGAAAGAGCAATGTCATGATCAAGATGACTTCTGGAAAAATTCTGCTGATCAAAGATGTCATGTTTGTCCCAAATATCCGTGTTAATTTAATTTTTGTTTCTCAACTTGTTAAGTTTGCGGTGAAAGTGTCCTTTGAATCAAACAAGGTCATTCTCACCAAGTCTGGGGACTACTTAGGCATGGGTTACTGCTCAAATGGTCTCTTTCTGTTGAATGAACCAAACTCTTCTGCTAATGAAATAAGTCCTTCTGCTTATATCGTTGATTCTTTTGATGTATGGCACAGTAGATTAGGACATGCTAATTTTATATATTTACAACGCATGAAATCTTTAGGTTTACTAAAGGATATTGATGGTGATGTTAATTTAAATAATAAATGTCAAATATGTGTTGAAACTAAATCTACCAAGAAAACGTGTCGTCAAATTTCACATAGAAATTCTGAATTGCTCGATTTAATTCACAAGATGTTATTTTTGTAGATGATTTCTCACGATATACAAAATTATATTTACTACATTCAAAGGATGAAGCCTTTGGAATGTTTGTTAATTATAAAACAGAAGTACAAAATCAACTCAATAAGAAAATAAAACATCTTCGCTCAGATAGGGGTGGTGAATATGATTGTTCTCCCTTTAATGAATTTTGTGTGAACCATGGTATTATACATGAATACACACCTCCATATTCGCCTCAATCAAATGGTATTGCTGAACGTAAAAATAGAACTCTAAAGGAGATGATGAATTCTATTTTAATCAATTCAGGAGCACCCAACAACTTGTTGGGGGAAGAGATTTTGTCATCTTGTTTTCTTCAAAATCGCATCCCTAGTAGGAAGACAAATAAGACACCATATGAATTATGGAAAGGATATCTTCCTAATTTGAAATACCTCAAAGTGTGGGGGTGTCTAGCTAAAGTCTTATAACTGAGCCTAAAAAATGAAAATTGGGATCTAGAACACTAGATGGTGTTTTTATAGGTTATGCTCAGAATAGTGACGTATATAGATTCTTGGTTATTAGAAGTGGCAACAATGTTGTAGAACCTAATACAATTGTTGAATCTAAAAATGCTGAATTTTTTTAGCATATTTTTCCTATGAAAACTCCCTTAGAAAACTTAGCTAATCCTTCAAATGAAATTTTAGAGAATATCCCAAGTACATCCAATTCTAATGATGTTTTAGAATCGGATGATATAGATCCTAGAAGATCCACTAGGATGAGGAAGGAAAAGAATCTTGGTGATGATTTCTATTCCTTTATAGTGGATAATGATCCTCAATCTTACAATGAAGCTATTAATTCAACTGATTTCTCTTTATGGAAGGAAGCAATTAATAGTGAGATTGAATCTATATTATCTAATCATACATGGGAACTAGTAGAACTTCCACCAGGTATTAAACCCATAGGGTGTAAATGGATATTTAAAATAAAATTGAAAATAGATGGGAATGTAGATAAATACAAAGCTCATTTAGTTGCCAAGGGATATAAACCACAAAAGGATATTGACTATTTTGATACCTTTGCTCCTGTTACTAGAATCTCTTCAATCAGGATGTTAAGTGCTTTGGCATCTATTAAGAAATTAATTATACTCCAAATGGATGTTAAAACTTCTTTTTTGAATGGAGATTTAGATGAGGAAATTTATATGGATCAACCCGAAGGGTATGTAGTTTCGGGAAAAGAACATATGGTATGCAAACTAATCAAATCTCTCTATGGGTTGAAACAAGCACCTAAACAGTGGCATGAGAAATTTGATAAGGACGTTGTATCATATGGATTCCATATAAATGAAGGAGACAAATGTATATATTCCAAAGTCGATAACCAAGATTGTGTTATAATATGTCTTTATGTAGATGACATGCTTATTTTTGGTACTAATATTAATATAATAAATAGTACAAAAGGCTTCTTGGCTTCTAATTTTGACATAAAAGATATGGGAGAGGAAGATGTAATTTTAGGAATTAAACTTCTTAAAAATGATGATTGCATCATGCTATCCCAAGAACACTATGTTGAGAAAATTCTCAATAAGTTTTCAATGTTTGATTGTAAGCCGGTAAGTACACCTATTAATCCTAATTGCAATCTCAAGAAAAATAACAGTTATAGTGTTCAACTAGTCAAATATGCACAAGTAATTGGAAGCCTGATGTACTTAATGAATTGTACTCATCCAGATCTAGCATATGCAGTAGGGAGATTAAGTAGATATACTCAAAATCCTAATAAGGATCATTGGGATGCTCTACGTAGGGTTTTAAGATACCTTAAAGGAACAATTAATCATGGATTGATTTTTTGTGGATCTCCAACTGTGCTAGAAGGATATTGTGATGCCAATTGGATTTCGGATTCAGATGAATTGACATCTACAAGTGGCTACATCTTCACTATGGGTGGAGGTGATGTGTCTTGGAAATCTACAAGCAAACTTGTATAGCTCGTTCCACTCTGGAATTTGAGTTTATTGCCTTATAAAAGGCTGGAATTGAAGCCGAATGGCTAAGACATGTTCTAATGGATCTTCCCATTTGGGAGAAACCTTCTCCACCAGTGTTTATACACTGTGATAATCAAGCTGCCATAGTAAGAGCTAAAAGTAAAGTTTACAATGGGAAGAGTAGACATATTCGTCTACGTCACAATATTGTGAGGCAGCTTGTATGTGATATCATAATCTCTATGGATTATGTAAAGTCAGAATTAAATTTGGTCGATCCTCTGACAAAGCCATTAAGTCAAAGACTAGTGAGAAATACATCGAGGAGAATGTGATTATGCCCTTACCAAATGGCGAAGTGATGGATACCCAACCTTCATGAACGGTGATCCCGGGAAGAAGGTTCAATGGGAAAAATGAAGTCATTGGATGACTCAATGTGTTGTAATAAATGTATCTTATTCTTATGATGTAAACAACAATTTGCAATGATTCAGTTGAATATATTTCTTAATGGATTTCATAGCCATTAATGGTGGTGTATATACTGTAATATATGCTTGATGAAAGTCCAACTATATGAGTATGGAGTGGGGCCGCTCCTGTTGAGATTTTGGCAGATCTCTAGAGCATTCATGAATTTTCCCAGTAGGCGCATGGCCTAAAGGTGCAAATCCGTAAGAAAGGTAATTGATTTTATGAATGTCATGTGAGTAATGTACCAGTAATCAGATAAAGGAGGAATTGGTTCAAGAACATAGTTCCACTAATCTTCTACAGATTACGTACATCTACTCTATGATTTAGTTCAAAGAACTCAGTTCTACCAAAACTTATGTATGTTATTTGTTTAAGTTCTTCTAGTGGCCAACTCGGTTTTTATATTGTTTGTTTTGAAATAGTGGGGGATTGTTTTACTTCTTTGCTATATTTCAAACCAAAAGGTAAAAGGTTTAGTCCCATATTGCTTGTGTTGGAGACTTTCCTCCACCTTATATATGGACCCTTGTCCATAGTACTATTGAGGAATGAAAGGGAATAGGACCTACGCACGCGCATGGTGGGCCTTGCCAATGGGGTTTGGGCCAGCCCGGTCTGGAAACCCTTAAATTGGGCACGTCGGCGCACGTCGCATCCCGCACGTAGGGGGGGTGCAAATCCAGCCTCCCGGAGCCCCTTGTGTGGGTGTGGCCCTGGCTTGGTTTTGTCCTTCGGTTCATTGAACCATTTTTTAACCTGGACCGCTGCAATGCATCTGTTCGTTTGGCAGTTCCAAACCGCACCACGTTTGCAACCGAACACATCCTTTCACGCTTCCTTTCCTAGTTATTTATGTTTATTTTCCACTGTCGTTCGGCACAGACGAAAAACTTCTCTCGTTTCTTCTTCCTCTCTTGTCCTCCGCTTGCAGTCTGTCCACTGGAAGGATGATCAGTTGCATTTCGCTCGTTGTCGTGACTGCGTGTGCATGCTTCACGTCGGCAAACGTTGTTGGATCATGAGAGAGTAGCCGCGCAGGAGACTATCGCACATACGCTCTTCGTCGAGTACCGCAGAAATACTCTCAAGGACAGTGCTCTCTGCATGCCTCAGTGTATCTCTGGTAAAAGCTTTACTGTTAACGACTTACATCGCGGTTTGTACCCTATTACGAATAACAATCTTAAGAGTAACTTGTTTCTCTGATGGGTACTAATATGGAAGGTTTGAAACCCCCTTTATGCCTGTAACGCCATCAAATAATAACAACCAAATCGTCACTATTTCTACTATTTCGCAAATACCAATCCCTGATGTTATGAAAATTGAACAGTTTAATGGACAACAATATAGGCGTTGGCAAGAAAAAATTATTACTGCTTTAGAAGTTTCTAATGTCTCGTTTGCATTAACTGAACCCAAACCTGAAAATGATTCTGTTGATTGGGAAAAAAACAAATCGCATTTGTCGACATGTGATTCTAAGTACATTGTCTAACCAACTGTTTGGCGCATACTTTCCAATTAAAACTGCATTCGACATTTGGGAAAGTCTGAATAAGAAATATATTCTGGAAGAGGCTTCTATCCAAAAATTTACTATTACAAATTTTCTAAATTTTCATATGACTGAAGATAAAGATATAACAACTCAAATTCATGAATTTTAGATTTTACTTGATGATTTGAAAAATGAAAAAATTGATCTTCCTGAGTCTTTCGTTGTGGGTTCTTTAATTGGAAAATTTCCTGGTTCTTGGAAATATTACAAGAACAATTTAAAGCACAAAAGAAAGACAATGTCACTGAATGATGTAATAATACATATCCGAGTTGAAGATCAAAACCGTACTAGAGAAAAATCTGAACTGAATAAAGAGTTGTCATGTACTGCTAACTTTGTTAATAATGAAGTTAAAGAAAATAAAGTTTCTACTGATCAGTCTAAAAATAAGTGGATAAATAAGAAAGGGAAAGGAAATAAGAATAAATATAAAGGATACAAAGATATTAATAAAAAGAATGTTTTTTGCTATGTTTGTGGCAAACCTGGTCATACTTCTCCTAAATGTAAGCATAGGAAGAAACAAGCAGTGGATTCGAAGGAACCTTCAACCAACCTTGTTACTGAGGACGTATTTGTGGCATTTGTCAGCATTGTCAACATGGAATCATTCTATCAGAATGATTGGATCATTGACTCGGGGGCTAGTCGCCACATCAGTGGCAACATAGATGCCTTTGTGACCTACACTGAAGTAGGACAGGAGGAACATGGGGTTGTCATGGGCAACTCAACTGCTTTTCCTGTGACCGGAAAGGGCAACGTCATTATCAAGATGACTTCTGGAAAAATTTTGCTGATCAAAGATGTGTTGTTTGTCCTAGATATCCGTGTTAATTTAATTTTTGTTTCTCAACTTGTTAAGTTTGGGGTGAAAGTGTCCTTTGAATCAAACAAGGTCATTCTCAGCAAGTCTGGGGACTACTTAGGCATGGATTACTGCTCAAATGGTCTCTTTCTATTGAATGTACCAAACTCTTCTGCTAATGAAATAAGTCCTTCTGCTGATATCGTTGATTCTTTTGATGTATGGCACAGTAGATTAGACATGTTAATTTTAAATATTTACAACGCATGAAATCTTTAGGTTTACTAAAGGATATTTATGGTGTTGTTAATTTAAATAATAAATGTCAAATATGTGCTGAAACTAAATCTACCAAGAAAATGCGTCCTCAAATTTCACATAGAAATTCTAAATTGCTCGATTTAATTCACACTAATCTTGGAGATTTAAAAGGAAATCTATCTAGAGGTGGGAAACATTTCTACATTATTTTTGTAGATGATTTCTCACGATATACAAAATTATATTTACTACATTTAAAGGATGAAGCCTTTGGAATGTTTGTTAATTATAAAACAGAAGTAGAAATCAACTCAATAAGAAAATAAAACGTCTTCGCTCAGATAGGGGTGGTGAATATGATTGTTCTCCCTTTAATGAATTTTGTGTGAACCATGGTATTATACATGAATACACACCTCCATATTCGCCTCAATCAAATGGTATTGCTGAACGTAAAAATAGAACTCTAAAGGAGATGATGTATTCTATTTTAATCAATTCAGGAGCAACCGACTACTTGTGGGGGGAAGCGATTTTGTCATCTTGTTTTCTTCAAAATAGCATCCCTAGTAGGAAGACAAATAAGACACCATATGAATTATGGAAAGGATATCCTCCTAATTTGAAATACCTCAAAGTGTGGGGTTGTCTAGCTAAAGTCTTATTAACTGAGCCTAAAAAATGAAAATTGGGATCTAGAACCCTAGATGGTGTTTTTATAGGTTATGCTCAGAATAGTGTCGCATATAGATTCTTGGTAATTAGAAGTGGAAACAATGTTGTAGAACCTAATACAGTTATTGAATCTAAAAATGCTGAATTTTTTGAGCATATTTTTCCTATGAAAACTCCCTTAGAAAACTTAGCTAATCCTTCAAATGAAATTTTAGAGAATATCCCAAGTACATCCAATTCTAATGATGTTTTAGAATCAGATGATATAGAACCTAGAAGATCCACTAGGATGAGGAAGGAAAAGAATCTTGGTGATGATTTCTATTCCTTTATAGTGGATAATGACCCTCAATCTTACAATGAAGCTATTAATTCAACAGATTCATCTTTATGGAAGGAAGCAATTAATAGTGAGATTGAATCTATATTATCTAATCATACATGGGAACTAGTGGAACTTCCACCAGGTATTAAACCCATAGGGTGTAAATGGATATTTAAGAGAAAATTGAAAACAAATGGGACTGTAGATAAATACAAAGCTCGTTTAGTTGCCAAGAGATATAAACAACAAAAGGATATTGACTATTTTGATACCTTTGCCCCTGTTACTAGAATCTCTTCAATCAGGATTTTAATTGTTTTGACATCTATTAAGAAATTAATTATACACCAAATGGATGTTAAAACTGCTTTCTTGAATGGAGATTTAGATGAGGAAATTTATATGGATCAACCCAAAGGGTATGTAGTTTCGGGAAAAGAACATTTTGTATGAAAACTAATCAAATCTCTCTATGGGTTGAAACAAGCACCTAAACAGTGGCATGAGAAATTTGATAAGGTCGTTGTATCATATGGATTCCATATAAATGAAGGAGACAAATGTATATATTCCAAAGTCGATAACCAAGATTGTGTTATAATATGTCTCTATGTAGATGACATGCTTATTTTTGGTACTAATATTAATATAATAAATAGTACAAAAGGCTTCTTGGCTTCTAATTTTGACATGAAAGATATGGGAGAGGCAGATGTAAATTTAGGAATTAAACTTCTTAAAAATGATGATTGCATCATGCTATCCCAAGAACACTATGTTGAGAAAATTCTCAATAAGTTTTCAATGTTTGATTGTAAGCCGGTAAGTACACCTTTTAATCCTAATTGCAATCTCAAGAAAAATAAAAGTTATAGTGTTCAACAAGTCAAATATGCACAAGTAATTGGAAGCATGATGTACTTAATGAATTGTACTCGTCCAGATCTAGCATATGCAGTAGGGAGATTAAGTAGATATACTCAAAATCCTAATAAGGATCATTGGGATGCTCTACATAGGGTTTTAAGATACCTTAAAGGAACAATTAATCATGGATTGATTCTTTGTGGATCTCCAACTGTGCTAGAAGGATATTGTGATGCCAATTGGATTTCGGATTCAGATGAATTGAAATCTACAAGTGGCTACATCTTCACTATGGGTGGAGGTTCTGTGTCTTGGAAATCTTCCAAGCAAACTTGTATAGCTCGTTCCTCTATGGAATCTGAGTTTATTGCCTTAGAAAAGGCTGGAATTGAAGCTGAATGGCTAAGACATGTTCTAATGGATCTTCCCATTTGGGAGAAACCTTTTCCACCAGTGTTTATACACTGTGATAATCAAGCTGCCATAGCAAGAGCTAAAAAAAAGTTTACAATGGGAAGAGTAGACATATTCGTCTACGTCACAATATTGTGAGGCAGTTTGTATGTGATAGCATAATCTCTATGGATTATGTAAAGTCAGAATTAAATTTGGCCGATCCTCTGACAAAGCCATTAAGTCAAAGACTAGTGAGCGATACATCGAGGAGAATGGGATTATGCCCTTACCAAATGTTGAAGTGATGGATACCCAACCTTCATGAACGGTGATCCCGGGAAGAAGGTTCAATGGGAAAACGAAGTCACTGGATGACTCAATGTGTTGTAATAAATGTATCTCATTCTTATGATGTAAACAACAATTTGCAATGATTCAGTTGAATATATTTATTAATGGATTTCAAAGCCATTAATGGTGGTGTATATACTGCAATATATACTTGATGAAAGTCCAACTATATGAGTATGGAGTGGGGCCGCTCCTGTTGAGATTTGGGCAGATCTCTAGAGCATTCATGAATTTTCCCAGTAGGCGCATGGCCTAAAGGCGCAAATCCGTAAGAAAGGTAATTGATTTTATGAATGTCATGTGAGTAATGTACCACTAATCAGATAAAGGAGGAATTGGTTCAAGAACATAGTGCCACTAATCTTCTACAGATTACGTACATCTACTCTATGCTTTAGTTCAAAGAACTCAGTTCTACCAAAGCTTATGTATGTCATTTGTTTAAGTTCTTCCAGTGGTCAACTCCGTTTTTATATTGTTTGTTTTGAAATAGTGGGGGATTGTTATACTTCTTTGTTGTATTTCAAACCAAAAGGCAAAAGGTTTAGTCTCATATTGCTTGTGTTGGAGACTTCCCTCCTCCTTATATATGGACCCTTGTCCATAGTACAATTGAGGAATGAAAGGGAATAGGCCCTACGCACGCGCATAGTGGGCCTTGCTAATGGGGTTTGGGTCGGCCCGGTCCAGAAACCCTTTAATCGGGCGCGTCGGCGCATGTCGCATCCCGCACGTAGGGGGTGCAAATCCGGCCTCCCGGAGCCCCTTGTGTGGGCGCGACCCCGGCTTGGTTTTGCCCATCAGTTCATTGAACTATTTTTTAACTTGGGCCACTGCAATGCATCTGTTCGTTTGGCAGTTCCAAACCGCACCGCGTTTGCAACCGAACACATCCTTTCACGCTTCCTTTCCTAGTTATTTATATTTGTTTTCCACTGTCGTTCGGCACAGATGAAAAACTTCTCTCGTTTCTTCTTCCTCTCTTCTCCTCCGTCTGCAGTCTCTCGACTGGAAGGACGATCAATTGTCTTTCGCTCGTTTTCGTGACTGCGTGTGCGCGCTTCACATCGGCAAACGTTGTTGGATCATGGGAGAGTAGCCACGCAGGAGACTATCGCACAGACGCTCGCCGTCGAGTACTGCGGACATACTCTTAAGGACAGTGCTCTCTGCATGCCTCAGCGTATCTCTGGTAAAAGCTTTACTGTTAACGACTTACATCGCGGTTTGTACCCTATTACGAATAACACTACCTTCTCAGCCCCAATACTTTGTATGCCTTGAAGTAGATTCCGCTTGACACTTTTTTTCCGAATGAGTTTGTTGCAGCAAGTCCACGCTGCGGACAAGCAAACTACCCCTGTCATTAGGCTCGCTTGGTTCACAATTTCCTAAGAGATCTGCAATGCAGATCAAAAGTTGAACCCAAAATGGGATCAATTTTGAATTCTAGTCTGTTAAACAACAAAAATAGTGTGCTTACCTCATTATTTTTGTTATTTAACAGGTTAGAACCCAAAATTGGTCCTATTTTGGGTTTAGCTTTTGGTTTGTATAGCATTATTCATTTCCTAATGGTTGTTCATCAACCCAACGTGACCATTATTTATATAGAGGATAGTTGTCAGCTCTTAAATGTAGAGCTGTCAAAATTTGTCCGAACCCGTGAACCCGATTGTGTTCGATCTGGAAAAAATTGGGTAAGGGTTTTAATTGTGACATTCTGGGTCAGTTTCCGGTTTAGGATTATGTGTCCGAATCTACACCGGGTCGGTTCGGGGTTTAGAAATTGGACAAACCTGGTTCTAAATAGTTACTTATATACATATACTTATGGGACGGATGTTCTATTTTTGGAGTGATATATGTGTTGCTTTGATATAATATATGTGATATTGCAACATATTATAGTTATTTGATGTGAAAATTGATTATTTTTACTAGTATTATGATATTCATGTTGTGTTAGAATTTACTTATGTGTTAGATAACACAAATGATTCCTTTTTTAGATGTTGTTATGATGTGATATAAATATTATTTTTATTGGTAATAGTCATCTCAATTGGTTTGATGAGCTATACTTTGATGTGAAATGTATTATTTTAGTATGATTTAGGTGGTGTTACAACAATTTTGATGTGATACATGTGTTGTTTTAGTATGATATATGTGATGTTGCACTTGTGATAAGATTTTCTTGTATTTAGATTAATTAATTTTCTATTGTTGGTATTGTTTTCTCTAATAAAAGTAAAGAAAAAATAATACTATAATTGTTTAATATTGTATAATCATTGACATCTTTGGTAATTTATCTGAGATAATGAAATTATTTATAATTGTGTAGGTAATTCTATCAGGAGTTTTTTTCTTCTGAAAAAACTACCTTCAAATTCGGATTCGGGTTTGATTCCGGGTTTAGATTTTTCAATCCGGATTGATTCTGGGTTAAGAGGTATGTGTAAAATCCGGATTTGAGTTTGAATTTGACAGTCAAGCAATCTGGACAAGTTTTTTGACCCGGAACCGGGCCGAACCCGATTTTTTGACACCACTACATAAATGTTACAACAGTCGCCTGTTTGGAATCCGAACATGAATGGATTATTCGTTGTCTTTTTGTAGCTCGTAGGACGAAGTTTGGATATTTAATTCTAGATTTTGTCACGTGATGTTTGATAAAACCTGGACTAACGTGTCTGTTATCTGCACAAACTTGGCCTTGTTTCGAAAAAAATTATGAAATCCGAGTCCGATTAATTTGTCTAATATATTATTTTTTCTTTAATGCAACATCGACAATCCGATAAGAACCTGAGTGGCTTGCCTAACAAGATCAGATAAAAACCAGACTACACTAATCCAATTATCCCATGTTGTCCAATTTATATTTCAAACAAGTGCAAAATCCCAGTTCCATCCCATGTTATAAAATGGTCATCTGTGGCTAGACATGACGTACACATCCCTCTAGCATAAAAAATGAACTTGGACAATAAGTTCATTTACCGTAACTCTTTCCATCTTATATTGACCATTGGGATTCCACATTGAGGCGTTGCCTAGCTTTAGCAAACCAGTGTCTAGTTTTGAACGTCTGCGTACACTCCAGTCTCTATTGGAAGCAAATATATTATGCCTGTTGGTCTTTGTAAGCTGATTGGGATACTTGCAACATTTCGGATGGCGTCTTCGTCCGTCACTTGAGCAGCCAAATTTCTTCGTCCGAATACAAGGATTTGCTGTGCAGCAGGTCACAAGTCATAGTTTCTCGTCTACCATATGGTGGCCCCAGGCCCATGGATCTTCCCATATATGTATCCGGCGTCAATCTCTAATTGGCCATCGCGCCCCTCCATAAATAATATGATCATGCATGTGTAACTGGGATCAAAACCCCTTTATGCTGCCATGGTCAGAATTCTAGAAAATGAGATGACTTGATCCCATACAGGTCATGATATCATTAATTTGACAATCCCCCAACTAAAGAGAGAAAAACTCAAGTTCAGAAACTACGTCGGATTTTTCCATTTGGCATCTGGGAATGGTTTTAGGGTAATATGCCTAAAGATGACGCTGCAAACAGAGACAAGGAAAGCCTTTACTTTTTTTATGTGAGGACAATATCTAATAAATCTTTTTTACAATGAAGGATATGAACTCCATATAACACTTTTTGTTCGTGTTAACACTAGACATTTTGCATAATTAATCAGGTTACAGAAACATTATGGGCTGAACCAGCTAACAAAAATGAGCATGTCAAGACAGCCATACTAGGACACAACCACGTGTTTGTTACTAGAGAACAATATAAGAATAATATACCATAAGATACATAACGGCCATCGGAGTTCATTGAGACCAACAAATATAATCTAATCATTACAAGTTGCTGAATCGCCATGGCGTGCAGAATTTCCCGTACATTTCTCTTGGTATATCCAGATAATAGGTAGGAACATAAACTGAAACATTCCCGAGCTACAAAGATAGGTGAGATTTGGTCTCATTATATCTAGACAATCTTATTTTTTGGACATGAAAAAATAAAGAAGTGAAATTAATTGTAAGAAAATGTACTTCTATTAGATGATTTATCATATTATCGAAGATCTTGAGTACTATTCGAAATTCAGATTGATAAGGACTATATACCACTCCAAGCGGCCTTCACCATCCCACCAATTGGTGTCATTTCTTGGAGAAAAGAGCTAGGAGAATCGGCAATATAAGTAAAACTATAATAATCTGCATATAGATAATAGAAGAATCAGATATCATTTCTGAGCTATATCTATTCATGAAATCTTGGTTTCAAAAGGATGTTTTTCAAAACTGTACCACAATCAAATTGAACTTTGAGCCTCTTTCATATGGATCTCGCTGCCTGCAGTTATAGTCGGATGTCAAATAACTGTTGAACAACCATCAGAGGCACTATTACATAACGAACAGATTGTTTTTCGATAGACAAACCTCTTATCCAAGAGCCCTGAGTCCATGCAGACCTTTTGAATGACGTCAACCCGTTTCAGTGTTAGTGATGCATTAGGATCTTTATAGTTGATCTGTTTAACAATTTACTCCATGTTATAACATTTAAAGCAATAAAAAAGTCAATGACTTGATTATAGATGTATATATGCAGATTCTCAAGCTTCAAAACCTATAAGATCATCTTTTTGGTAATACAAGCTAATATTAAGCTAGTATATACTTCTAATAGCCTTATAAATATCTGTGTTTTGCATACCAGTGGCAATGAATTTTATAAAGGTCTTAAAACAACAAAGGTTTAATAACCCATTGGCGTACGTAGAATGCCACTGATGGTGAGCATAGTGGAGCGGCAATGCCTCAAGTGGCTTTAGACTTTAGAAGAAGGGAAGTTTTCTGCAAGTAGATGAAAAGTATATCTTTGGGAAAATTAAACCTAGCTATAGATTGGATCCACTTAAGGTAACAATAGTTCCTATGGCATATTCAGTAGAATGTTGGGACAAAGGGGATTCAACTATTCAATGTTGGATTCAGTTAACAAAAGTATGCAACATGTTCACAACCGATGAAGAAATTCCATCCACTTCAGAGCATAAGAGTTTCCAAAGCACATTTCACATAAGACTTTCCTGTAACATGCAAGACCGAAGCTTTTAAGCATTTTGTTACAAACAAACATGATAAATCAATTTTTTTTCTCTTTTAGCAGTCTTTGTCAAAGCATGTATATGTGACTAATAGTTCCACAATAACCAGCAATATTTAGAAAAGACGTGCTTAAAAACTCATTTCCCCCAGCCTTGGAACGACCAAATAGCATAATATGTCTGTGTATTCATGTTCTAGGTTTTCCTCCCTTTTTTACTGTTCTGAGTCACTAAGTTTGATATAAATAAATACATAACATCTGTGTATCCAATATTTACTGCATTTTACCTGAAATTTACACATAAAACATGAAGTCCAAAATATTCAGCTTCAATGTATGTAACCCAAATAATTTGTGACTATGGTAACTAATGATTTTATCACAAACTTCCACTGGAAAAAATTCACACCCAAATTTTAAAATAATACTAATTAGGATGATGATGTTTTTTTCTCAAAACCAACAGTTCTTTGGTGTGGACAACGCGTTCTACTAAAAGTTACTCTCTACGAAGTAGCCTTTCATTATATATTATTTCAGTAAGATTATGTTGGCTCCATTGATCCTGAAAATCTTTTGGTTGATCAAGTTCAATTACTAATAGTCATGTATTCCTAAATTAGTGTAGTATATGGATATTACAAGATAAGAAGCATGATAATTCTTGACTTAGATAAAAAAAAAGTTAATATCCTACTTAAAGATTGGGGGGTAACAAACAAGAAAATAAAAAATAAAACAAATAATAGATAACTGATCTTTCTGTTAACAAAGTATAATAGATCCTACACTTGCGGACAATATTCTAAAGAGTGGATTTCCTCCGTTACTCCCAACTAGAAATATAACCTACTGGGATGGCCTTGTCTTGACAATGTTATCATGGGTCGGCCTCCTTCAAGGATTCCTCGCAATGGTGGGTGACAGGCTCGTTCAGTTTTAGACTTCTAGTATTAGTTTTGGGAGGCCTTTATAGATACCGACATGCTTTTGGCAATCATATGGTACACCTTCTGGAAACAGAAATTTCTTTTGACAAATGGCATGTACTTCTTTCTGTTCTTACTCATAGCACACCATATGGGTGTGTTCATCCTATACACTATACAACCAATATCGATATGGCTCCTACCTCCTTTATGTGGGGACCAGGAGCTGATCCGCTTGACATTCCTTTGCTCCCACATTACAGGATAATCAAAGGTGACCAAATATAATTTCACGATTAGCACGATCCACCAATTTCTTCAATGAGATGGATACTTCCAGCCTATACTGCAACGACTAGGTGTTTAAAGTGGGAAGTAGGTATGTAGTGGAACATATTTCTTTTTGATCAATTAAGCCTAGATGTCCCATTCAAAAAATAGTTCCATCAACATGTAATCAGTACAGTCTCATGTTTCCTGGACTGACAGTAATGAATGCAATTGTCTGCCACAGCACAAAACAATCCATGTACCCTTGTCTTTTGCTTACGAGTATTTCAACTGCAGGAGTAAATTATTTTAGGAATCTACTAAATTCAGTTTTGTAACACTACCTTAGACTTCAACAAGTGTGAGAAACCATAGAAAGAGTTGTAAACATCCGTCATGGTTTTAGTCTGGTCAATTATCTTGGCAACTAGACCTGCAAGAGAAATGGTTTCTTGATAAATACAAGATATTTGTGATTGGTAAGAGAACTAATTATTCAACAAAAATTCCTACAGTTAAAGTGCGTAAAAAGAATTTGTTGGCATCATAAGAGGACCTTGGCTTAAATTCAATAGTGGTGCTTTGGAGAAATTTCATGATATTTATAACTGAGACTATATGAATGACCTATTAAGCATATCATGTAGTAATCATAGATGTGATTTGAAAATCTGTGTTTGTGTCAACTTAGTAAGAAAAACTAAGGTAAGAAAAACATTGTTGTTACATAATTACGTCCAAAGTCCAAACACTCAATGCTATTAATCAAAACACAAATTTGCACACCCAACTCAATTTAAACATCATCATCATCCTTGCCAATATCATCATTGAACACAATGGACTCCATCTCAGTCTCGTCATGTGACAAGCCTCAAGAAATCTTGCAACTTCAAATGAATCAAAGACAACCTTGAATGTCAAATATCTTTGTTTCTCCTTAGTATATTCTTTTTTCTTCCTTGAAAAGAGACATCAAACTCATTTTTAGTGTTCTTGTGCTTAATCCTTAGCAAATTGATCAATGAGCATGTGACCAATCCCTTTCATAGGAAAGAGGAAGAACGTGGTAGTTGGAGTAGTCTATTTGCTAATTGTTGAAGATAGGGGGTTCTCACTCCAACACAAACTACCATATATGTCCCTCTACATCTCTCTATCTCTAATTGATTCATTATACTCAAAGTCTTCAATAAGAGTAGAAAATTTAGCAAACTCAACATTCACAAGGAGACTTTCCTCTTGGACAATGCACAAAGGTTGGAGGAAGAGAAAAGAAAAGGGGCGAAGGATTCAAGAGGGTGGAAATTGGATAGAGATCTGAGGAGGAAGAAGAGGGGAGAAGGAGACAAGTGGGTTGACTCCGGATAAAGGTTGAAGTAGGAAGAAGAGTGGATAAGATTAAGGGGACAAGTGGGTGGACTTTAGATAGAGGTAAAAGCAGGAAAAAGAGGGAAAAAAGGGCATGCGAAGTAGAGTGAAATTTGAGGGAGAGAAGGGAATGGTCAAGTTGACATATGTTGAGAAGAGGATGGAAGGAGGAAGTATGGATGGGGACAAAAGAAGGGGACATATAGGATGGGGTTGGGGTTTGGGGGAGATTGATGTTGAAGACCCCTCGTGTTGTTGTGGCTCCTCTTCACCAATTAAGACCCCTTGTCTATTGTTTTCGAGTGCTCAAGCTGAAAGGATACATCATACAATTTCCTTTTGCTCCTCTTCACATCAGCTACTTTTTAGAGTAGGTTGGTAGGGTTATTTGGCTCATATGTTCCAACCATTTGCATCTTGCTATCGACTTACGATATACGATACCCAAGTCTAACCCTATATAAGGACCATAATTTTACACCTTTTCAAAATAATTAAAATTACTCTTAGATAATTAAGACAATATCAAAGCATTAGAAAATAACCATAACCCTAATCGCTCGCCTCCCAAGATTGCCATACCCTTTTTCCTCCCTCTTCCTTCTCTTTCCCTTTCAGTCATCCCCTCACCTCTAATTTTTTTTATTGCTACCGTTCCTTGCATAGGGTACTACACCCTCCTTCCCTTGGGCATCCTTCGAGGGCCTCCTCTTTTAGTTTGGGTGGGGTTGTTGAGGGAGTAGGGCCCTGGTAGCCACTATTAGCATCACCGCCTAGCCCAAGAGGGATTACTCTACACATCCAAAGTGTTTCCATAGGCGTCATCTGGGGAACTTTTCCCACACTCCTTGATAAAAAAAGCTTCATACGTGATTGTTTCTATCTTTAGGGCAACCTCTTGATCCTGTAATAGTGCCTCACTCATGTGATGTTGCTATCGTTGGTTGTCTATCGTGTTTCATCGTAGTAGCTTCTCTTATTATTTATCATGCTTCTCTCTATTTATACATCTACATCACCATGACTAACGGTAAGTTCCACCATGGTTGCCAATAAGATCCAAGCTATTATCTATAGTGATACCACTCTTTTTGTGATCAAACTCAATGGATCTAACTACTTGTTATGGATAAACACCATCTATACCTTCTAGATATAAACCATACTTCATTGAAAAACACACAAAGCATACCGTTAAATTGAAGTGGTGCAACAGCCAAGTAAAAAGTTGTCTCTGGAACCAAAGTCACAAAATTCTCTAAATTCCTAAATTATTCACAGATAAAGATAAAATTTTCATTTGATGAATGATATGCCTGAATTCTGCCACAAACTATACTACTTGAATTTCACAAATATTTGTTTATGAAATATGAACATGCTATATGATTTGGTATTCAAGAATACAGAATGAATAAGAAAAAAGTGTGTATGTATATAATTTATATCAATGTTATGTGTACTATTTATGCGTGTATATATATGATTTTTTCATGAATTGTATTAGGTTTTTCCAAAAATATGACTACATTTTTGCCTAATTAATTGCATGCCTTCTTCTATTGTATGAATTGTATGAATTATATCCACTGCATGTTACTTAATTAATCGCATGCCTTCTTCTATTCTTGGCAATTGAGTGCAATATAAAAATTTATATCCTGATACCCCTCTCTTTGATGTGCCTCCTTGGATTCTTGAAGCACATGTTTTGTTAAAAACTTGCATCCAGTCTTGACTAAACTTGATCCTCGTGCAACCAAATGTGTTTTCTTGGGGTACTCTAGAACCCAAAAAGGGTATCGTTGTTATGATCCTTCTATAAATAAGTGGATGGTTAGTAACGATGTGGTCTTCTTTGAGCATATGTCGTTCTACTCTACAGTCAGTTCTACTCTGACATCTGATTTACTTGTTGCTACCCCTCTACCTATGACTGATGATCCTGAATTATCGGATACATGTGTTGCACCGACTCCTCCGTTGAAAGTATATCAAAGAAGACCGAAAGCTACAACTCCATCCATGGCCCCTCCAATTCCTCAATCCTCGTTGGAAGATCCACCTATACCTCAGGTATTTTCTGACTTGGATGTTCGTATCAGCTTACACAAAGGGATTCGGTCTTGTACTCAACATCCCGTTGGAAATATTTTTGTTCTAATGCTAACTTGTCACAAAATTTTGCCAAGTTACTTCTGCTCTATCGACTGTTTCTATTCCTAAAATTGTTGCTCAGGCTCTTCAGCATCTTGCATGCGTCAAGCTATGGAAACTGAAATGCATGCTCTTAATGATTGACATACATTTGACTTGGTTGACGCACCTATTGATTACTCACATGTCGGCTATCGTTGGATTTTTACAGTCAAGTATCAACCAAATGGCACTATTGAGCGGTTAAAAGCTCACCTTGTAGCCAAAGCTATACTCAGACATTTGGTGTTGATTATTTTGAGACGTTTTCACTTGTTGGTCGCCTAAATTTTGTTCGTGTACTTATTTTTGTGGCCGTAAATTTTGACTGGCCTTTTTGCCAATTAGATGTTAAAAATGCTTTTTATATGGAGATGTGTATGAAGAGGTTTACATGGAACAACCTCCTGGATTTGTTATTCGGGGGGAGTCTTCTAAAGTATGCCATCTATGAAAAGCAATTTATGGTTCGAAACAGAGCCCTCATTCCTTCTTTGACAAACTAAGTATTATTATTCAAAACTTCAACTTCCGCAGATCTCAGTCTGACCATTCTGTCGTTATCAAGCAAACTCCATCTGGACTTTTAATCTTGATTGTTTGTGTGATGATATCATATTATCTGGCACTGATTAAGCAGGCATCCAGACCACATAAGAATACTTAGAAAAATACTTTGTCACCAAAGATCTGGGGAAATTAAGATATTTTCTAGGCATTGAAGTTTCTTGCTCGTCCTCAGGTGTATGCTTATCACAATGAAAATATGTTTTAGACCTCTTATCTGAATTAGGAATGCTTGGAGTAAAACTTGCTGCTACTCCCTTAGACCCCAATACTAATTGGGATGATGATAGCTCTCCTCCATACCCAACAATATCAAATGATGGCCGGGAAACCTATATACCTTATTGTTACGAGGGAAGATATTACTTATGCAGTGGGTCTAGTCAGCAGAAACCTAGAGTTAAATCCAGACAGTGTCAGTAGGATGTTGTATGTCACATTCTGAAGTACCTAAAAAGTTCCCCAGGAAAAGGCTTGTTTTATAGGAGACATGGGCATTATAAACGCATAGGCTATTCTAACTCTGATTATGCCAGAAGCAAGATAGATCGCAAATCTACAGCTAGATGTTGCACTTTTGTCAGCGGTAACCTGGTTACCTGGAGGAGCAAGAAACAAACTGTCGTTGCCCGATCTAGTGTTGCAGCTGAGTATAGAGCAATGGCTCACGGACTTGTGAACTCTTATGAGTTTGTGGTCTTCTGAAAGAATTTAGGATTTTTGATTCTACGCCTATTCCCATGAATTGTGATAACAAAGCAGCTATATTTATTGCTAGCAATCCTACTTTTCATGAGTGCACTAAACACATTGAAGTAGATTGCCACTTTGTGAGAGAAATGGTCTTATCTGGAAAAATCTCCACTCCATATACACATACTTCTAATCAAGTAGCAGACATCTTCACCAAACTTCTTCCAAAGGCCAAATTCTCTATCATGATGGACAAGCTGGCATGATTGATATCTATGCTCCAGCTGGAGGGAGAGTATTAGTATATATATTTTCCTAGTTTTATTATGTTATTTGTATTATGGGCTTTAGACTTGTCCTGTCTATTAGCCTTTCTTTTATCCCATATCACGTATCCATGTTTATTGTTTTACTCTCTTGTCCTATAAAAGAGAGAGAAGTGTACTTGTTTTAAACACATCAAATAAACATGTCCTTGTTTTACAAAAATGAAATGCCATACCTCACATAAAGATAGGAGAAAAAAATGTCGATGTCATCACTAAGCATCTTCCTCCTTCCCTTTAACTTAATATTGTAGCAAGTTGGTAATATACATTTTACTCTCCAATTTGAGTGTTGAAGTGGGTTGTAGAGATATTGGGCATATAATGGACCAACCGTGTACAACGTATTTAGTAGTACTTGTAGTATACCATGTCCAAGTCTATTCCTATATAAGGATCATTGTTGACACCTTGCCCAAGCAACACAATATTACTATATGTAAATTTACACTACTGATGTTAATTTGGTCACTAGGGGGGACGACTGTTGGGAAGAATGCATGGTGTGGAAGAGTTATTAGGGGGAGAGGATTTACTCATGAATTTTGGGGGTTGGGTGGGATTTAGTTGGTTTATCAAGTTATAATTGGGTTGGGCCACAATACTTGTCTAGGCGGCTAGGCGATCCTTTCCACCCAAGGGATTTCTAGGTGGCCAAGACGCCTAGGCGAGAACCTAGGTGTTTCTAGCATTCTTCATATTCATTTATATTTTACATATATACAAATGATTTTGCTATACATTTAGCTATACTCAAATATATACATTTGTATTGGTTATGCCTAAGTTGAATCAATCTTAACTTCACCTACATTACACACATCATGACCTAAGCTAGACCCATTCAGCCTTAATATGACTTATCATGATCTAAATTGGACCTAAATTAACTTAGTATGCCCTAATTTGTCCTAAGTTAGTTATATTTTGGCATAACATGAACTAATCAGACGTAACTTCCCCTACTTTGTCCTACATTGACCTAAGTGAGCTCTAATTTGGAAAAATAGATCTAATTCCCCGAATAAGTCATCATTCTCCGAAATCAAACCTATTTCCCCCAAATCAGACCTAATCTGCCCAGATTAGATCTGATTTGGCCTTAATCAGATCTATGTCTTCCCTAAATTACTAAAGTTGATCTAATTTGACCAAATTCAGATCTAATCCATGCTAATTTGGTTGTTAAGTATATTAATTTGGGCCTAGAAGCCCTTAGGCATCCACTTCAATTATATGAAAGCCTAGGCGCCCATTTTAAAACGGCCCACCTAGGGAAGGGCCTAGGCATGCTAGGCAGGAGCCTGGATAACTACGGTTCTATAATTATATTTGTTTGTGTTTGTGCCATGCTTATCATGGTTAAGACATGTCATCTACGAGCTTCATTAACTCCACTTTGATACTTGTAGTGGACTGTTGGTGTGACCAACATTATAAGCATATTCAAGTCTACCTGTTAGAATTCTTTAGAGTTTGTTTGTTAGTAGGCATGCACTCTTTAAACTCAAAGATTGTAAGCAAATTAGCCGATGTTCGTTGCTACTTGTGGAAAATAATGACATTTTGATGATTTCCACTAGGCAAACCCTACTCCATTATATATGAGGGGATGCTTACAACATGAACCCAAACCCTAATGGGCCTAACACATTAGGAATACTTAACAAACTCAAAAACAAATAACTTTCAACACTCCCCCTCCTAAGTTGGAGCATGGGTGAAACACATGTTGTTCACCCATGCTTAGCAAGCCATGATAAAATCAAAAGAAAAATAAACTACTTCAAAGATACAAATAGCCTATACAAAAAGATGATTCCCCTAAATTTTGCAATACAACAATTAAAGTGCCCAAACACTCCTAAAGCAGAAAGCATGTGGTAGGTAGCATTCATGTCTCTTTCCTTTGAAGATGACAATACTAAGGCAGAAGCACATAATTCAACCTCCCATTTATATAATTAATCATCAGGCTTACAGGCACAACCAGAAATAACCATCAAGATCCTTGATCATGTTCGAACATGCATTTAGAGTAGCTATTAAAGGTGGACATCTATAGAAGTCATATGAGTTTCGGACCTAGTCGCCATCATCATCAAAATAATTTTCCACCATAAGCACCCATGTTGAATGATATGAACTAGTTGCAAAAGGAGCACAAGTATATGAAGATTACATTGCAGCATGTGATCAGTGTGCTTGAGACAGTTGGGCTCTAAAGGATAGATGCAATGCACCCAGTTGCGGGTAAGTAGACGACATGGCCGACTGAATGATATTCTGTGAATAAAAGAATTTGCTAGATATGCACATGAACAAATATGCATAAGCTTAGGATTCTCTAAGATACTAGATGGTTCATAGACAACAATTATTCAGACATGAATATTGGCGTGACGATGGATTGTCATCCTGTCATATTCCTCTCTTCATTGCTCTTCTTCTCTTCTCGCGACATCTCTTCCCTTGTTGTATCCTCTATCTCTTCCCTCTCACACCTATGACGAATAGATTCAAGAGAATGGTTGGGATAGATGATTATAGGTAAAGGTTAAGGTAGGGATATATGCCATAAGATTCATGGATAAACTCAGATATCTGATTTTGCACTAGAATGTGATTTGGATATAAAATACATATAGATGGAGTCAATGGAGTGTCTCATCTAAAACTCAGTCTCCCCCTCACATCAACCATGAATAGATTCAAGATGGTTGGAGTGGAAAATTATAGTTATAGGTTAAGGTAGAGGTAGTAAATATGGAAATACACAAGATTCATGGGTAAACTCAAGTGTTCTGATTTAGCACTAGACTGTGATTTGGGATTTAGAGTTAGTATACACCCTAACCCTAGACGGAGTGTCTTGTTCAAAACTATATGCCCAATTTGGTTACATGATTGAAATTCTATGTCAAAACAAGTCCACACAGAGAGCTTAGACATTAAATGCTAGTTTGTACTATATTTGAAGCTATATTAGAAGGATTCTATATTTAGGTGTCAAATCTAGGACAAGAAACAAACAATTAGCAACATGGTTATGATGAATTAACTCTTGTTACCTTGTATCTTTTTGAACTTTGATTCATTTTGCCACTTTAAAAAGTTTAGAATCCCAAATTAAAGCATGATGTATTGTTAAAAGAATCAAATACTTGTATGTATTTTCTTAATAGTATGTGGCATGGAAGCACTAAAAAAACTCATTAAAGGAAGATCGCAATCATGTTAGTTTTTTCAGTGCTAGTTATCCAGTTACAGAAGAGACCCACAAGTTTGTACTTTTGTATCTCTCTAAAATTCCTTTAAAATCTTGGTTTATTCAATTTTCAAGGACTCCCGAGTACACATATTGCATCTATTCAATAAGAGAGTGGTATAGAAAGAAGCCAGAAAGATAAATCGACATATAGTATATTAGTATATATATTTTCTTAGTTTTATTTTACCTTTATTATTGTGTAATGGGCCTTTGTTTATCAGCCCATTTGCGTATTTCCTTTTTCTAGAATATTTTTGTTTCTAGATTATTCTTACTCAAGGTCTTGATTCCAGCAAGCTTCTCGTTTCAAAAGGAGATGGAGATTGTGAGCGATGATGGAGTTACAGACACTATCTTCTTCGAGTATGAATGGGAGCCGGAGACCTGTTTGTGCTGTGGTAATTTTGGCCATGCTGACGAGGTTTGTTCTATCACTCTGAAATATGCTCCTGTCCAAGCTAGAACAACTATGAACAAAGGCACATGGATCCCTATATCTCGTTCTCAAGGTAACAGCTCAAGTCTGGCTTCCAATTTGACTTCTCAGAACCATCAGTTTACTTCGCAATCTGAAAACAATGCCCATTCAAGGGTTGATACCTCAAGATCTATTGTTATTACTAACTCAAGATCTATTGTTGTTACTCCTCACACATCTCTAGTTCAAGCTCATGTTGTCACTGGAGGCTCGACTGTCGATCTACTTAGACAAGCTGCTTCCCCAGTTCTGGAGATGATTGACCCTGTTTCTGTGATACAGATGCAAGAGGCTGATTTCAGCTCTCCAAACCCAGCGGTGATAATGGATGAATGGATTGTTCCTAGGAAATCTAAAAGCCCCCCTAGGTGCTATTCAAAAACGGTTGTGCCCTCTGCTAGAGTTACTGACAATACAACAAATAGATTCTCAATTCTGGATAAGGACTTAGAGGGATTGGAGGACTATGTGGGGGAGGGTGGTCCATCTCTTCCAAATGGATAGGCCCTTAAGTCTGGTGACCTGGAATGTGAGGGGAGCTAGCAACAAAATCCCTCGCATTCAGGCTGATATGGAGAGTCTCAATCCTGATATCATTATCGTATTGGAGTCTAGAATCAATAAAAACAATCTGAGATATGTTCTTTACACTGGTTGGCAGTCCTATAACTACTTAGATAACTCAAATTTCTACTCTTATACCAGGATCATCATTCTCTAGAAATATCCAAGCATTACTATTCATAAAATCAAAGAGTCGTCTCAGCTTATTCATTGTAATATCTCTAAAGATCATCGCAACTTCCTTTTTACAGTTGTATATGGTTCCAATAATGATCTGGAATGAAAGCATCTATGGAATGATATTTGCTCCTTATCTAGCATGATTAACTCTCAATGGTGCCTAACTGGATACTTTAATGTGATCAGACTTGCTAGCGAGAGTCTAGGTAAGGAACCACCTACTAACATTAGCATGGATGATTTCAACAATGCTATGAGTACTACTGGTCTTCTTGAAATTCCCACCAAGGGTCCTTACTATACCTGGGATAGCAAAAGCAAATCTGGGATGAGCACCTACTCTAAAATTGATCGTGTTTTCTGTAATCTGGATTTCCTTGACTACTTTCCTAATGTGTGGGCTAAAGCTATATCCAATATTACTAGCGGTCATAAGATCATCAAGGTTAATCTGGTCAAGGGAAAGAAGCTAGTTACTCCCTTTCGTTTCATTAATCCTTGAATTAATCAAACTGAGTACTCTGACATTATCAAGAAAGCCTGGCATATTGACATCAGTGGTCCTCCCATGTATAGGTTGTACATAAAACTTCATTCCACCAAGTTTTCTCTTATTTCATGGAATAAAGATAAGGTTAGCAACTTCTCCTCGCTTTCTAAAAAGCTTGAAGCTCAAGCTACAGAGCTCCAAAAAGCTGCTGATCAAGATCAAGGAAATATTGAACTCCATGCTCAGGTTAATAAGATTAGAAAAGAAGCTATCAAAGCTGCTGAAGACAAGGAGAGTCTTTGGAAACAAAAATTCAGGATTGAGTGGTTGAAACTTGGTGATAGGAACTCCAAATTTTTTTATGCTTCTATGAATTCTAGATGAATGAACAATGCTATTGACAACATTATGATAAATGATGTCAGCTGCTCGGATCCTGTGACTATTAGAGACCATATAACAAACTACTATGAAAGCACTTTCAACAAGTCTGATAACAATGATTTTATCTGGGATGACAATTGGGTGTTCCCTAAACTCTCTGAGAATCATATTAAGAAAATCAGTATCCTTGTAACTAGAGAAGAGATAGAAGTTGTCTTAAAAGGCATGAAAGATGATAGGGCTCCTGTCCCATATGGGTTTAATGTGTTATTCTTTAAGAAAAGCTGGGATATAGTTGGTGACAATGTTTGTAAGGTTGTTCTCAACTTTTTTGTCAATGCCAAGTTGCTTCAAGAATGTAACAGAACTTTCATTGTGCTTATCCCTAAGATCAAAGATCCTCAAACGATCAAAGACTATAGACCTATTTCTTTGTGCAATATTGTTTACAAGATCATTACTAAAATCTTGGCTGACAGACTCAAATATGTTCTCTCGGATAGCATTAGTCTTAATCAGATTGCCTTTGTTAAAGGGAGAAAGATTGGTGATGCTATTCTAATTGCAAATGAGATTCTGAGTAACTTTAATAACTACAATTCTTCTCTTCTTTGTATGAAAGCTGATTTGACTAAAGCTTTTGATTCGATCAATAGGAAGTATATCTTTTTCTGCCTCCACAAAATGGGTTTCCCTGATTTCTGGATCAAATGGATTGATATATGTTTTTCTTCTACCTCTTCTCAAGTTCTTATAAATGGTGTTCCTTCAAGATCCTTTAAGTCTAATGCTGGGGTGAGACAAGGTGATCCTTTATCACCTTACTTGTTCGTTTTAGCTATGCAAGGTCTTACTGGCATTATCAACTCCTTTATAGCTGATGGTCTCCTGGTTCCTCCCTCTCCTGCTAAGAAGAACAATTTCAACATCTCTCATATCATCTTCGCAGATGACCTTCTTCTCTTCTCTAAAGCTGATCAATCCAATCTTAACTCCATCGAGAAGATCATGTATATCTTTGGTGAAGCCTCTGGTCTGAAGATCAACATTATGAAAAGTAATTTGTTCCTGAGCAAAGGTGCTGGTAGTTTACATAGTGATATTCGTAAATCCGATCTTCCTATCAAGTACCTTGGTTTACCCTTATTTTCAGGGAGGCTCACTAAAGCTATGTGCTCACCCATTGTTGATAAAATCAAGAACAAACTTATCTCTTGGAAGTGTAAGCTCTTGTCGATGGCTGGTAGGATCGAATTGGATATCTCAACCCTTTCGGCCTACCATATTTTCTGGTCTGCTGCTTTTCCCTTACCAAAAGCGGTTATTGAGGACATTGAAAAGCATATTAGAAACTTCATTTGGGGTGATTCTGATGAGAAGAAGAAGCTTCACACCATCTCATGGGATACCATCTGCAGAACTAAGCAAGAAGGTGGGCTAGGTCTCAGGAAGATTGAGGAGTGGGTAAAGGCTTGCCTTCTTTTAAATCTCTGGGATGTAGCTAGCAACAAAGCCTCCCTTTGGGTGAAATGGATTCATGAGAAGTAGCTGGTTTATTACTCTGTATGGTCTGTAAATAAAAAGTCTAATGACTCTTGGCTTTGGAGAAAGTTTCTCGATAATAGAGACCTGCTGCTCGAGTTAGTGGACTTCAAAGTTGGAAATGGTAATTCTTTTCTTCTTTGGGAGGACCCCTGGCTTCTAGATAAGACTACCCTGCTCAGCAAAGTTAATCTCCAGTTGGTTCATAGGCTGGGGAAAGGGAAAGCTTGTAAGCTTGCAACCTGCATCAAAGATAACAAATGGTATTTTCCTGAAATCAGAGGTAGTGAAGGGGTCTCTGCTATTCTGAACAAGATTGAGCTCCCGGCTGTTGATATTAAGGATTCCATCCTCTACAATGGTTAAGATCATCTTAAATGTAGGGATTTCTGGAACCTCACAAGAGTTAAGAACTCGACTACCGATTGGGGTGCCTGGGTTTGGGATCCCATTCTGCCTAGAAGATTCTCTATTTTTCTTTGGAAAGCCTATCATAATAGGTTGTTTACTGATGACAATAGACAAAAGTTTGGGTTTGTTCTGGCTTCTAGATGCATTCTCTGTTGTGCTCAGCTAGAAACCAGAGATCATCTGTTCTTCACGTGCGTTGTTGATAAGAACCTTTGGAACAGATTCAAGGATCATTTCCCTTCTGTTATCTCTCCTGGCTGTACGAAGGATCTTCTGGCCTGCAAAAAGAAAGAGGTGAAGCGCCTCGCATGCAACATTCTTTATGCTCTCTGGATGGAAAGGAATAATCGTATCTTCCACAATCATAGGAGGAATATCAATTGTCTTTGGGAACATTCTTTGGCGGACTCTATTCTTCAGATCTAGTTTTTGCCCTTCTTTTCTTTTATAGTTCTATACTTTCTGCTTAGCGTAGCTTTTTCTTTGTATAGTTCCCTTTTCTTTTCCTTGTACAACTCTTTTTTTTCCTGTACTTTCTTATACAAAAAAATCAAATAAAAAGAGAGCGGCACGTTGGGTTCACCAAAAATAGATTATTCTTACTCTCCCCTATATAAGAGAGTCTCATGTAATTGGTTTTACTCATCTAATAGAAATAATCTTGTAAATTTTAGATGGTACCAGAGCATGATCCATCTTGAGACCCTCCCATCTCAACCCCAATCACCCATGCCTCCCTAAACCCTACCAGTCACCCTCTCTTTCTCTTCCCTCCCTTCTTCTTCCTCTCACTCCGCTGCCACCACCCGTCGCTGCATCCACAGCTCGCAGCCCCTCCCGCCACCTCCACCTGCTCCATCCCCTCCCGCCGCCTCCACCTCCCTCCCTTCCCACAGCCACCGCCCCTCCCTCTCCCACAGCCGCCATCCACCCCTCCCTCTCCCACAGTCACCGCCAACCCCCCTCCCACTACCCACCGTCGCCGCCCCCCCCCATCTCCTCCCCTCCACGCCACCACTTGGTGTTGTCCTCTCTCTCCCATCCACCCTCTTTCCCCTTCTATGCTTCCTTTTCTCCTTCACCCACCATCTTTTCCTCCATCTAGCCGCCACCACCACCACTCTTTTCTCTTCCGACTCACCTATGTACTTCTTCGGTAACTTTCCAGTTCGGGCACGTTGAAGGCGTAACCGGCTCTCTTTTTCTCTGCCTACGCCTCATGATGGAGTAAGTTTTTCCTCCATGTTGGCGTAGGTTTTCTATATCTACTGCTGTCTCTTGACTGGACAGTAAGGGTTAGGGTACACAAGGTGTGCACCCCATATATTTATAAAGAGAACAATTACAGAGAGGTCCTTGTAGAATAGAAAAATAACAAATAGAAAATAAAGAGCTTAATTAAAACACTAGTTAACACTCCCCCTCAAGTTGGAGCATAGATATCAATCATGCCCAACTTGTCTACAAGAGAGCAGAAATGTTTCTTGGCCAGCAGCTTTGTGAAGATATCAACAACCTGATCTTCTGAGCGAGTGAAAGGAGTGTAGATGCGTCTAGTCAGAATAGATTCTCGGATGAAGTGGCAGTCAACTTCAATGTTCTTAGTCCGCTCATGTAAAACATGATTATTTGCAATAAAGATAGCTGCTTTATTATCACAGTGCATAGGAATAGGAGTAGAGAATACCACATCAAGTTCTTTTAGAAGAGATTGCGCCCACAGAAGCTCACAAGTAGTATGAGCCAAAACACGATATTCAGCCTCAACACTGGATCTGGCAACCACATTTTGCTTTTTGCTCCGCCAAGTAACCAAATTACCCCCAACCAATGTACAATAACCAGAAGTAGATTTTTTGTCTATCTTGCTACCAACATAGTCAGAATCAGAATAGCCTTCAAGAGAGCAATGACCATGTTTTCTATAGAACAAGCATTTAACGAGGCGAGATTTCAGGCATTCAACTATTCCATCAGGATGATACTTAACAGTGTAGACCCAACGGCATCCAACAGGTTTGCAATCAGAAGGAGGATCAACAAGATCCCAAGTACCCCTGTCAGTGAGAGTAGCCATCTCCTCTGTCATGGCTTGAGTCCAGGCCTGATTCTGTAATGCGTCATGCACATTCTTGGGTGCAGAAATAGCAGATAGAGCAGCAATAAAATTACTAACATGAACACTCAGATGAGAAGTGGAGACATGATTAGAAATATTATGAGATGTACATGATCTAGTACCTTTGCTGAGAGGAATAGGTAAATCCAGATCAGAAATTACCTCAATAGGGGCAGGACCTTCTGAAGGAGAAGATTGGTTGTCAGTGGGGGGGGGGGGTCTTGAGAAGAAGTAGGTTGTGGCGGCCGATTTCTGCGTTGATAAATAATAAGAGGAGTCATAGCCATATCCGGTTGCACAGTAGTGGTAGAATCACAAGTAATAGGCAGAGGTGCTGCAATCAAATCAGACCTCAACGTAGTCCCACTAGTAGAATAATACAGAGTATCTTTAAAAAAAATAACTACTCATGAACCACTTTTTAGTAATTGGACTATAACAGCGGTACCCTTTTTGAGTTCATGAATATCCCAGAAAAATGCATTTTTCAGCTCTAAGGGACAACTTGTCTTGAGTAGGACCAAGCAAACGAACAAAACAAGTCGACCCAAAAATCCTCAGAAGAACAAAAAATAGTGGCAGATCTGGTTGCAGAACTTGTATAGGAATTTTATTTCCAATAACAGAGGAAGGCATTTGATTTATCAAAAAATAGGCAGTAAGAACAGCTTCTGCCCAAAAATGTTTGGGAACATTAGAGTGTAACATTATAGTATGAGCAACTTAAAGTAAATGCCTATTCTTCCTCTCAGCCACTCCATTATGTTGGGGTGTATAAGCACAAGACGTCTGATGAATTGTCCCCACAGAAGGGCAGAATAGCTCCACATTTTTTTGAACAAATTCCAATACATTATCAGTACGCATAATTTTGATAGGCGTAGAATACTGAGTTTTGATTTCAGCAAAAAAGAATTTAATAGTTGGCAGAACTTGGGATCGATCTTTTAACAGAAATAACCAGGTAGCACGAGAGTAATCATCAATGAACAAAATAAAATATTTATTGCCAGACAAGCTTGGAATATGACAAAGACCCCATACATCAGCATGCACCAAATCAAAAATAGCTTTGCTGCCAATCTGAGTTTTTTGGGGAAATACAGATCGAGACTGTTTGCCTAATTGACAAGCCCCACATTGTAAACTATGCGGGCAAACACCAGAAATAACATGTTTTAACTTCTCAGCTGACGGATGTCCAAGTCTGAAATGCCACTGTAATGCAGAAATAGAAGATGAAAGTGTTGAAGCTAGAACTAAAGTGCCAATCTGTTTCAACTCATCTAAGTAGTAGAGTCCATCATGTCCTTCATGCCCCCCACCAATCTTCATCCTCGTGCGAAGGTCCTGAAAAACACAAGTACCCAGTGAAAATGTCAGACTGCAATTAAGATTGCGAACAATTTTACTGACAGATAATAGATTCAGTTGAAAATTCGGCACATATAAAGCAGAGCGCAGAAGAACTTGTACAAAGATATCGCCAATTCTAGACACAACAGATTAGGACCATCAGCAAGCATAACAGTAGATTTAGAACAGGGTTTAGTCAGTTTATAAAACAGATAACGGTTACCAAAAATATGAGATGAGGCTCCAGAGTCAATCACCCATTTGGTATTACCAGTACTAGATGAAGGAGCACTCAAGAATGCAGAATCACAACCAGAGTAAGTGGTCGCGTGAGCTCCAGATGTAGCATCCGATGAAGAGGAAGCACCAGTCCTCTCAAGCAGAAGACATTCCACTTCGGAGCAGATGAACTCAACAGTGGACTCAGTCGAGGGAGAAGCAGCGACCGTTTGAGAAGTTCCATTAGTTGCAACATTGGCCCACACAAGTGTGACATGCTTCTTCTAATACTTGTCTTCAGTGTGGTTAGTGTGGACATAGAAGTCACAGTACCGCTGAGCAGCAACACCTGCAAAAGTATCAGCAGATGAGCCACGACCAAGGGAACTGTAACCAGATGAGCCACATCCCCGTCCAAGAGCAACAAAATGATTATCCGGCGGTTGGCCACGACCACGGCCAGACATAGCAGCAAGAGTAGTGGGATCAGCTGAGTCAGAAGACACATATGATGGGGAGTTCGGCAGGCGTTGGAGACGCTGAAAGGCACTCTCCAAAGTAGGTAATGGATTGCTGGGTAGGATCTGGTCAACCACCCCAGCATATGAGTCCAGAAGACCGCAAAGGAGCTGGACCACCTGGAGTTCCTATCTTTGGCATTGCATCATGGCCAAGTCAGTGGATAAGGGGTGTAGATTCTAGAGCTCAGCCCATACAGCCTTAAAGGTGGAGAAATAGTCAACAATATCAGGTCCAGTAAAGTGTAGACGGGACAGTTGTTTGTTCATATCAAACACCTTTTTGGGATTTTTGCTGTGAGAATAGGGGTTTGTCAGTTGGTCCCACATCTCCTTCGCTATCGGGAGACAAAGTAGAGTGACGCTGATGCGAGTTTTATTGTTGTTCAGAATCCATGTCATCACAGTGGAGTCATCCTTGACCCAGTCTTCATAGTGCTTTTTGTCCTTGGACTCGACAGTAGTAGGCGGAGCAGGAGGCGAATCATCAATCATGATGGGAATGCTTGCCTTGTGACTTGGCAAAAATCTCCATAGAGCAAACCCAATGTTAGTAGTTGCGTCTGTCGAGCTTCACAGTGGTCACCTGACGACGGAAGTCTTCATGGGAGGAAGCCATGAGGGAGTCGGGTCCACAAGTAGCAGAGAACAGTATTAGAGGTTAGAATCGCCTAGATCCGCCGGCTAGGCGGCAACAGACAAAGGGAAGATCTAGAAGGACCAACCTACATATAGACTACGCCGAGGCGCAGTAGAGAACACGACGGCTCAAGCGCCAGCACGGGCAGACCAGAAAGGGAGGATCGCCGAAGACCGTCAACCGAACAGCCGAAGATGAATGACAGGCAGTCCGGATGCACTAGCAGGCCAGTGTCGTACACGAAAAATCACCAGGCGGTGCAGCAGAGATGCACGGCCACTGGCAGGGGCTCAACCGCTAAGCGGCAGCGGCAGCACAGGGCTGCCCGCGGTGGCAAGTGGGTGTCGCGTCAGGTAGCGGCGGGCGCCGTACTGTAGGCAGGGGCGGCGGGCGGGCGCGGGCGGCGGCGAGGGTGGGGGGCGGCGCCGCCGGCGAGAGGGAGAGAGAGAGGGATGGCAAAGAGAGGGGCGGCAGCTGGGGAGAGGTGGGCGGCTTAGCAAACTTGTCCTGATACCATCTAGACTGGACAGTAAGGGTTGGGGTACACAAGGTGTGCACCCCATATATTTATAAAGAGAACAATTATAGAGAGGTCCTTGTAGAATAGGAAAGTCACAAACAAAAAATAAAGAGCTTAATTAAAATACTAGTTCATACTGCCCAACCGTGGGTTTCTGGGATCTGATGCATCATATCTCCTTTTACTATCTTCTGCCCTTGAACGGGTGTTTTTAGATCAGCCCCTGAGTTGGGGTTTCTGTTGTGCTTGTCTACTATGTGCCTATTGCGGCTACGTGCATGCTAATCCGTCTACTGACTACTACGTGTTCTTGCTCCACCCTACAACTCATGTTCGCCTGGTCGTCCTGCTTTTGTGACCTCCCATGGCCTCCTCAGATCCACTTCGCAATCTCTGCGTGACGACTACCAAGTTGGACAGCTCCAACCATCACACCTGGGCAGCCTCCTTTAAACTCTATATCAAAGCTCAAGGGTGCTACTCCCATCTTACTACTACAAGTCCGGCAGAACCAACTACTAATGTTGATGACAAGACTAAACAGGTGTATGATCTATGGTCCAAGAACAACTCTGGAGTTATGACCTGGATGGTCAACAGTGTTGAACCCAAAATTAACCAATCCCTTCTGCACACTGCCAAGGATATATGGGATCAAATCTTCGACGTCTATTCTCATTGTAGAGAAATTGGGAATTGCTTAGTGAGTGAGTAAAACAGTGTACAATATAGTCTCTTATATAACAGAAGAGAATAGAGACTAAAGCAGAGGTGAGCAATGTGGGACTAAACTACAGAAGTGAAAAGCATAAGTGAGGCACATTCTATGCACATGACACTCAACAAAACATAATATAACACAACATATCTCTATACTCCTCCTCAAGCTGGAGTGTAGATGTCGAACATGCCCAGCTTGTCAACTAGAGTCTGAAAACGAGCTTTGGGAAGTATCTTTATGAAGATGTCCGCAATTTGCTTGTCAGTGCTGAGATATGGAGTGCAAATCTGACCAGAAAGGACTGCCTCTCGAACAAAGTGACAATCAACCTCAATATGTTTCGTCCTCTCATGAAAAGTGGGGTTTCTCGCAATAAATATAGAGGTCTTATTGTCAGAAACCATCAGTATAGGAATGGAATAGGATATATCAAACTCCTGGAGGAGACTCTGAACCCATAGAAGTTCGCATGCAGTATGAGCCATCGCTCGGTATTCCGCCTCTGCACTAGATCTGGCGACAACGGTCTGCTTTTTGCTTCGCCAGGTGACAAGGTTTCCGCCAACAAATGTACAGTATCCTGATGTTGACTTATGATCAGAACGACTTCCTGCATAGTCAGAGTCCGAGAAGCCAGATAGGTTGTAGAGGCGCTCAATAGTCCCATCAGGTTGATATTTAATGGTAAAGACCCAGCGACAGCCCATAGTAGGGAAAGAAGAAGGGCGATCCACAAGTTCCCATGTCTTGCGATTGCATAATGCCTACATTTCCTGATCCATTGCCTTTTTACATGCAGGAATAGTAAGAGCCTCGGTAGCATTTTTGGGAATGGAGACAGCAGAAATTGCATAAGTAAAACAGGCAAAGTTGTTATGCAGATTGGCAGAAGTGCAATAATGACTGATAGGATGTTTAGTACAGGAGCGAACACCTTTCCGCAAACTGATAGGAAGGTGCAAATCAAAAGTTACCTCAGTGTTTGTTTGATCAGCCGCAAACGGAGGAATTGGTTGGGGAGGGGCCATAGAAGGAGTGCTTGTCTTCGGCCGGCGTTTGTACACTTGCAGCGGACGCTCTTCAAGCTTGTTAGAGGAAGACAAGTCGTCAACCATATCTGGTAGAGGTGTCGGTGCCAACATATCATGAGACATGCTTGCTCCATCATCAGAAAAGTAAGGGATATGCTCAAAAAAGATCACATCAGAACTGACAAACCACTGTCTGAGTATCGGATCAAAGCAGCGATAACCTTTTTGAGTTCTCGAATAACCCAAGAAAATGCATTTAGTGGATCGGGGGTCAAGTTTCGTCATTCCTGGGCTTAAATTTTTAACAAAGTAGGTACACCCAAAAATGCGAGGAGGAACAGAGAAAAGAGGTGCATCAGGAAACAAAATGAAGTAAGGTATCCGATTTTGTAAAATAGAAGAGGGCATGTGATTTATAAGAAAACATGTCGTAGTGACTGCCTCAGGCCAAAAACGGTGAGGAACTTTATAATGGATAAGAAGGGTGCGAGCAACCTCTAATAAGTGGCGATTTTTCTGTTCAGCAACACCGTTTTGCTGTGGAGTATAAGGACAAGTGGTTTGGTGGATGGTGTCATGACCAGAACAAAAAGAAGTGACAGATTTCTGCATAAATTCCAGGGCATTATCAGTACGGAAAATTTTAATGGTTTTATTGAATTGGGTCTGTATTTCAGAAAAGAAAATGCGGATATTGTCCAAAATAGTACTCCGGTCTTTGAGAAAAAATAGCCAGGTAGCACGGGAATAATCATCAATAAATGTCAGAAAACATTTAACACCAGTTTGACTCAGGACAGAGCATGGACCACAGATGTCCGCATAAACAATATCAAAAATTTCTTTAGAACCAAGTTCTTTTTTTGCAGGAAAGACAGACCTCGTTTGTTTTCCCAAAATAAAAGATGCACAAGAGAAATTGTTTTCAGATAATGCAGGAAATAAAAGTTTCGATTTGGCAGCAGACGGATGGCCCAGCCGGAAGTTCCACTGAAGTCCTGTGACTGATGTAGACAAGAAAGCTGAAGTTGCAGGTGGTGCATCCAAGTAGTATAGTCCATCTGGTCCTTCATGTCCCGAACCAATCCTCGTCTTCGTGCGGAGATCCTTCAAAACACAACTAGAGGGATCAAACTTAATAGAGCACTGAAGTTGCTTAACAGTTTCACTGACAGATAATAAATTAATCAGGAAATTGAGGTATGCATAAAATAGAGTGAAGATTCAGCTTGCCAGATAGAGGAACTGTGCCAACGCCATGAACAGGCGTCTTCGAGCCATTTGCAACCGTGACCGATAGAATATTAGAGGTTTTAGACAGCAAAAAATAAGTGGATGTCGCCTGCCATACGGACAGACGCACTAGAATCAATGCACCACTTATGGTTACCAGCAGAAGGAGACACAAGCATTGTAGAAGAGCTAGTAGCAGATGTCGAAGGCAGTTGAGTCATGCGCTCCTGGAAGAACTTCTCGAATTCAGAGTGAAGCCATTTAGTGGTCGGAGGAGCAGCCGGTAGATCGGATGTTGCATCAATAGTAGTTTCTATAGAGGCCTGGTTTGCCTAGGCTGGCTTGCCGTGCTTGATCCATCACCTATCTTCAGTGTGATTATCACGACCACACCAGTTGCAGTAGCAAGGTCCGGTGGCTTGACCCCATCCAGGAGTAGCAGAGGAGCCTCGTCCGCTAGAAGGAGGTAGACGTCCTCCATGACCACGTCCACGTCCACGACCGCGGCCACTAAAGCGGGATGCTCAATAGAAGGAGTAGAGGATACAGATGGTAGCTGTTGAACTCTTTTTAGGACGTCACGAAGAGTAGGCAGAGGGTCACTAGACAAAATTTGATCAACCACCCCCGAAAAAGAAGCACGTAGGGCAGCCAGGAATTGAACTAGTTGTAGTTAATTGCGTTGTTTCTGAGCCTCTTTGATGTCGGCAGTCAGCGGACGGTAGATTTCATACTCATTCCAGAGAGTAGAACCTTGGTTCTAGAAATCCTCAATAGAAGCATCTCAAGAGAACTCCTTGGCCAGGTTTTTAAAAATTTCAAAAACCCGTTTAGGATTTTGCTGATGCGATTAGACATGAGACAGCTGGTCCCACATTGCTTTGGCATCACGAAAGCATAATAGAGACTGACTAATGTGTGGATCGGTGCTATTGAGAAGCCAGGACATAATACCGGAGTCGTCTTTGGACCATTGAGCATATGCATGTTTGCTCTTTTCATCATCAATAGAAGTAGGGGCAGCAGGAGGATCAGTGGTAAGATGTGAGTATCGGCCTTGAGCCTTAACATAGAGAACAAAGGACGTCGACCACAGATGGTAGTTTAAACCATCGATCTCGACGATGGTAACACACACAGAGCGAGGAGGCTCAACAGACGCCATTATGGGCAGACGCAGGCAGTAGTAAGGTGGCGGCGCAGAAGCAACAAGCAGCAGATAAGGAACCCACTATGGGGTAGTGGCAGCAGCAGTAGAGATCTGACGCATCATATCTGAAGGAACCCATATCGGGTAGATAGATCTATAAAGAAACCTACGCCATCATGAGGAAATCAATATCCCAACATGAGGTATAGGCAGATAAATAACTGGAGAGTTAGGAGACTCTGAACGTGGGATGGCTATGGCTGTCCAGAAGTTTGGATGTACGAGAAAGAAGGTGGGGGGGAACCAAGAAGGGGAGGGAAGCAAGGAGGAGGAGGGGTGACGGTGTGATAACACCCAAATTAGCGCATATTTTGTATGCATTTTATCTATAGTTTTGTGCCACTTTAGTCTTATTATGCACTCTTTTGTTCATGTTTTATGTTTTCTGTCTCTCCATTAGATAATGTAGTGAAAATAGCCAATAATGTAGCTAATTAGCCTGTTTTAGACTTGCAGGCACCAAAACTAGCCAATTTTAGGACTCTCAAGTACCGAACCTGAAAAGACAAGAATTCCAACAGCTGGCCGATACGGTTGCCCGATACGGCCGCCGCCCGATACGGCCGCCGACCGACACGGCCGCCGACCGACACGGCCGCCGACCGATACGGCTGCCCGATACAGCCTGACCGATACAACTGCCAGACACTCCCCCTGCCCGACACGGTCGTCGGGCGACAGTCATATTGGCCCACCTGATGCCTCAAGATCGAAGCCACGGATGAAGGACACGTGGACCAATAAAACTACAACTCCCATCAACTCACTGCCTATAAATAGCAGCTGCCAACCTACAGAGCAAGGGGAGCCGAAGGGAGGACCCGGAAAGAGAGCTAGTGCCTAGACCAAGGAGCTAGTATGTCGAGTTCACCAAAAGTCTACCGAGTGATACGGCTGCGTCGACCGATACGGCTGCGTCAACCGATACGGCTGTGCCGACCGATACGACTGCGTCGACCGATACGGCTGCGTCGACCGATACGGCTGCGTCGACCGATACGGCTGTGACGACCGATACGGTTGCGCCGACCGATACGGCTGCCGCTCGATACGGTCTAGAGAGAGAGTGAGCCGAGGAGTCCAGAGGGACGAAGAGAAGACCCAAGGGCAGAGATCCGACCTGCACAGAGGCCGAGGAGCGAGAGCCACCTCTCCTCTACGAGCTATATCTCTTCCCTCTTCTCTTTCATTCTACTGCATTCCTTTGTTTCTTGTACAAACGATGTTTATCCATCTTTGTTCGGTGCCAGCTATGCTTGTCTATGGCTAGTTAGCTCCTTCTTGGCTATTTAGCCCGATCTGGGCATGTTTATCTACTTTTTCCTTAAGCAAGTAGATTCATATCATATCTAGTATGTTGCATGTTCTATTTTCTCTTTCCAAGTTATGATTGCTAGTTTGGTTGATCTCTTACTCACTTGAACTGCTATTTCTTCCTGTATCGAGAGATCCGTTGTAGGAATAGCTAAGAGTGAAAAACCACTAGAGGGGGGGTGAATAGGGTTTTATGATTATTTTAACAATTATTTAACTCAAACAACCAACCTCAAAAATATTGGACAAGGGGACAAGGATTTAGAGTGGTTCCAACCTTAGAAAATACTAAGGCAGTCAATCCACTACCCGGTTGCTTACCCAACCGGGATTTTGAAAGAATCAAATTTTAATACCTCGCAAGGACTTTACATAAAATTATAATTCTTTCACCAAACCCTTCGAACATCCTTCACCTAAAAGTAGTTGCACCAACTTTGAAGCAGCCTTCTTGAAGTAACTTCAAGCTCCCCCTTGAAGTAGCCTTCCTCTTGAAGTAGCTTCCCGTTGCAACAGCCTTCTTGAAGTAGTCCGAAGTCCACCTTCTCCACTGAGAAGAACCTTCTCCAATCCGCAGCCTCCAACCCTAGGAGTAGCAAGGAGAATACAAAGGATAAAAGGAACAAGAAAGAAAAATAGAAATTACAATACCACTTTGCAGCTCAAGGCTTGATTTCCTATATCAAGCGTTTTGATCTCCTAACCAATGTAAATAGAAGTGTAATTGCTGTGGATAGGAGATACTAGCCTATAGGACACGAAATTAGAGCAAGGAGAAGAATAGCCAATGCAAGTGTTGCTCAATTTCTCAAAACAGATTGACAATTGCAAGTGTAAGCTCAAGTGTATCACAAGTGTAGATTAGTGAGTTTAGGTGTCCTAAGGCATGTCCTATTTATAGGAATGACCTACAAGTGCTTAAGGACGTTCTAGACACTTTCTAGGGGGTTCCAAGTGCTTAACTAGCCGTTAGGTATAAGTTAGTTGCTTTAGCAACGGCTAGTTAATTATTTCTGCAGGTGCTGTCAGAACCCATCTCGGTCGACAATTTGTCGATCGAGAGTCCTTCTCGGTCGACAATTTGTCGATCGAGGGACTGTCTGGAGAAAGTGTTTATAATGTTCTGATCCAACTCCCAACTACTTTTTCTGTTGTGTCTAACGGCTACTTGGGTCATTCTCGGTCGAGGAATTTGTCGACCGAGAGTGTCTCGGTCGAGAAGTTTGTCGACCGAGAATAACCCTGTTTCAATATTTTAAAGTACTAAGTGTGTGTATGAGTGTGCAGATGTGACACTATTGTAGGGGATGACTTATCTAAGTGTTGTGAATGGCTAGGGAAGATCTAATGCTTGATTTACATGATGTCTAAGTACTTGTACATTATATATTTTGTACAAGTGTTTACATTTGAATATAATCATGAAATTAAGGCATTTTGAAGCATATAGATCTTCCAAAGGTTTGTCATCCATCTTGTTCCTGCAACACTCAAGTAGCACATTAGATCCACAAGAATGAAATGTTTGTTATCATCAAAATAAAGGGATTATGCTAATGTCCAATTTAGCTAACAATCTCCCCCTTTTTGAAGATGACAAACATTTCCTAAATATAAAATAAGGAAATATAAATCATATGAGTTTCATACCTGAAGTTTACCTTTTATAGCTTTTGTAGTCATTTTCTTATTTTTCATACTGAGATTTGTGAAACTCATTTTACTTTATGTTTTCGGTTTATATTATTTCTCCCCCTTTGTCATTTCAAAAAGATATCCAGGAAAATCATTTTGTATGACTTTAATTTCTCCCCCTTAATTTTATGCTATGTTCCCCCTAACTAAGATATTTAGTTTCAAGAATAGGGATTAAGATAAATGTTAAGCCTTGAAATGATATGAGATCCTTTTAGATCCATGGCATATGTATTTTGATATCTAATCCATTAAATGGGATGTTAATCCCATAAGATGAAATGAGATCCATTTACGCTTATCGTAGAATGTATCTCTACTCAAATCCACGGGATGTTAATCCCTAAATTGTTTAGAGAATTCCATTAAGAACAAGATATATGTCATATTCAGGAATTTTGTAGATTTCTTTGTGTTCATAACAAAAATTACTTTTAAGGATACTAAGGTTATAACAAGCTTCAAATGATGTTTACAAAGTTTTGTAAGATTCTTAATCTTATAATCAAAATAGTTTTTGTGAGCTCCCCCTTAATCTTATATTTAAGACAATTTAAGGATTCTAAGGTCACAAATGATTTTGAAGATGTGATTTTGACCTTTTAATAGAACTTTATGTTTTCAATATGATGAACACATTTTGAATGCAGTAAAAAGATGTACAAATAAGCATTTTGTCAAGCTTATTTTAGGTCGAATTTGACTACGACCATAGCGCCCCTTGGTCAATTTTAATTTCAACCAAGAGACAAATTCTGCAGATTTCCAATTTAAACATTCATATGTGAAGTATAATTTCTGCAGATAGCTTTAAATAAATATCAATTTGAAGCACATTAAGATATACCTATTATGAAGACTTAATATGGGCATCATAGTGAAGTCTTTGACTTTGATTTTTCTGGAATGCATGTTTTACATTCATGATGTTTCATAAGCTTTGCTATGGGTACATAAATATCAAATCCCATTTCTTCTTATACCCTTATTTTCAGATTAATCATATATCTTGAAAGCAAGATTAATATCTTAAAGTCAAGATTTTTGCTTTTGATTTCTTAGAACAAACAAATAGATAAAAACATTAATATTTTTGTTCTAAGAGACACAGTTTGGCTTGTCATAGCAACATAATTATTTTATCACAAGCTATGTCCACAATCATTATCTATTATGTCAAGATGCTTTTATGCTAATGGCATTTTCAATGATTTGAATCACAATAATCAAGAATAATATCCAATCATGGTTTTTATATATGGATCAAAGATTATTTTAGACAAACCAATGAAACATAATGATCATGATGAAGCATATCCATGATGTAATGATAGAACAATTTAAGCATGAAATTTAACACATGGTTTTTATGTAACTAGATCAAGGAATACTTAGAATGGACCTATATGAATCAAGGAAGGCATGTTGCAAATTATCAATGTGTGATTTGAAAGTTGACTTAAAGATTCATTCATAATTCCAATTATGTTTATAGCATACTGAGCTAGTTGGTTTCCAGAAACTTATTCGGTCGAACTCTTTCTCAGCCGAAATATTTTCGGTCGAAGTATTTCTCGACCGGAAATGTTTCTGCAAATTTCATTCAGCAATTTGTATGTTATATATATATAAGTTTTGTTACAGGTATCAAATCCCATTTACTCTTGTTTTCAGATAACATACTTTAGAAGCATTTTTCCTTGAATCCTTACTTTTTATTTCTTAGAACAAACAAATGGATAAAACATTAAAAATTTTGTTCTAAGAAACATAGTTACTGAAATATAATGATCATGATACTATAGAGAGGTAGAAGCATATCCATGATCAGCATATAAATGCAATAATTATGATCATTTAAACTAAATTTCAACACACACATGGTTCATGTATAGATATTCCAAGGATTACTTAGGAAAACCATGTAGATTATGATAAAAACAGTAATTTCCTTGGTTAAACTAATCATGATTTTTAGTTTTAAGTCCAACCATTTAGAGAGTAAACCAAAATAATCTCATATAAGTTCTCAATTTTAAGACAAACTTTTATAACTGATCATGCCTAAGAAACTTTTCAAACAATGAATAAGGTTAGTCTTCTTATAGCACTTTTGCAATATGTTTAAAGATTTCATATTCATAATGTTATATAATGCAAAAGATCAATATGTCTTACTACAAAAAATTTTCTTCCAAGGTTTTATTCTTGATTTGCATGTTAATTCAATCATCAATAACAATTTGATAGCAAACTAGGTTAATTGAAAAACAATTTCAGCAGATTTATTTCAGACTTGACAACAGAAACATGCTCGGTCGACCATTTCTCGACCGACAGTTCTTCTCGGTCGATAGTGTCTCGACCGAGAAAGGTTCTGTACAGTTTCAGAGCTGTTTTCAGTAATTTGTTTCAATTAAATCATGGGTCGTTTTTAATTCAATTATGCTATTTGAAAGCTCAGTTTAGTTGAGATAAATTATATGAATATCAAAGAAACATTTAAATCAAATCTCAACTAATTACATCTAAATCTTTATGTTTTGAGGATTAAAAACAAATTTGTAAAGGATGTGTTTTTGCAGATTTAAAAAGTATGTAGTCTTAAGTTTAGAGGTTTTAAATTACTTGAATTTGTTATCTTATTGTGTTAAGTTGAGATAGACATATAGATTTACAATGAAATTCGTTGGTCATATCTCAACTTAATCTTATTCGTCTAGTTTGGGGGTTTTGGAACCCATACTAACTCGACATCCTTTTTCTTGTAAGGACATGAAAAGGAATAATGTCCAAGGCGTAAACAATAATGGCAACATATAGAATCAACCTCGTATCTCTTTCTATGATCTTGTTCTAGGTTGTTCTTGGGTACATATGTATATTTGCCTCTAGGTACATACATAGATTGACTCTCTAGTACTTGTGTCCTTCTCCAACTAGGTTTTTGATAAGATTTTCTTTTAGGCTTATAACCTAGTCCTCTCCTTCCAATTTGACGATAAGGATCACTTAAGATTTTATCAAGGATATCGTTGTTACTCAAACTACTAACTTCTTGTTGCAACTTAACAATCTCATCCATTCTCTTCTTGATATCTAGCTTTGCTTGATCTAGATTATATGATAAAGAATCTCTTTCTTTCACAATAATATCATAATCTAGATGTGTACACAGAACAGGTTGTTTTTTAAGATCATTTACTTGAGTTTGCAAATTTAACTTTTCTAGGGAAAGAAGATTGCAATTTGCTTCTACAGATTTTAGCTTAATATCATGATCTTCAATAACCTTTTTGAGATCTTCATTTTCAGATGTGAGAGCAAAAAGCTTAGCATGTAACTCATCATTTGCTTTATTAGATTTCTTTAATTTCTTCTTACACTCAATATATTTATTATGTGTCTCTTCAAGACTAGCAACTAGCTCTTCTTTAGATAAATCAAAAAGGCTTACCTCTTCTTCTTCTCCTTCACTTATTGTAGCAATAAGGCATTCTTTATGCGCATCTTCCTTCTTTGACCTCCATGGACAGTTAAGTGTAGTGTGCCTTGTTCCTAAGCACCAATTGCAACTTGTTGAAGATTGGTCCATGCTTTTCCTTTGCTTGCGGTTGTTAACACCACCACCCTTCATTCTTCAAGACTTGATTAGAGCTCCTTGAAGCCTGCTCTGATACCAATTGAAAAACCACTAGAGGGGGGGTGAATAGGGTTTTATGATTATTTTAACAATTATTTAACTCAAACAACCAACCTCAAAAATATTGGACAAGGGGACAAGGATTTAGAGTGGTTCCAACCTTAGCAAATACTAAGGCAGTCAATCCACTACCCGGTTGCTTACCCAACCGGGATTTTGAAAGAATCAAATTTTATTACCTCGCAAGGACTTTACATAAAATTACAATTCTTTCACCAAACCCTTCGAACAGCCTTCACCTCTAGTTGCACCAACTTTGAAGCAGCCTTCTTGAAGTAACTTCAAGCTCCCCCTTGAAGTAGCCTTCCTCTTGAAGTAGCTTCCCGTTGCAACAACCTTCTTGAAGTAGTCCGAAGTCCACCTTCTCCACTGAGAAGAACCTTCTCCAATCCGCAGCCTCCAACCCTAGGAGTAGCAAGGAGAATACAAAGGATAAAAGGAACAAGAAGGAAAAATAGAAATTACAATACCACTTTGCAGCTCAAGGCTTGATTTCCTATATCAAGCGTTTTGATCTCCTAACCAATGTAAATAGAAGTGTAATTGTTGTGGATAGGAGATGCTAGCCTATAGGACACGAAATTAGAGCAAGAAGAAGAATAGCCAATGCAAGTGTTGCTCAATTTCTCAAAACAGATTGACAATTGCAAGTGTAAGCTCAAGTGTATCACAAGTGTAGATTAGTGAGTTTAGGTGTCCTAAGGCATGTCCTATTTATAGGAATGACCTACAAGTGCTTAAGGACGTTCTAGACACTTTCTAGGGGGTTCCAAGTGCTTAACTAGCCGTTAGGTATAAGTTAGTTGCTTTAGCAACGGCTAGTTAATTAATTCTGCAGGTGCTGTCAGAACCCATCTCGGTCGACAATTTTTCGATCGAGAGTCCTTCTCGGTCGACAATTTGTCGACCGAGGGACTGTCTGGAGAAAGTGTTTACAACGTTCTGATCCAACTCCCAACTACTTTTTCTGTTGTGTCTAACGGCTACTTGGGTCATTCTCAGTCGAGGAATTTGTCGACCGAGAGTGTCTCGGTCGAGAAGTTTGTCGACCGAGAATAACCCTGTTTCAATATTTTAAAGTACTAAGTGTGTGTATGAGTGTGCAGATGTGACACTATTGTAGGGGATGACTTATCTAAGTGTTGTGAATGGCTAGGGAAGATCTAATGCTTGATTTACATGATGTCTAAGTACTTGTACATTATATATTTTGTACAAGTGTTTACATTTGATTACAATCATGAAATTAAGGCATTTTGAAGCATATAGATCTTCCAAAGGTTTGTCATCCATCTTGTTCCTGCAACACTCAAGTAGCACATTAGATCCACAAGAATGAAATGTTTGTTATCATCAAAATAAAGGGATTATGCTAATGTCCAATTTAGCCAACAAAGAGAAGATAGTTTGGATCTGAACCCGAGAGGAGGACGATCCGAGGTATTCTGTTCCTAACACCCCAGAATATCCTAAGACCCGAGAGGGAACTTAGTATATTCCGAGGTGTTGATATGTCATTCCTTGAGAGAGGGTCGATGACATATCGTTGATGGTTTTAGTCACGCATCGTGAGAGCGAGTAGGATGACCCCACAGGACAGATGCCACTGTGCGTGCTAGATGCTTGCTTAGGTGTTCGAGGGTTGTCTACGCCCGAGAACGAGTGCATAGACTGCCCCGTTTGTGGTTACATAGCCAGGAACTCTCTTTCTCTATTTAGTAGACTCACGAGCTCTGTTTTGTTTTGTTTTCTTTTCTTTGTTTTGATTTAATTCGTGACAACCCGCTAGACTAGTTCTAGCATTTACTTTTATCGACTATCGTCTTGGCTTATCTGACTAAAGAACGAGATCTGTGGCGTCCTAAACGTCACCACGTCCCTGTGTTCGACCCCGTATATCTACTTCGACCCCGTAATAAAGTTGCGGGGGCCTAGAAGGTTTCGGGTTATAAATTTAAAGCTTGATTCATTCCTTTGTCCCGTGTTCATTTCCGGACGCGTGAAAAAGGTCGGTCAACTTTTGGCGCCGTTGCTGGGGACATGGTTTTCCACGTTTACACGCCTAGTAGATTTTTGTTCTGTCACTATAAGCCTGTATATACATGTATACTTTTCCTCTTGCTTTACACATACTTGTTCATATATACTAAATCACTTTTCTTTTTCTCATACCTTTTTCAGCCATGGACCTTGCTTCCGCAAGACAAGTCATCTTGTCCACCTGTCCTCTCGAGTTTTTCCGCAGTTCCAACTGCTGGAAAATAATTGAAGGTTGTGCTCTGCAACTAGTCGAGTTATACTCACCTCCATCGTCGTCATATGTTGAAATTCCAACAAAGGAGACTGCCAGTCAGCCATCGACTCCCGTGCTATCATGGGATCAAGAACTGATCAAGGCAGTGGAGTTAGCTGGAGAAAGTGTCAAGGCACTCACCTCCCTAGTTCGTCATCTCCAAGAAAACGTCGATCCGCTCCAGCAACTATTAGACAAGCAGGAGCATCATCTCAAAGCAGCCACCGGGGCTCCAGACCGCAATAGTAGTATAATTCAAACCGTTGAACAAGGATCCATCCTAAAGCATCAGTTTGATACAGAGGGTTCCCCTTACATGTGCATGGAAGAATCGACGGGTCTCGAAAGCATTGCTGCTCAAGTACAACAACTTAATGATAAAGATGTTGAACAAGGTAGGAGGCTCCAAGAGCTCATCGATCTGGTTACAATTCGGTTACAACTGTCATCACAAGACAATGAAGATGTTAGTCATCAAGACCATCCCATTGGGTATGAAGTGGAGTATGAATCACCATCCTATTCAGACCATCAACTGGATTCACCAGGATTTTTCTATGAAGACCAACCCACTTGGGAAAGCCCTTCATTCTATCCGGATGACCCAGCTGATGAACCAATGGAAGAAATGAGTCATAGACATGAATGGGTCTATGATGACGATGATGAAGACTCAAAAAGCCAATCGACCTCACAACCAAAAGGTTGGTTTGAGGAACCAGAGTCAAATATTGAACCAGACCAGAGTGACATTTCTCATATTGAGACTTGTCACTTCGCTTTGAGCAGCACGCCAACCATGGTTTGGAACAATTTGTTCGACGACGACGACGACAGCTGCTCGACGTGGAGCAGTGAGTATAGTAATGAAGACGAGTTGGAGCAGCACGAGCCATCATTCGCCACCATACCTTTACAAGGCTTGGTGGACGTCAACGGGGTAGGATGGACGGTTCATTACAACATGGCTGCTGAGCATGAAGACACCCCTGACTCCACGCCAGGTGATAAGCTTGGGGTGGTAGAACCACAAATAGATTCTTTAGGGGGTACTTTTTGCTCAAAAGATGATTGGATGACTCAGACGGTACATGAAGATTTATCTGAGCATCCAGCCTCAAGTACAGAGATGGAGAGAGAAGATATGAGTCCTCAAGATGACGTCCAACCACTCTCATCTATCTCATCCTGTGTCGACATCCCAGGACCTTCATTTTCAAAATCATATAATGAAAGGTACCCTAAGGATGATATGCTGAAGAATTCATCCCAGTGCAGTTCAAGCCACTTCCAGCACAAAGATGACTTCACCGAGTCATCGGATTTCACTTCGCTTCTCCAGACTCGGCATGGCCAACACATCTGCCTATTCTACTCATACTATGTGGCGGAACCCGTCGGTAAGACACAGGTGACACTGGTCCCAAAACTTAGGATTTGGGATCCCAGTGTCGGTATCGTGGGGCAACCACCCCCTTTTCTATTACCCACCCTCCCGCCCTTTTATTACCATAAATTTTTCTTTTTCATGTTCTTGTTTATTTCTTTCCTCTAACTGTTTTATATCCTTGCATCCATGCATCATCTTTAGAACTTCAATAACTGCCATTAACAATCATGCATTCCTGCCTCACTATTTCAAGTTTAAGTCTTGCTCGAGGACGAGCAAACTCTTAAGCTTGGGGTGGTAGGCTTCGCCCTTCTTTCTCTTCACCCTTCTTGCATGCATGTTTATTTCTTGCATATAGCATAAGCTTGTAGCTTCACAATTATGGCTATGTGGTGCGACTCTAATAGATAAATGCTTGACTTTATGCCTAATTGCACAGTTTTCATCTTAAAAATTGATTGACCTCTTGCTTGACTTGCTCTTTGACTCTTTCCTTGAGTTTGGTAATAAATCTAAGGTTATGTCCCTTTTTCATAGCTTAAAGCTAAATTCCCTTGATCTATGTTGTGAATGACAAATCCATGGTAAGGGACTGTTGGAATGAGCTAAATCATGATTAAATTCTCCTAGCTGCGAATTTCACAAGCTTGCCTCTATTCTAAGGATTCTTGAATCATAATTGCTACTTCTCACACAGGTATCAAGCGGATTATGATGGGCTTTGAGCTATGATCAAGATGAAATGTTTCTCCTTGATGGACTACGTGCCTTCTCACATTAGATTGAGTCAAAAAGATGAAAAATATAAATGTGCAAAAGAGGCTTGGCCGCCTACAAAATCCCAAAAATATCTATATAGTTCTCACCCAAGCCTACAAATAGAATGCAGATGTTAAAAGCCTGAGTGTGAACAATAAATGAGCGATGTTTTCTCTTTTAGGAGAGTTGAGGATGATGCCCAGCCGGTGTATGACTGCGCTCATGAACGCGGGTATGTCGTGCCTGGCAGTATCACTCTAAAAGCTCATTAGAGAGTCACTAGGTACCCTTAGGTGACCTATGAGATCATCTCAGTAGCAGGGTTGGTTCGAGCGCAGTACGAGGAGTTCGTCTCACTGCTCTGGGCCAACTGGCTCGGACTGTAGGGACTGTTGCTCGTTACATGGACCAGCCTGACGCAGATAGAGATCCTCAGAAGTCATTAGAGTCTTTTTGCTTTGTTTCTTAGGACATGAATAAGTGAGAGGCATGGTATTCCTTATTGGTATGCATGGATTCATGGTGATGGCTCATTACTCATCACCCGCGTGATCACCTAAGTGACAACTCTTTCATGATCAAATAATTATGATTCAAACCCTCATGAGTATTGGCAGGCTATAGTGAATTCGCTTAATCTTGCCTGGAAATTCTTTGATCTTACTTTGGTAGGACTGTGCTTGTTTGGTGGGGGTTTGTTCTGAAATGACATGGATCAAGAGTATTGATGCTTTAAACTATTTTTCTTAACCTTAACATTTATTGCCAAGCTTAATTTGGATGTTATCTTTTTGTTCTTTGAGCCCAGTCTTGCTTGAGGACAAGCAAGTTTTAAGCTTGGGGTAGTTGATAACACCCAAATTAGCGCATATTTTCTATGCATTTTATCTATAGTTTTGTGCCACTTTAGTCTTAATATGCACTCTTTTGTTCATGTTTTATGTTTTCTGTCTCTCCATTAGATAATGTAGTGAAAATAGCCAATAATGTAGCTAATTAGCCTATTTTAGACTTGCAGGCACCAAAACTAGCCAATTTTGGGACTCTCAAGTACCGAACCTGAAAAGATAAGAATTCCAGCAGCTGGCCGATACGGTTGTCCGATACGGCCGCCGCCCGATACGGCCGCCGACCGACACGGCCGCCGACCGATACGGCTGCCCGATACAGCCTGACCGATACAACTGCCAGACACTCCCCCTGCCCGACACGGTCGTCGGGCGACAGTCATATTGGCCCACCTGATGCCTCAAGATCGAAGCCACGGATGAAGGACACGTGGACCAATAAAACTACAACTCCCATCAACTCACTGCCTATAAATAGCAGCTGCCAACCTACAGAGCAAGGGGAGCCGAAGGGAGGACCCGGAAAGAGAGCTAGTGCCTAGACCAAGGAGCTAGTATGTCGAGTTCCCCAAAAGTCTACCGACTGATACGGCTGCGTCGACCGATACGGCTGCGTCAACCGATACGGCTGCGTCAACCGATACGGCTGTGCCGACCGATAGGGGTGCGTCGAGCGATACGACTGCGTCGACCGATACGGCTGCGTCGACTGATACGGCTGTGTCGACCGATACGGTTGTGCCGACCGATACGGCTGCCGCCCGATACGGTCTAGAGAGAGAGTGAGCCGAGGAGTCCAGAGGGACGAAGAGAAGACCCAAGGGCAGAGATCCGACCTGCACAGAGGCCGAGGAGCGAGATCCACCTCTCCTCTACGGGCTATATCTCTTCCCTCTTCTCTTTCATTCTACTACATTCCTTTGTTTCTTGTACAAACGATGTTTATCCATCTTTGTTCGGTGCCAGCTATGCTTGTCTATGGCTAGTTAGCTCCTTCTTGGCTATTTAGCCCGATCTGGGCATGTTTATATACTTTTGCCTTAAGCAAGTAGATTCATATCATATCTAGTATGTTGCATGTTCTATTTTCTCTTTCCAAGTTATGATTTCTAGTTTGGTTGATCTCTTACTCGCTTGAACTGCTGTTTCTTCCGGTATCGAGAGATTCGTTGTAGGAATAGCTAAGAGAAGATAGTTTGGATCTGAACCCGAGAGGAGGACGATCCGAGGTATTCTGTTCCTAACACCCCAGAATATCCTAAGACCCGAGAGGGAACTTAGTATATTCCGAGGTGTTGATGTGTCATTCCTTGAGAGAGGGTCGATGACATATCGTTGATGGTTTTAGTCACGCATTGCGAGAGCGAGTAGGATGACCCCACAGGACAGATGCCACTGTGCGTGCTAGATGCTTGCTTAGGTGTTCGAGGGTTGTCTACGCCCGAGAACGAGTGCATAGACTGCCCCGTTTGTGGTTACATAGCCAGGAACTCTCTTTCTCTATTTAGTAGACTCACGAGCTCTGTTTTGTTTTGTTTTGTTTTCTTTGTTTTGATTTAATTCGTGACAACCCGCTAGACTAGTTCTAGCATTTACTTTTATCCACTATCGTCTTGGCTTATCTGACTAAAGAACGAGATCTGTGGCATCCTAAACGTCACCACGTCCCTGTGTTCGACCCCGTATATCTACTTCGACCCCGTAATAAAGTTGTGGGGGCCTAGAAGGTTTCGGGTTATAAATTTAAAGCTTGATTCCTTCCTTTGTCCCGTGTTCATTTCCGGACGCGTGAAAAAGGTCGGTCACGGTGGCTGTGGTGGAAGAAGGTGGAGGAGAGGTGAGGGGCAGGCGGCGACGGTGGATGGGAGAGGCGGAGAGGGGAGGCGGCGGCGGGTGGATATGGGGGGGTGGGCGGCGGTAGGGAGGGGTGGGCGGTGGCGGGTGGAAGAGGGGCTGAGGTGCAGCGGCGACGGCGGCCGGGGGGGTGAAGCCTCAGGGCATAGGGGCAGGGTGGGAAAAAGAAAACTGAAGAACCAGACCTGCTTTTGATACCATATAGAGAAACTGGGAATTGCTTATTGAGTGAGTAAAACAGTGTACAATATAGTCTCTTATATAACAAAAGAGAATAGAGACTAAAGCAGAGGTGAGTAATATAGGACTAAACTACAAAAGTGAAAAGCATAAGTGAGGCACATGCTATGCACATGACACTCAACAAAACATAATATAACACAACATATCTCTATACTCATTAATAGAATCCCAAGAAGGTGTTTGATATATTCAAACACCTGGCCAAGAAGGAGTATTCTACCTCTGATGCTATTGAAGATTACTACAATCAGTGTTGTTATGGGATGAGTTTGAGGTTTATCATCCGCTATCCTCTGATATTAAGGAAGTACAAAGACAACGGAATGAACTACAACTTGTTCAATTCCTAGCTGGTCTACCACCCTCCTTTATGGGTGTAGTTGATCAGATTCTCTCCAGTGATTAGTTGCCTACCTTACGTGATGTTCTGAAACGCATGCAACACTTTCCTTCTGTCTCTCGGGCAACTCCTGAACTTTCTGACAATGTTGCTCTTATTGTTCATTCTGGTGGACGTGGCCGTGGTCGTGGTCGTGGTCGTGGTCGAGGCCGCTCAACTCCAGGTGTTGGTCGTGGTTCGTACTCTTCTGGTTTTGACTCCTCTACTGAACCACATTACTCCAACTTTTGCAAGCACAATAATCATACTGAAGACCGTTGTTGGATCAAGCACGGCAAACCTACTTGGGCAAATCAGGTTTCTTCAGACTAACCTGACACTTCTACTTCTACATCTGCCCTACCATATGTTGATTGGCTCCGATCTGAAGTTAAGAAATTACTCTAAGCCCCCCTGGCCTCTTCTGCTGAGACTTCCACTGCTGGCGGTTCTGCTCTTCTGACACAATCTTCCCCTCTAGCACAGTCTGGTAAAAATAATTGGGTTATCGACTCTGTGCCACTTCTCATATTATTGGCAATCGCTCTTTATTTTCTACCTTGCATAAAACTGCTACTATTCCATCTATCATATTAGCTGATGGTTCTCAAACACCTATTTCTGGAATAGGGAATATCTATATTGTTGGTCGTCTAATTTTGAACTCGACATTGTTTGTTCCTAAATTCCCTATCAACTTGTTATCTGTGAGTAGAACTGTTAAGAGCCTACAATGCTCAATTACTTTTGACCTGGATGGTGTTATCTTTCAGGATCTACGCACGAGGATGAAGATTGGTTCGGGCCATGAGGGACCAGACAGACTACTACTATTTGGATGCACCAAAGACGAAGGCTTACCTGACTACTTCTAGTACCAACATTCAGTGGCACTACCGATTGGGGCACCTTACACCAGAAAAATTGAAGCAGCTATTACCTGACATTTCTAAGACAGTTTTTCATTGTGAGACGTGCCAGTTAGGGAAACAAACTCGATCTACTTTTACTAAGAAAAATTGTATTAGCTCCAAAGAATCATTTGATATTGTGCATGTTGACATTTGGGGCCCATGCTCTGTTGCTAGTATCTCTGGATTTCTATACTTTATGAGTTTTATTGACGATTTTTCTAGAACCACCTGGTTGTTTTTGTTAAAAGACAAATCTTATATACTTGACACTATTACAACCTTTTTTGCTGAGATACATACCCAGTTTGGTAAACTCATTAAAATATTTTGTAATGCCCTTGAATTAATGCAAAAGTCAGTAAATCTATTTTGTACCAAAATGGGTATTATTCACCAAACCTCTTGTGCATATACACCACAATAGAATGTCATTGTTGAACGCAAGAATCGACACCTCCTTGAGGTTGCGCGTACCCTTCTCTTTCACTATCATGTTCCTCATGGTTTTTGGCCCAAAGTTGTTTTCATTGTCTTTTATCCTATTAACCGCATGCCATCTTCTGTTCTTGGCAATCAAGTGCCTTTTCAAATTCTATATTTTGATGCTCCTTTGTTCACTGTACCTCCTCATATTTTTGGGAGTACGTGTTTCATGAAAAATTTGCATCTTGGCCTTACTAAATTGGACCCTCGTGCTACCAAGTGTATTTTCCTGGGTTACTCTCGGACACAAAAAGGGTATCACTATTTTGATCCGCTTACTAAGAAATGGATGGTTTCGGATGATGTTGTCTTTTTTGAACATATGTCGTTCTATTCTTCTGTTGGATCTGCCTTGACATCTGACTTATTTTCAGACACACCTTTACCTCTGCTTGTTGATACTGGCTCGTCAGATAATACAGTTGCACATGCTCCTCCTTTAAAAGTCAACCAAAGAAGACCGAAGGCACCGACTCCCTCTATGGCCCAACCAAGTCTTCCAACCTCGTCAGCAGACCAGCCACCATCTCAGGTATTTTCTTACTTAGACAGTCCTATCAGTTTGCACAAAGGCACTCACTCTTGCACGCAACATCCTATTCGAAATTTTTGCACTACTGCTACTGGGAAATAATTTTGCAAATTTCACGCCTACTTTATGTGTTTTTACTATTCCTAAGAATGTTACTCAGGCTCTCCAGCATTCCGCATGGCGTCAAGCCATAGGAACTGAAATGCAAGCCCTCACTGATAGACATACTTGGGATTTGGTTGATGTGCCTCCTGGTTGCTCGCCAGTTGGTTGCAGGTGGATTTTCACAATCAAATATCAACCAGATGGTACTATTAAACGACTCAAAGCTCACCTTGTAGCCAAGGGCTACACTCAGACATATGGAGTTGATTACTTCCAGACCTCTCCTGTGGCTCGGTTAAATTCTGTCTGTATCCTTATTTCTGTGGTCGTAAATTCTGATTGGCTTTTATTTCAACTAGATGTTCAAAATACATTCCTACATGGTGACCTGCATGAGGAGGTTTACATGGAGCAGCCTCCCTACTTTGAGAGTCAGGAGGAGTCTTCCAAAGTCTGTCGCCTTCGCAAAGAAATTTATGGCCTTAAGCAAAGTCCCCGAGCCTGGTTTGACGAGCTCAGCTCTATCCTTCATAATTTTGACTTTTGTCGCTCTCAATCTGATCACTCAGTGTTTTTTAAGAAAACTATCTCTGGTCTTGTAGTTCTCATTGTCTATGTTTATGACATTATCATATCTGGAAGTGACTATGCATTCATCCAGGCTACTAAGACATACTTGGAAAAGCACTTTATTACCAAAGACTTAGGCAAACTGAGGTATTTTCTGGGCATTGAAGTCTCTCATTCATCTTCTGGTCTATGTTTGTCTCAGCGCCTAGGTGGGGAGCTTAGGAAGTTTTTTCGTATATATATATAAATATATATACATATAAATATAACATAATGGTTATATCTAATCCACAAAATTAATAACTTGACCTAAATCACACCTAATATGACCTAAACTAGAGCTGATCGGGCCTCACTTGAAGTAACTTGGTTTAAATATGACCTAAGTTGGCCTATACGTATCTAATTTTGCATAACATGACCTAATCAGACCCAACTTCCCAAATTATCCCTATATTGATCTGAATGAGACCTGATTTGGCCAAATCAGCCCTAATCTCTCAAGGCGGATATTTTTCCCCAAATCGGATTTTTTCCCCCAAATTAAGCCCGGTATGCACTTAGTTGACATGTTTCGGCTTAAATAAACCTAACTTTGCATAACATGACCTAATAAAACCAAACTACCTCTTTTTTTGCTATATTGATCAAAATGAGAGTTCAAAAGTATCTACTTTTTTTTAAAATCATGGACACCTACTTGGACACGGTGTGGACAACTTGGACACGGAGTGGACAGCTTGGACACGGCGTGGACAGCATGGACACGACTTGGACGCACCATAGACACAGCAGGCCCAAACCAATTCCCTATATAAAAGAGATATAAATTATATATCTCCTCTCTCCCTCCACTTATTCTAACACACTACCATTGTGTCTCCTCCCCATTCAACTCCTAATTGTTATTATATATTTATCCATTATACATCATATTTATAGAAATATAGATATAGTTCATCATTTAAAAATAGTGTTCTCGAAATTTGAGATACAAATTCATTGTAATTCAATATTCTTCATTCATGCTCGATTTAGATTAATTACTCTTCATTGATGAAAACGTACTAGTGGTTTCTTATAAAGTCAGCATTTATATTGTAAGTGAATTATGTGTTTGGTTTTATATTTCTTTTAAGTTATTTCTTTAAATCTCATGTTATCAGTTGTTTTATAGATTTGGATATATGGATATTATATGTGTTACTCCATATATGTGTGTGTATGTATATAACTATATTTATACTTATATATGTATTTATGTAGATGTAGATGTATATGTACGTATGTCGTGCCCAACGTCGTGTCTATGTCCTATATTTTTTAAAACGATGTGTCCTGTGTCCGTGTGTGAGTCAATCGGGTTGAACTCGCCCCTATCGCTGCTCTTTCCCTTGCGGTTGCTGGCAGCGGATGTCTCGTGTCTATATCCAGCTTCCTAGACTTTAACCATAAAATCACTCAACTGGATCTAATTTGTCCAAATAGTAGACCCAATTTATGCTATATTAGCCTTTAAGTGGCTTAATTTGGGCCTAAAAGGCCTTAGGTGGCCACTTAAATCACCTTAGGAGGCACCCAATTTGAGGCGTCCTGCCCAGTGCACAGGCGGCGCCTTGACAACTAAGCAATAAACATTGTTTCAATCACATGTTCTTGGATAACATTCACTTCAGAACTTAGAAAGGAATCTTTAGTAATAACAATCATTTTCTTGCAACCATGGACCACCATCCACTTCCTTCTTCTAGCATCCCCCCTCCTTCACTACAGAGGCACATTGATAGCCATAAAGAATGGGGATCAGGGAAGGAGAATGGCAAGCTTTTCTTTAAATTTAACAGAATGCAGGGTGGTTAGTTGAGAGAAATGCATTGTAACATGCATTACAAGAGTTCTCTGTATTAGTTTATTATCTACTACATATAAAACTGCAATATTGTGCTAGATTATAGAATCATTTGTAAAAGAATGCAAATTTTATGGAAAGAAGTATTCGGAGTTCATTGTTGGAGTTTACTTGAGCAGTGGTTTATTAGAAGTTAGAAAAGAAGCTTTAGAAAAAAAAAATTAACGTACCACGTCGCATTTTGACGACTCCTCGAAAGACCTCAATGTTGTTAAAGCATAGAGCTAAGGTCCCAATTGCCATTATCTGAAATTGATTACATGCCAAACTAACATTCACAATTATGATTCCTAATTAAGTGGTAAACAAGAAGCTGAACTGTCATTTATTTGTAACCAGAAGCTCCTATTGGTCATACAATGAGCAGATGGCAGGTAAAATTGAGATATAACTATAATTGACAGCCTAAAAGAGCTAGCATGTCATATATATAAGTTCGAGACTACAATGTTAATTATTAACTTCCAAGAAGTTGAGTATCAGCTCAACATGTGCTTGCAGAAAAAAGCGAACAGAAATGCTGCAGCTTGACCATAGTTGTCATAATGCCACTACTGCAGGTGCATCACTGCCTATGAGGCCAGCAAGGAGAGGAATCAATATTACTTCCTGACATGAACACATTATTATCGTGACCTGTCCACTTGGAAGTAGCAGCATTGGCAGGACAGGCTTTTGGGCTAGAATGTTAGCAATGAAAGATCCAGTGGCTGATTTGTGTGTGTAGATATGTATTATATTAGTCGCCACCTGGCTGGATCTGGATAAAATATTCACTAATTTTGGGATAAAAAAGGTAACAGAAACAAGAACAAGGTGAATAAAAAATATGTCATTAGATATTTAGGAAATATTTGATATACCCCTGGATATCCACTGATCAAAATATGTAGTTAATAAGGATAACTTCCTCCAAAGAAGGAAGCTTGTTGTGACGATTAAAAGGTCAAAATATTATACTACCACACTTCAACAAAACACGGATACCATCACCATTGAATCGTTTACTCCTATTACCAAACCAACAAAGATAAGAAAATAGAGCATCATTATAAATCAAAGGGTAAACTGGTTTCATACGACAGCAAAGCCAAAGTTTCACACCTGGGGAATAGCACAGAACCGAAAAATGGATGTATCTTGCAAATCGGACATGTACAGCAAACAATCTTCTGCATGTCTCAATGCGTCAGTGATCATGTCATTCAAGCATGCAACTGCTTTATCAGAATTTTCCTCGTATTTCAGATCCTGGCCAGGAGGTGGCAAAATTACTGAAGTTAGATCCAAATCATAGTTTTAAAAGCACTCTAGCAAGAGACTGATGACAATAATATAGGCTGATGTTTGTCAAAACATGGGCTACAATGAGATTAAGAGAGGCATTCTCTCCCCCTCTCCCATGCCCGTGACGGAGGCCGAACATCCGGGAGGGTGGAAAAACATGGGCTACTAAGATAGAAGAAAGCCTTAAAAGGGATCGGAAGCTTACTAAAATGACCTACAAAAAAGGATCAATTGATACAACAGAGATAAACATAAGAAAACTTAGGAACTATAGAAGCAAACCTCAAGTTTATCTGCATATATGCTCCAGATTTCTCGAGGCCAAAACATCCGTGATTTTGGCACTTCATTTATGTCCTCGAGATAATCTCTAATGATATTTGTTTTCTGCAGTCACAACAAGATGTAAATATGAACATGCAAGATCATCCCCCTAGTTTAAAAAGACAATGTCAATCAGATAGACATGTGATGTAGTCACACTTTCTTAAAGGAAATACCTGAAGAAATAAACCCATGGAATTAGAAAGGGAATCTGAAGCCAAATTCTCTGACCCAGAAGCGTGAAAAAGCTTGGAAAGCCCTAGTCCAACCAATCCAGCTACATAGTGGCAGTACTCGTCGTAATCATCAACTGTCTCTACCTATAAAACAAGACATGCGGGGGCATTAATATTGAAAGGAATCAGATCCAAGTCCCATCTTATGTAATTTATATTGAAGGACTGCATGCTTATTTATATGGATAGTGGAAAGTGTGAAAATCATGTATATGTTGTGGGACTACAAGAAGGAAGGATAACATATGTAGTAGCATAACATGTAAAATACAATAAAACATGAATACATTTTGATCTCCCCCCCCCCCAAAAGCTGGACCGTAGACATCTATGATATCCAACAGTAGTAGAGCTCCTGAACCCCCCTTCCCAGTAAGAGGCTCTATGAAGATGTCAATAGTTTATTTCTATGTCTTAAGGAGAGGGGTAGTAATCTTCTTTGTCATCACAACATCATGCAGAAAGTGGTGGTCCACTTCAATATGCCCGATCCTCCAGTGGAAGACCGGATTGCTTGCAATGAATGTGCTTGCCCTGTTATCACAGTACATGAGTAGAGCAATCTCAATCTAATATCCAAATTCTGCAGGTTGGACTTTGACCCACAACCACAAGACTTCACAAGTGGTGTGCGCCATGGCTCAGTAATCTATTTGTGCAATCTTTTTTGCCACAATATTTGTTGTTGTTGCATTGTTAAGTGGTAAATATCATGTTAGATGATTAAACCAATTACAAAGGAAGACAAACAATATGGGACTAAAACAAATAAGAGAAACAATAGAAAGTAAATATATCTTAACACTCCCCCACAAGCTGAAGCATGGATGTCAGTTTCAGCTTATCCACCATAGCTATAAATACAGACTTTGGAAGGTATTTCGCATATCAGCCATTTGCTACTTGGTCCGGATGTAGGCAGTAGAGATGTTCTTGGAGACATAATTGCCTCCCTCACAAAGTGTAGTCCAGCTCAACGTGTTTAGTCTATTCATGAAAAGTAGGATATCTAGCAATGAAGTCAGAGGACTTATCATCACATAACATAGGCATAGGTTCATCATCGGGATTCAGAAATATCAAACTCTCTCAGAATACTCCAAATTCACATGACCTCACAGGTAGTATGACCCATGGCTACACTCAGCGTCTGAACTAGAGTGTGTGACAACAATCAGCTTGAGCAGTCTGCTTCTTGCTTCTCCACGTGACTAGATCTCCTTCAAGAGAAGTGCAATATCTAGATGTTGATTTTTTGTCAAATCTACTCCCAACATAATACGAATCAGAGGATTCACAGATCTTACAGTGCTCATGTTTCTTATAGAGGAGCCCTTTCTCTGGGGAGCCTTTCCGATATTTTTGGATGTGGCAGATAGCTCACTTGAGACATTGGTGTGGCTTATCTAGGTATCTACTGACAGACCCAATAATGGAGGTGATGTAGCTCTGGTAACAGTCATATATATCAATTTACCAATCCATCTTCTAATTGTTTGTTTCCAGGGAACATTGGAGAGGAATCATCATTCCAATTTGTGTTGGGACCAAGAGGAGTGCTAAGTGGTTTAGCTCCACCATACAAGTTATGTGTAAGAGGGCAAGGACATATTTGTGTTGAGGTAGTCAGACACCAGAAGATCGGGACACTTCAATGATCATAAATAGTGAAGCTTGCCATGATCTTTGGTGATAAAGTGTTTCCCTAGATACTCATCGGTGGCTTGAATTCAACTCTAGTATAGTTCCGAAAACCAGTATGTGGTGTACTAGCGGAGAGGGTACCGCATAAGGTATATGCAATATGCGGAAGTATAAATGTGGTTTTGTAATTTTTAATAAATTAAAATCATAAAATGACATATTGAGTTTATCAAATACAAAATTTTAATATGGCATATGAAATTGTATATATGTTGATGGAAAGATATTAATATACGTGTATTATATGCGTATTAAATTATAGTTAGTATACAAATGAGGAATGTTTGAATATATATGCAAATATTGAGATTTATACATTTAAATATTCTAATATGGAGTGTGTTTGTGTATGTGAGTAAATGAAAATGTATGCATAGTGTAAAATGTGGTGCCGCAATGCAACGTGCAATGCAGCGTTGAGAGAGGCCATAGGCCTTCTCCCTTTTTATTAATAAGAGAAACTGGATAATTTACATAGAGGTCCAGCAGGATATAGAAATTACAAAATAGAATAAATATGAAATATATTAATACTCCCCCTCAAGCTGGAGTGTACACATCGTGTAGACCCAGCTTGTTGCAAAAACTCTAGAAAGCTGCTGGACTCAATTGCTTCTTAAGAACATCTGCAAGTTGATCTTCAAACTTGACATGCGGAGTCACAACAGTTCCATTCTTGATCTGGTCTCTGATAAAGTGGCAGTCAACTTCAATGTGCTTAGTACGTTCATAGAAGACTGGATTCTTAGCAATGTATATGGCTGCTTGATTGTCACATCTGAGTTCTATAGGAGACAAAACATGAATCTTTAATTCAGAAAGTATAGATTGAACCCACTGCAACTCACAACATGCATGTGTCATTGCTCTATACTCAGCTTCCGTGCAAGATCTTGCCACAACATTTTGTTTTTTGCTTTTCCAGGTAATAAGATGATTCCCCAAAAATGTGCAATATCCAGACGTAGACCTCCTTTTATTTAGATTACCAGCCCAATCTGCATCTGCATAACCAGTAAGAGACGGTGTGGATACAGGAGTCTTCGACCTATAATAAGTGATTCCCTTACCAGGTGCACCTTTCAGATATCTCAGAATACGACAGACAGATGTCCAATGAGACTGTTTTGGAGAGCTCATATGTTGACTCACCACTCCTACAGCAAAAGAAATGTCAGGACGTGTGACTGTCAAATATATCAATTTTCCCACAATTTGCCTATAATATCCAGGATCTGGATAATTAGTATCATCAGTCATCTCCTTTACATGATAGTCCATAGGAGTAGACACAGGCTTGGACTCACTCATACTAGTTTCCTGTAGTAAATCTAGCACATATTTTCTTTGAGACAAATTGGTTCCTGCATGAGATCTAAGTACTTCAATGCCCAGAAAATATCTCAGTTTTCCCAGGTCCTTTGTGTGAAAGTGCCCCTGCAAGCCCGCTTTCACACGAGATATGCATGTGGAATCAGTTGCAGTGATAACAATATCATCAACATACACAGCAATAATAATAGATCCACCAGAAGAAGTAGAATAAAATAAAGAGTGATCAGTAATAGAACGAGAAAAACCCATCTTTAGCACAACATCACTGAACTTGTCAAACCAAGCTCTAGGAGATTGTTTCAATCCATAGATGGCTTTCTTCAATCTACACACCTCCTGACACTCCCCCTAAGCAACAAAACCAGGTGGTTGCTCCATGTACACCTCTTGTAGATCACAATGAATAAAGGCATTCTTGACATCGAGCTGAAATAGAGGCCAGTCAAATGTAGTAGCCAGAGAAATAAGAATACGCACAGAATTCAGACGAGCCACTGGTGAAAAAGTCTCAAAGAAATCAACCCCATATGTCTGAGTGTACCCCTTTGCCACCAGTCTAGCTTTCAATCTCTCCACAGTACCATCTGAATTATGTTTGACTGTAAATACCCATATGCATCCCACAACATTTTTATCTGGAGGTAAGTCAACAAGTTCCCAGGTGTTGTTCTATAACAGAGCAGACATTTCAACATGCATAGCATGTTTCCAGCCAATATCCTTCATAGCATCAAGATGATTTCTTGGAATGACCACAGAATCAATCCCAAGAGCAAATGAGCAAGCCTGCTGAGATAACTTGGACAAACAACACACATTTATAATAGGATGCCGAATAGTACAGGAACGGGTACCTTTGCGAACAGTAATGGGAACATCAAGGTCAGATGGTTCTTCAGGAATCCCTTGAGTAGAGGAGGATGGGGAGGGCTCAGAGACTGGAGTCGCTACCTCCTCTGGATCTTTTCTGCCTCGTCTGCTATAAACAAGACAGCTAGGAATCATGATTCCATTTGGGTAATAGTGGACAGGTTGACAAAAGCTACTCATTTTATACCGGTAAAAACATCTGTAATTTATCTCAACCTATTCTACGTGTAATATTCAAACAGAATTTTGGCTGGATTCTAAGGCACTTCCTTCCAAACTGTATAATTCTACATTTGTTCTCATGAGTGAATATTGTTGAATTGGTGGACCATCTGCTGGATGCTCTTCCTGAATTATAGTATAGTCAGGAATGATAGGTGGCATTCTCTCACTCTAATGTGGTGGTGGCACTCTCTCACTAGCATCTGATGGTGGCACTCTCTCACATAATTGCTCCCCCTTACTGGGAACACTAGAGAAATATGGAGTGGATTTATCACATCTCTAGACACAAACATGCGACGAAGACTTGGACAATAACACTTGTACCCTTTGCTAGTGTTGGAGTACCCAAGAAAGAGAGTCCTAATTGACCTAGGAGAAAACTTACCAGCCTTAGGATCAAAATTGTGGACAAAAGAAGTACAACCAAACACTCTAAGAGGAACAAGGAAAGGTTGATCTTTTGGACGAAGGACAGAGAAAGGAGTACGTCCTTGAAGCACAGAAGAAGGTTGTCTGTTGATAAGAAAACAAGCAGTAAGAAGGGCGTCAGACCAAAAACGCTTAGGAACATTACATTGAAACATGATTGTCCTGGTAATATCAAGGAGATGATGATTTTTCCTCTCTGCTACCCCATTCTGCTGAGGGATGTGAGGACAGGATGTACGATGTATCATCCTAACTGAACTACAAAAATCAGCCATAGCATTTTGAACATACTCCAAGGCATTATCAGATTGAAGAACTTTAATATTGCAATCAAATTGAACTTTTATTTCGTGATGAAAATGTTTGACAATAGATAGCACAAACTCTCGACTTTTCAACAAATAAATCCAAGTCATACGCGAGAAGTCATCCACAAAAGAGATAAAATAAACAAAACCATTATAACTATGGTCTTTTACAGGACCCCAAACATCACTATGGACCAACTCAAAAGGACATGACGCCCGTTTATTGACACGACCGGGATAAGACATTCTATGATGTTTCCCTAGTTGATAGGACTGACACTCTAGAGATGATACTTGAGACAATTCTGGTTCTAACTTTCTCAGGCTCTCTAATTAAGGATGTCCATATCTGTAGTGCCACAGTAAGGGAGAGCCACTCAACAGGACAACTGGAGCAGGAGCAGACACTTGGCGAGGCAGACTGTCACCGTGGAAGAGGTAGAGATCACCTTTCCTAGGCCCCCCACCAATTGTCCTCATACTCTTGAGATCCTGTAATAAAATACAAAAAGGTCCAAAAGTTACCGTACATTTCACAGTATCAATCAACTTAGCAACAGACAGAAGATTAAAAGGAAAAGTAGGCACATGATGTACGGATTTAAGATCAATTCCAAGAGTCAGAGAAACAGATCCACTAGCTAACACTCTCCTCACTGAACCATCTGCTATTATTACAGATTTGTGAGGAATATGTGAGTCAATGGAATGAAGAAGTCTCCTCATACCAATCATATGATGTGACGCTCCAGAGTCAACGACCCATGATGAAGTAGAACCAGAAGCCAATAAAGAGGTAGCCTAATTACCAGTGGTGGACGCCAAGTTGGCTGAAGATGATGATCCCAAGCTCAGATGCTAAGTAGCCAGAACAAATCTATCATATTCCTCCTTGGTGAGTGTAATGCCAGAAGGACCAGAATTCAAAACAGGAGGCTCAGTAGACTCAGTAGTGGTAGCATAGTTTGCTGCTCCCACAGGTGGTGCAACAGGTCGACCATGCTTCTTCCAGCATTTCTCAACTGTGTGTCTAGGTTTGTCACAGAAAGTGCACTTAGGGCGAGTTCCACGTCCTCGGCCCATACCTGTCCGTCCTCCTCTCACTACAGCAGCTACAGAAGCATGAGAATCTCCCTGAGATGAGACTACGATAGGATCAACAGGTTCAAAATTTGCCTGTAAAATCCTTGAATAGGCCTCTTCCAAGCGGAGAAGTTTATCAGAAGCTAAGATAACACTGTGGGATGAACTGCACGAAGAACTCAGACCAGACAAAAATTCTACTGTAATCAAGTCATTTCTGTATTTGACTTGCTCCTGGACAGTTACTGGATGGTAGAAACTCAGCTCTTGTGCAATATCTTGAATCACTCCAAAGTATTCTTCTAAAGTTTTATTTCCCTGTCGTTCTGCAAATAGGCGATCATATATCACGAACTGACGAAGCGCATTCTTCTCTTGAGAATAATGTTTCTTCACTGCATCTCAGATCTCTTTGGCGGTAGTGTAGAACATGAACCTCGAGGCAATCCCAGGTTCCATGCTCCCCCACAACCAGGTCTTCACCAGACTGTTATGACACTTCCATTCAGCATAGCCTTTGTCAGTAAGTGCAGGAGGATCAGAATCAATGTGTCTCGCATTGTCGCGTGACTCCAATACAGTATGGACAACATTCATCCATAAGAGATAATTCTTCCCGTTCAGGTTGATGGAGGGGATAGGAGACATCTCACTGTAGATGGTAGATGCCTTGGTGTCCTCCATGATTTGACGAGAAGAAGAGTGATAGATTGATACACGTTACAAGAAGATATGGGTGACGGGGAGATACACGTCACGCCACAAGATCAGATGTGTATCTGACGCATCCACAACCCCCTACTGATATTCCCTAATCACACATGGAGGAGATGTGATTAGGAATTTCTTACGTACTGACGGACCCTCCGGTTTGGGATTTAGAAATCCGTTGGATCAACCAAAGGACCCGACGATCTGGAGATAGAAGAGAAGGGAGGATGGTGGCTACGACGCCTGGCCCGGGAGACGGCTGCTCCGCCCGCTTTGGGCCGGCGGCGCGACGGCCGGTGAAGGTTGGCGACGTGCTCTGTTCACGCAGGAATTACTGTTCACTCTGTCGTACTGTTCACGCGGAGTTACTGTTCACGTCGTGCACTGTTCACCGTCGGAGTTATTGTTCACCGCCGGAGTTACTGTTCACGCTGGCGGCCGGGGAAGACTGGCAGTCGGTCGACCGGCGGTGGCATTGGGTTGTGACGGCTGGGTAGGGTTAGGTTAGGAACCTTGCTCCGGTACCATGTGAAATGTGGTGCCGCAATGCAACATGCAATGCAGCGTTGAGAGAGGCCATAGGCTTCTCCCTTTTTATTAATAAGAGAAACTGGATAATTTACATAGAGGTCCAATAGGATATAGAAATTACAAAATAGAATAAATATGAAATATATTAACACATAGTACAAATATGTGTATAGAGTGTGTTTATATGTAGATAAATTGTATATGTAGATAGGAGATTGCCCAGTGAGAAAGGAGATCTGGGAGAGAATAAACGTGTCGCTAGGCAATGAATTCTTTAGTAAAGATCTCAAGGACTGGTTAGAAGGGAATCTCAAAGAAGGTGCGGACAATGAGGACTGGCGGATCTGGTTTGCAATCTGTTGTTGGACCCTGTGGAAAGTAAGGAATGAAAAAATTTTCAGCAGGAAGGAGAATAACCAAATTAATAACTTAGGATTAGAGTCAAGACAATGGTATAAGACATTATGTGAGCCAACAAAAGAGATGCCACAAAGAAGGAAAACCTACAGAAGAAGGTCGGGTTACCCTCAGACTTAGAGACTCTCATTACAGTGGATGTGGCGACGAGTAAGGGGAGCTCTAATACCGTTGCAAGTTATGTGATAAGGGACAGGTGTGGGAGGTGGATACAAGGTGGAACCAGGCAACTAGCAGGCGCTGATCCGTTGGAGGGCGAGCTTAATGCAATATTTCTTGGGTGTGGGAAAGTGACAGAGGTGCATAGCTGGAAAAGCTATATTCAAAGTGATTTAAAGCAAGTTGTAGACTTCATTTTAGGCAACTCGGTCTGTCCTATGATTTTTAGGAATCTCATAGGAGATGTGAAGGAGAGACTCGGAGATCAAGAACTTATGGACGTGTTATTCAGACCCAGAATACAAAATACTTTAGCAGACAAGTTAGCGAAGAAGATGATCAGAACAGGCGGGACAGACGTTATACTCACCTCTTGCCCAGAATGGACGATGGACGATTATCTAAAGGATTTGAATGTACAAGTCGGGGATGAAGGTAGAAATGAAGGACTAATAGGGCAATAGAAACTGAGGATTGGGTGTAAAAAAATAACAAAAGGTATACATATATATGTAAAAATATGTGTCAACATTTGTTATACATATTTTAATGTATACATATGAAAATTTGATTATGATTTAAATATAAGATAATATATATATATATATATATATATATATATGTACGAGTGTAAGTGTGGGCTTTCCAAACAGTAGAGTTTAACTGGTCGCTTAATTGGCCATGCAGTTGCATATGTGAACCATGACCGCTTATTGGACCAATCCACAAAATGCAATGTGGGAAGGTGACCGCTTAGGCATATACAGGAGTTAAAGCTGGACAGGAAACCAAACTTGGCTATCAGACCAAACTGAACTTGACCAAACCAATTGGTTGAGTCTAGTCTGGATGGGTATTGCGGTCAAGTTGGGTTTGAAAAGTACTAAGACCATCCTTAACTGGTCTAGTCATAGTCTAAACAACTAGTTAACCGATGAGACCAAACTTGACCAACTCTATATATGTGTATGTATGTGTGTCTATATATATGCTCAAGTAAATTATTCTAGTCATGATTTGTTTGACGTATAGACAATATTTCAAATTAGCTCAACATTATATTTATTGTAAGTGTTACAACTGACCTTTATATTAATGTAGTATCTGATATATAAAATAATGTAACATTTATTTAATGCATATAATACAAAGCATTCTATCTAATTTTTGAAATAAGATTTATTTCATGTTATCAATGTTATTATTATTATCAAAGAGCACCAATAACTTGACATTAAAATTAAATTAAATTAAATCATTACTGAACTACTTTTTGTTGATCTTCATTAAATGTGTGGCTAGTAAATACTAGGTAGAGTGGTTTTAGACCAAATTTAACCAAACTTGACCACATTTTAGCAGTCAAGTTGAGCCCGGCCTAGATTCTTTTAGCAGTCAAATTTGGTCTAGGAAATTTTTTTACTACTATATATGGTTTGGTCTATTATTTTAGGGTCAGACCAGACTTGGCCAGACTACACCCACTCCTAGCAGGAGTATATGCAGTCGTGCAGACTTTGAACACTGCCAGATAGTTTTCTATCGTCAACATACAATTACAATCCCAACGTGAGTATGTTTGACAAAGACAGGGTGATTAGAGTGTGGTGGCTTGAAGCCAAACTGAACCATAATTTGACTTATAGGACCAAACTCTAGGGATTTATTTAAAACCATAAATAGCCTTCCTGAGTTTAGATACTTTAGTACACTCCCCCTGAGCAAGAAACTTAGAAGGTTGCTCCATATAAACTTCCTCCTGTAGGTCCCCATATAAAAATGCATTTTTTACATAGAGTAGAAAAAAGTCAATCAAGATTAACAACACCTGAGATAAGCGCACAGACAAAATTTAGGCGAGCAACAAGAGAAAGTTTCAATATAATCGACCCCATAGGTCGGTATACCTCTTAGCAACCAAACATGTTTTCAGTCGTTCAATAGTATCATCGGATTGGTATTTAATTATGAAGATCCATTGACAACCAGTTGGAGAACTGAGCATGAGGATCAACAAAATCTTGAGTACATTGGTCGATTAGAGCACTCATTTCAGTCTTCATCACCTGATGCCAAATAGGATGTTGCAAAGCTTTATCTGCAATTTTAGCATAGGAAAGGGCAGAAGTATAACAGGCAAATCTACAGCCAACACGAGAAATAGAATAATAATTACTAATGGAATGTGATATGCAAGATCTAACTCCTTTCTGTAATAGAATGGGGAAGATTCAAAGAAAATGGGCTAGAGTCAACCTAAGGAGTACTTTGATCATCTAACGAAGAGGGAGGACTGGATGTTGGAGCAGCCATCAAGTAACTGCTTGTAGTCTTTGTTGATATACAACAAGGGTTTATCTTGAAACGATGACAGCAACTGGAATTGTGATTTCATTTGGGCAAGACCAGAAAAGGAAGCAGAGCATCATGTTGAAGATCTTGGGCGAGGAGGAACCTTTCTTAGAAAACTATGGAGAATTCTCAAAGAAGACCACGTCACCATTTAGTAGTGTGGTCATTACACATAACCTTTTTGCATTTATGGATACACTAAGAAAACACATTTAGTTGATAAACCAATTTAGTAATGCATGGGCAAAGAACATGAACAAATCATGTACTCCCGAAGATGCTTGGAGGCATTGAAAACAAAGGCCACAAGATATATAATTTAGTATGGCACCCAATTCCAGAGGACTAAAGACACCCAATTATGTAAGACTAAAGAGGGCATGTGATTAATGAGGAAGTAGGATGTGGAGACTGCTTCTAGACAAAAATGTGTAGGCACGTTGCAACTAATCATCATTGTCCTTGCTACCTCAAGAAGATGCCTATTTTTCCTTTTCGCAATACCATTTTGTCGAGGCTTGTAGAAACAGGATGTCAGATGAAGAATGTCCTCAATTTTGCAGAAATCCTGAACTGCATGCTGCATGAACTAGAGGCATTATCAGTTCTGAAAATCTTATGGATTATGAGGATGGAGCCTTGATTTTTGTCAAGAAATTCAAATTGGTATTCGGAACATGTACAGGATATTCATCGTTCTATGATAGTCATAAAGAAATGTTATAATATAGAGAAAGCCAGATAAACTAACAAAAGAGCAGGGTTCCCCTATTTCAACATGCACCACAATAAAGACTGGAGATGAACCCATAGTTGTTTTATTAGGAAAACACTTCTGGTTTGATTGCCAAAATGACATGCCTCACATTAAAAAAAGAAATTGAAACAGAAGGAAGTAAACAGTTTAATTTTGCAAAAGATAGATGCCCTAAGAGATAGTACCATTCTGATTTGGTTACTGTTACATTATATATTTCCTATTTTACATAGCCTGCTATTTGTTTTGTTATTTCTCTTTTATATATGGACCTCTCTGTAATTCTTTCAGTATTATATATATGAGGGTGCACACAGTGTGCAACCCTAAGCTCTCCAAATCTCATTGTTTTTCACATGGTATCAGAGCGGGACGATCCACCTTAAACCTAATCCCTATCTCCACCAACCCTAGCCGCCACCACACTCTGAAACCTCCTTTTTTTCGTCGCTACAGTACTGCTACAGTACTGTCGCCGCTACCGATCGCCGTCCACCCCTCCGCAGCCCTCCATCCACCTCTAATCCCCTAATAAACTCCATCCTTGTGGCCTAATCCACCACAGGACCCTCCGTCTAGCTCCGTTTCTCTTTTTGAAATCTTCGGACATCCTCGGTAACTTTCCAGTTCTGGCACGTTGACGGCGTAACGAGCTTCATCCTCTCTGTCTGCCTGCGCCTCATGTGGAGTGATTGATCCTCCATGTTGGCGTAGGTTTTTTCTCTTCATCTGCTGCCCCTACGTGGGTTTTTTTTTAAGATCCATGCGTGGATCTTCTACCTTCTACTACTAGTCCATGTGTTGGACTTCTGCCTCTGACTGCTGACTACTCCTGCATGTGCCTGCTTGCCTGTGCCTGCCTTCCTGCCTGTTCTCATGGCGTCTTCTGGAGATGACTTCTGGACAGACTCGCGCCGTCAAGTTACCACTGTTAAACTTGACGGGCGCAATTACCAGCTTTGGGTGTGCTCCTTTGTGATATATGCCAAATCACAAGGGAAGTACTCTCATCTGATTCGCACTGGTCCGCCTCAGCCTGCAGCGAACGTGGATGAAAAATACGTCAAAACTTTTGATGATTGGTTCCGTGAAGACTCAACTGTGATGACATGGATTCTCAACAGTGCCGTTGAGAAGATCAGTGTTACTTTACTTAGGCTACCTACGGAGAAGAAGATATGGGATCAGCTCGCCAGTACCTACTCTCACAGTCAGAATCCCAAGAAGGTCTTCGACATAACCAAGCAACTGGGGCGACTCCAATTCACGGGATCTGACATCTCCGACTACTTCTCCACCTTCACTGGCCTGTGGGGTGAGTTGGAGACTTACCACCCACTGTCTACTGATCTAGCGACTATGCAGAAACAGCGGGCGGAACTATAGCTGATACAGTTTCTGAGTGGCTTGCCAGAATCCTATGCTGGCATTGTGGATCAAATCTTGGCTAGTGATCCGCTCCCTACTTTGCAGAGTGCCGACCAGCGTCTCCAGCGCCTTTTTTCATCGACACTGTCTCCTGAGACTGGAGATTCTACTGCCCTGGATGCTTGGGTCGGGCGTGGCCGTGGCCGTGGTCGTGGTCGTGGCCGTTCCACTAATGGCCATCCTCCCCTGGGTGCAGGACGAGGACGTGGACCTGGTGCTGGACGAGGAGCCCCTCCTGCTGCCTCACCTCCTGCTGCTGCGCGTCCTCAGCAAGGACAACGTGTGTGTACCTTCTGTGGTCGGTCTAACCATATTGAAGAAAAGTGCTGGGAAAAGTACGGTAAACCGGTTTGGGCCAATGCTACTGCAGATTCATCGTCTACTGCTTCTGAGGCTGTTACTCCGACGCCTAAGCCAGCGACTGCGGGAGCGACCGCAGACTACATTCGTGCTGAGGTGGAACGCCTCCTTCTTGAGTGTGTTGGCTCTTCGACTGCTGCTTCTACTAGTGGAGCACATGTTGCATACTCTGGTTATGATACTGCATTCCTGAGTTCCTCCTCACCTTCTACTTCTGGTAATACCAAATGGGTGATAGATTCTGGTGCCTCTGCACATATATCTGGCAATAGATCTCTGTTTAAAACTCTATCTAAACCTGTCCGTAACTCTTCTGTTATGCTAGCTGATGGCTCAAAGTCTTCGGTCTTTGGAGTCGGTGATATTGTTTCTCAATTTTGGCTCAAGTCCGCCTTATATGTGCCTAGATTTCCTCTAAACTTATTATCAGTCAGCAAAATTTTACGAAGTTTGAACTGTAGCCTGACTTTTGTTCCTGGTTCATGTGTTTTTCAGTTACTTCGCACGAGGAAGAAGATTGGTGGGGGGTATGAAGGTGCTGATGGACTCTACTACTTGGACCAGTTACCGCGATCAGAGAAAGCTGATATGGTATATGCTTTATCGGCTTCTGTTTCTGCACTACAGTGGCACTACAGGCTGGGACATCCATCGTCAGAGAAGCTGCGTCATTTAGTTTCTGATATTGGCAATTGTAATTTTCAGTGTGAATCTTGTCAGCTGGGAAAACATACTCGTACTGTGTATCCTAGACGTAGTACTATGAGCAGTAAAAATATTTTTGATTTAGTTCACTCTGATGTATGGGGTCCATGCTATGTACCGAGTTTGTCTGGTTACAAATATTTCATTCTATTTATTGATGACTTCTCTAGGACTACTTGGTTGTTTATATTAAAAAGTAGGTTCGAAGTGCTGTCTACTATCAAATACTTTTTTGCTGAAATAAAAATGCAGTTTGGTTTGCCTGTTAAAGTTTTCCACACCGATAATGCTTTAGAGTTTGTTAAGCAAGAAGTGGCCGTTTTCTGTAAATCTGTTGGTACGCTCCACCAGACTTGATGTGCCTATACCCCACAACAAAATGGTGTCGCTGAGCGGAAAAATAGACACTTATTAGAAGTTACCAGGACTATCATGATGCATTCTCATGTGCCCCGCTCCTATTGGCCTGAGGCTATTTTGACTGCGTGTTTTCTGATTAATAGGATGCCATCGTCTGTTATTGGAAATAAGATTCCTATACATGTTCTGCAACCTGAGACTTCTTTGTTTGTTGTGCCTCCTAGAATTTTTGGGTGTACCTGCTTTGTCAGATTACTTGGACCTGCTTCTGATAAATTGTCTCCTCGAGCTGCTAAATGCATTTTTCTGGGCTATTCTAGAACTCTAAAGGGTTACAAGTGTTATAATCCCAGTACAAGGAAATGGTTTACTAGTGATGATGTTGTCTTTTTTGAAGATACACCGTATTATTCTTCAGCAGGATATAGTTTACAGACAAACATTCTTGCCTCTCCTTTACCTGTTATTTCTGACTGTGTGCCTAACAGTACTGACACTGTGACTACTGAAACTCAAGATCCTCCTCTTATTGTTTATCAACGCAGGAATAGAGCACCTTCTACGCAAGTACCCCCCCAAGGAAACCAATCTTCTCCTCCAGAAGGTTCTGCTGCACCTGAGGTACACTCTGACCTTGACATACCTATTGCACTCAGAAAGGGTACTCGTTCCTGCACTTCTCATAGCATTGCTCAGTTTGTATCTACTACTCATCTGAATACTCATTCTAGCAATTTTGTATATGCTTTATCTACTGTGGCTGTACATAAGAATGTTCAGGATGCATTGAAAAGTACTACTTGGACATCTTCTATGAAAGAAGAAATGATTGCTCTTACTGACAGAGACATTTGGGAGCTGGTGGATCTACCTCCTCAGTGTAAGCCTGTGGGCTGCAAGTGGGTATATGCCGTAAAATATCAACCTGATGGTACGGTTGAGAGGTTGAAAGAACGGTTAGTTGCAAAGGGCTATACTCAGACATATGGCATTGATTACTTTGAGACTTTTTCTCCTGTTGCTCGCCTTAACTCAGTCAGGATTCTCCTATCTGTTGCTGTGAATCTGAACTGGTCTCTTCTGCAGTTTGATGTGAAAAATGCTTTTCTGTATGGTGACTTGCAGGAAGAAGTGTATATGGAGCAACCTCCTGGGTTTGTTGCTCAGGGGGAGTCTCACAAAGTATGCAGGCTTAAGAAGTCTATCTATGGGCTCAAGCAGAGTCCTCGTGCCTGGTTTGATAAGTTGAGCAGGATCATGGTTGATTTTGGTTTTCTGAGGTCACAGGTTGACCACTCTGTGTTCACAAAAAAGACTTCAGCAGGTATTACTGTTCTGATTGTATATGTTGATGACATTATCATTTCTGGCAGCGACTCTCTTGGTATTCAGGCTACCAAAGATCATCTGGGCAAGCACTTTGCTACAAAAAATTTGGGCAGACTTCGGTATTTTCTTGGCATAGAGGTCTCTAGAACCTCTAATGCCCTGGTGCTTTCTTAGAGAAAGTATGTTCTTGATATTATGCAGAAGACTGGTATGCTTGGAGTAAGACCTGCGGATACTCCTCTTGATCCCAATGTGAATTGGGATGATGATTCCTCTTCCGTGTTTGCTGATCATAAAAAATTCAGGAGGTTGATTGGTAAATTGATTTATTTAACTGTTACTCGTCCTGATATTGCTACTGCAGTGGGTCTTCTTAGCAGGTACCTTGACAAACCCAAACAGTGTCATTGGGATGTTGTATGTCAAGTCGTGAGATACTTAAAAAAGTCGCCTGGCAAGGGACTTCATTATAAAAAGAATGGGCATTGTGTTCTTGAAGGGTATTCTGATTCTGATTATGCAGGCAACAAAGTTGATAGAAAATCTACCTCCGGTTACTGTACTTTTGTTGGAGGCAATCTTGTTACTTGGAGGAGCAAGAAATAGAATGTCGTTGCCAAATCTAGTGCTGAAGCTGAGTACAGGGCCATGGCCCATACTGCCTGTGAGTTATTGTGGGTACGTTCTCTCCTGAAAGAGTTTGGGATTGAGTCTTCTTCGGCCATTCCTATGCACTGGGATAACAGAGCTGCCATCTTCATTGCAAATAATCCTATCTATCATGAGCGCACCAAACACATTGAAGTTGACTGTCACTTCATCAGAGAATCTATTCTTGCTGGCAAGATATGCACTCCATTCACGAGATCAGAAGATCAAGTTGTTGATATCTTCACCAAGCTGTTGGCGAAGAAACAGTTCTGCACACTGATGGACAAGTTGGGCATGATTGACATCTATGCTCTAACTTGAGGGGGAGTGTTACATTATATATTACTTGTTTTACATAGCCTGCTATTTGTTTTGTTATTTCTCTTTTATATATGGACCTCTCTGTAATTCTTTCAGTATTATATATATGAGGGTGCACACATTGTGCAACCCTAAGCTCTCCAAATCTCATTGTTTTTCACAGTTACTTTCCGAAGTAAGAAACACAATGTTATCGTCAAATCTAGTGTTGAATCTGAGTATCCTTCCATGGCACATACTACTTGAGAATTGTTGTACATCAAATCCCTTCTATAAGATTTTGGGTTCCCTATCACTTGTGTTATACATATTATAGAATGTTGAAGAGAAATGTATTGGGTGATTTAAAAAGGTTTACAGTGCATTCTCTTATATAGGATAAGAGAGGAGATATAAAAATAGAGATGAGCAATATGGGACTAAACCACACAAGTAAAAACAAAAGTGAGGTACATGCTAGGCACATGATACTCAGTAAAACATAAACATATCTCTATACTCCCCCTAAAGCTGGAGCATAGATGTCGAACATTCCCAGCTTCTCTACCAGAGTCTGGAAGCGAGCTTTTGGAAGAATTTTGGTGAAGATGTCCACTACTTGTTGCTCAGTGTTGAGATACGGAGTACAAATACGACCAAAAAGAACAGTCTTGCGGACAAATTGGCACCTACCTCGATTTGTTTTGTCCTTTCATGAAATGTTGGGTTACTCGCAATAAAAATAGAAGCCTTGTTGTCACAAAACATCTGTATAGGACTGGAGTAGGTTATGTCAAACTCCTTGAGACGACTCTGGACCCATAGAAGTTCACATGCAGTGTGGGCCATGGCTCGATATTTTGCCTCTGCACTAGACCTAGCTACCACAGTCTGATTTTTGCTTCTCCAAGTAACTAGATTGCCACCCACAAATGTGCAATAGCCCGATGTAGATTTACGATTAGATCGACTTCTTGCATAGTCAAAATCTACAAAACCTGAGAGATTGTAATGGTCGTGCTTCTTATATAATAAGCCTTTGCCTGGAGAGTTTTTGAGATAGCGCAGGATGCATGATAAACAAAAGCCCGCCTTGAGGCTCTCGAGGCTTACGCCTCTTGGCGAGGCTATCACAAATGCTCCTCGAGATTTACACCTCAATGTCCTGGAATGAGGCTTACGCCTCACAATGTCTGAGGCCTGCCTCAAAGCACTGAGGCTTTGAGGCTTAGCTGAGACGCACACCTCAATTTTGAGTGATGATGTCTTATGTAACCCATCAAATTGTCTACTTTTAAATTTTTTTAAAACACTTTCTTCAAAAAAATCAAAGTTGTTGTAGTTGGTAGTTACTTTTCATTAATAAGCATTTAATCATCATTATCTGAGTAACATCTTTCAATCTTCACCATTAAATTTCTCTTTGTTCGCTACCTTCTTATTCACTATGTCGGTGAATTTCATATCATTGTTAACTAAATTTTGTTCCTCGTTCCTGCTAATTTGAAATTCTATCTCCTTTAGTTTATCTATTTACATCTTTTATTCTAGTAGTATAAAGAATTGATATCTTGTTATTTTTTTACATATTTATTTTGGTATTCTGGTGGGTCCTTAGTCTCTATTATCATTATTAAGTTTCTAATATAATTACTATTTCATATTGTTGTGCTTGTATATACATATTTTTGTTATAACACTTTGATACACATAACCTATAAATATATATATATATACATGTATAAATTTATTTTTTATGACCGCCTCATACATATTTTGAGGCTTACGCCTCGCCTCACTGAGAAAAAAATGCCTTGTTATGCCTCACGCATTTTTCAACCTTGGCAGGATGTGACACAGCGTCCCGATGACATTGTCTAGGTCTGTCAAGATACCTGCTTATGGATCCTACATTAGCAATAAGGTCAGCTCTCGTCACAGTGAGATAAATAAGCTTGCCAACAAGTCTTCTGAATTGGTGGTGATCAGCATAAGAGGGAGAGTTTTCATCATCCAAATCCATTTTTGGGTCAAGAGGGGTGTTGGCTGGTTTACAGCCAAGCATACCAGTTTCCTATAAAAGATCAAGGACATATTTCCGCTGGGAAGGCACAATCCTGCAGAAGATCTGGAAACCTCAATGCCTAAAAACTATCTCAGCTTTCTAAGATCTTTGGTGACAGTGTTTTTCCAAGTAAGTTTTAGTAGGCTGAATGCCCAAGGTATCACTTCCAGATAAGATAATATCATCAAGATAGACAATAAGAATGACTCTGTCATAGTTTTGTAGATAAACACAGAATGATCTGAATAGGAACGACAAAAGCCAAAAGTTACTAAGATCTTACTAAGGTTGTCGAACCAAGCACGAGGGCTCTGTTTTAGGCCGTAGATGGCCTTTCTCAATTTACAAACATGCGAGGAGGACACCTCCGAGCAAAAAACCTCGATGGTTGCTCCATGTAAACTTCTTCCTGCAAGTCTCCATGCAGAAATGCATTTTTGACATCTAACTAAAATAGGAGTCATTCTTTGTTGACAACAACAGAAATTAGAATTCGAATAGAATTTAGAAGTGCTACAGGAGAAAAGGTTTCAAAGTAGTCCACACCATATGTTTGTGTGTAACCTTTTGCCACAGGACAATCTTTCAGTCGCTCAATAGTACCGTTTTGTTGATATTTAATGGTGAAGACCCAGCGGCATGCAACAGTATGGCAGGAAGGATGACGACCACAAGCTCCAACGTCTTGCGATCAGAGAGTGCCTCCATTTCATGTTCCATCGCCTGTTTCCATTAAGGAATAAGAAGAGCTTCTGCAGCAGTCTTGGGAATAGTAACAGCAGAGATAGTAGAAGTGAAGCACGCAAAACCATCATTCAGATTAGAAGATGAGCAGAAATGACTAATAGGATGTTTTGTACAGGAATGAACACCTTTGCACTAACTGATAGGCATGTGTAAGTCAGAAGTTACCTCAATAGTTGTATGATCATCCGCAGAAGGAGTAATTGGTTGTGAAGGGGCCATGGAGGGAGTGCTTGTCTTGTTTCTTTGCTTGTACACTTGTAGAGGTCGGGCTTCAGGCAGTTCAGAAGATGGCAAAATTTCAACAACATCAGGCAACGGCGTGGGTGCTAACATCTCACTGGAGAGTGATGCTCCATCATCAGAGTAATATGGCATATGCTCAAAAAATACTACATTAGCACTCACAAACCATTGCTTCAGAATAGGATCAAAACAGCAATAACCTTTCTGGGTTCTAGAATATCCCAAAAAGATACACTTAATGGAGCGAGGATCAAGTTTTGTGAACCCCCGGCGTAGGTTTTTGACAAAGCAGGTACACCCAAAAATACGGGGAGGGACAGAAAAAAGTTGAGCATCGGGAAAGAGGATGTTGTAAGGAATTTTATTGTGTAAAACAAAAGATGGCATGCGATTGATAAGATAGCACGCCGTAGAAACAACCTCAGGCCAGAAACGGTGAGGAGCGTTATAATGAAGAATTAAAGTGCGAGAAACTTCTAACAAGTGGCGGTTTTTTCTTTCAGCTGCTCCAATTTGTTGTGGAGTGTAGGGGAAGGTAGTTTGGTGTATAGTGCCACGGACAAAACAAAAAGATGTCACTGATTTTTGTATAAATTCAAGGGCATTATCAGTGCGGAAAATTTTAATGGCTTTGCTGAATTGTGTCTGTATTTCAAAAAAAAGACACTAATATTATCCAAAATCTTTCTGTGATCTTTTAGTAAATACAGCCAAGTAGCACGTGAGTAATCATCAATAAAGGTCAGAAAGTATTTAACTCCCGAATGGCTAGGAATAGAACATGGACCCCAAATATCCATATGAACGATATCAAAAATTACTTTAGAACCAATATCTTTCTTAGCCGGAGACACAGAACGAGTTTGTTTACCCAACTGACAAGATTCACAAGAAAAGATTTTTTTAGATAAAGCAGGAAGTAATTGTTTCAACTTTGCTGCAGAGGGGTGACCAAGCCGGTACTGCCATTGGAGTTCAGTTACTGAAGTAGACAGAAGAGCAGATGCCACCGGTGGTCCATCCAGGTAGTAGAGTCCGTCCGGTCCCTCATGGCCCGAACCAATCCTCATCTTCATGTGGAGATCCTTCAAAACACAACCAGAAGGATCAAATTTAAAGGAGCATTGAAGATTTTTTAAAGTCTTACTGACAGAAAGCAAGTTAACAAGAAATTTCAAGATATATAAAATAGATTTGAGGTACAGCTTTCGAGACAAGGAAATAGTGTCTATGCCGTGAACAGAAGTTTTAGAACCATCAACGACAGTAACAGGTGGAATCTGTGTGGTTTTAGTAAGGGCAGAAAATAAGCTGATGTCACCAGCCATATGAATCGATGCACCAGAGTCAATGCATCATTTATTGTTCTAACAGAAGGAGAGGCTAGCAAGGTAGAAGATCCAGCGACAGACGTAGAAGGAAGTTGAGTCATGCTTTCTTGAAAAAAATTCTCAAACTCGGAGCAAAGTCACTCGGTTGAAGGTGTAGCAGATGGCTGTTCAGGTGTAGTATCAATCGAAGTCTCTGCATATGCTTGGTTTGCCAAAGCAGGTTTACCATGCTTGATCCAGCATCGGTCTTCATTGTGATTGTCGCGGCCACAGAAGTTGCAGAAGCGAGGACCAACAGATTGTCCGCAACCAGTTGCATGGGCAGTAGAAGATGTGCGTCTACTGTTAGGAGGGAGATGTCCTCCACGACCACGGTCGCGACCTCGTCTACGACCGAACTCAGTGGTGCGAACAGCTAGAGCAGGATGTTTGAGCAGGAGTGGAGGTCATAGATGGAAGTCTTTGAACCCGCTTGAGGACGTCTCAAAGAGTTGGCAGTGGGTCACTGGATAGAACCTGGTCGACCACCCCAGAGAAGGAAGTAGGAAGGGCGGTCATAAATTGGACTAGTTGTAGTTCATTGAGCTGCTTCTGGGCTTCTTTAATGTCGGCTATCAAGGGGTGATAAATTTTGTATTCATTCCAGAGGGCAGAGCATTGATTGTAGAAGTCTTCAACAGGAGTGTTAGAGGAAAATTCCTTCTTGGCCAGAGTTTTAAAAATTTCAAAAACTCTCTTGGGATTCTACTGATGAGAATATATGTGAGATAGTTGATCCCACATTGCCTTAGCATCATGAAGACAAAGTAACGACTGGCTGATCTGCGGCTCGGTGATATTAAGAATCCAGGACATAACACTGGAGTTGTCTTTGGACCATTGTGCATAAGCTTGCTTGCTTTTCTCATCCTCCGTAGTAGCAGGGGCAGTCGGAGGTTCAGTATTGATATGAGAATGACGACCTTGTGCTTTGACATACAAGACGAAGGACGCCGACCAAAGATGATAGTTGGAGTCGTCGAGTTTAACCATGGTAACACAGGGAACGGGGCGGCTCAACAGAGGCCATGGTGAATAGATTTGAACCAGAAGTAGGAAAGACATGCGGTGCAACAGCAGCAGAACTCAACAACAGAGACTAACAGATCCAAAGCAACCCACTATGGGGAAGTAGAACACAGTTCTAGATCTGATACATCAGATCAGAAGAGACCCGCTATGGGTAGAGTAACTGATAAAAGAACCTACATCGTCATGAGGAAAATCAAGATCCCACCATGAGGCGTAGGCAGAAGAAGCCAAAGAGCCAGGGGACTCTCAACGTGCAATAACTATGGTTGTCCGAAGACGTAAAAGACGTAGAGAAGTAGAATTAGGGAGGTAGGCTTTTAGATGATAAGTGGTGGATTTTCTTGGTGGAAGGAGAAGGGAAGGTGGAGCGGTTTAGGGAGATGGTGGGCAGCGACGGTGGGTGGGGAAGAGGGGGTGGCGGCGAGTGGGGGGGCGCCGACGACGGCGGGAGGGGGGGTAGCGGCGGCGGGGAGGAAAGGGGATGAGGTTTGCGGCGGCGCAGGGGCTTAGGTCATGAGGGGGAAAAGGGTTAGGGTGGGAATTTGTACGGGGGGGGGGGGGAGAACCTGCTCTCGATACCATATAAAATGTTGAAGATTAATGTATTAGATGATTTAAAAAGGTTTATAGTGCATTCTTTTATATAGGATAAGAGAGGAGATACAAAAACAAAGATGAGCAATATGGGACTAAACCAAACAAGTAAAAGCATAAGTGAGGCACATGCTAGGCACATAACACTCAATGAAACATAAACATATCTCTATACATATGTATCGTGATAATCGAACAGTCGCATTCATTGGAAGCAATCCTATTTTTCATGAGTAAACTAAGCATATTGAGGTAGAATGCTACTTTCTTCTTGATATTGTGTGTTGTGGAAACTCAGAAGATCATGACTCCTTTTCTCTGAGAAAACTACAGATATCTTCCCCAGGCCTCTTCTGGAAAGCGGGTTTAGGATCTATGCTACAAGTTGGGCATGATTGGCATCTATGCTCCAGCTTGGGTAGAGTATTGAGACATTTATGTATTCTCTATTTCATATTTTATCTCTTTTATGTATTTCCTATTTCCTTTTCTTATCTCCTTAGTGTTATGTAATATGGGCCTAAGACTATTAGGTCCCTAAGGGTTTCATTTTGCTTCCTTGTATCTCCTATTTGTACAAGAGAGGTCTGCTTTTTTATAATATAGAATGGTACGACATTTTCTCACATGATTTAAAGGTATTAATTTAAAAAATGTATTTTCAAAATAAAGGTAACAATAAGCCATGCACTTAGAAAATCACATTCAATGAAACATAGATGCTTACGTATGAACTAAAAGGATTTACATGTATGAATCTCACATGGATCAGAATGAATTTACCAATCTCAACTCTTAGAAAAAATGTGGTTAGGCATATACTCAGATGGAGAATATGATACCCACCCATTTTTTACCAAATAAATTGAAATAATGTGGTTCTTTACAAAGTTTACATTTTAAAAAGGGAAAATATCTAGTAATAGTAGATTACTTTCAGCAACAAGGTTAATCACTCAGTAAGATTTAAATCTAACCTTTTTGCATATGAATTTTGCCATACCAGCACCCATTCTTTTGGTGATATCCTCGATCGCATCTTTATAACTAAAACACCAAATATTATACAATGTCAAGATACACATAGACAACAACATGTAAGGCATGCTTCTAAAATAAGTAACTCGATTCATGTTAATATATTTTTTTATATTCCTAGCATTTCATTATGTTAAAATAAGTAACTTGATTCATGTTAATATAGTTGTTTTATATTCCTAGTATTGGATTATGTTATTTATCTTTACTGCTGGAGTCATATGTAATTTTCCCAATTCTATTATTAATAAAAGGAGAGGTACCACATTGCTCCTCTCACACACGTTGCATATTACAACACCCTAATTCTCTGATTGCGTACTTGGTACCAGAGCGGTCCGTTTCTAGGGACGCGTCCCCTCTAGCTAGTCATCATCAGCGTTAACCAGCAACAGTAGCGCCGCCAGCCATCGGGACCAGCAAGGCTGCAGTGCTAGGGCGAGTAGGGTCGCCGCCGCCAGCCACCGAGGCAGGCAGTAGCACCACCACCAACCAAGGGCAGTAGAGCCACCGTCGGCCAGCAGGCCTACATCCATGATCGGTTCTTCGGCCGGTAGCGCGGGCATCTTTGGGTTTTTTCGATATGGAGTTCTAAAACTCCAAATCGAGGAGTCTGCATCTACGTAGAGATTTCCTAATCACATCTCCTTCATGTGTGATTAGGAAATATTCGCTTGGGGGTTGTGGATGCTTCAAAAATGCATCTCATCTTTTGTGAAGTGACTCGTATCGCTCATTCACTCCTCTTCATTGTGACGTGTATCTTTCTGTCACATTTTTTTTCATCGGGACGTGTATCTCTTTGTCACGTCATATCATCACATCTAGGAAAACCGTATATCACAGCTGAGTTATGGAAGACAATAAAACTTTTGTTGTCTACAACGAGGTGTCATCGATTCCCTCCATCAAGTTGAATGGAAAGAATTTTCATTTGTTGATGATTGTTGTCGATATAGTGCTAGAGTCACTGACAAAGGATATGCCAAATGGAAACATAATAACATCCTGGTGAAGACATGGTTATGGGGGAGTATGGAGTCGGGTAATGCTACTAGGTTCATGTTCTACTCCACTACGAAGGAAATCTAGGATGTTGCTAAGAATCACTACTCTCAAGAGAAGAATGCCATGTGTCAGTTTATGATATACGATCGTCTTTTTCAGAGCGATAGGGAGACAGGTCATTGGAGGAATACTTTGGGACAATTCAGTCTATTGCCCAAGAGCTGAGCTTTTTATCATCCTATGACTATTCAAGAGCAGATCAAGAATAGAGATGACTTGATTACAACCAAGTTCTTATCTGGGTTGAGTCCTTCTTTCAGTTCTGCACGGAGTGGTATTCTATTTGCTAATAAACTTCCTAGCTTGGAGGAAGCCTACTCCAACATTCAGCAATCTTATTTTAAACCTGTACATTTTATTGCGGCTGCTTGACAAATCCTAGCCATTCAGAGTGACACTAGGAATCTAACCATCAACCTTAGTTGATGGTGTGTATAGCATGTGTTAAACAAGTATCAATGGTGAATATATATTGATGTGGTAGGGTTTTTTTTTTAAGTGCTTAGTATTCCCTAGGTCCCGTTGACCTACACTAGGAACACAAACAAGATGAAGAATGTGAAGCCACCAACACTTATCCATGTCATACTTGTCAAGGCGGTCAATCAGTCACCCTGGATCCTTGGGCGACTAGGCTGACTAGTCGGCCGCCCAGGCGTAGGTTTTTTTTCTCCATATAGTTATATATATTAGTAATATGTATACTTATATACAAAAATATGCTAGTTATATACTCATATATTAGTAATATATATAGTTATATACTTATATAGTTAAAGTTATATATAATATATAACTATAAGTATGTAGTTATATACTTATATAATTAGTTTATATATATATATATATATATTATATATATATATATATATATATATTAGCAATATATAATTAGTAATATATATAGTTATATGCTAAATTGCTTAAGAGATGTAGTGTACATTACTAATGTGAATGAAATTACATGTTGTAATCATCTATTTCTATTTCCATGACAATTGGCACAAGACAAACATGAACACTTCAGTCGACAATAAGACTGAATGACAAAAAAAAATAAAAAATAAAAACTGTTTGACCCACTACATAAGCGGCCGACTTACAGGGTGACCAGTCGGACTAGTCGGCCGACTAGCCGACCAGTTGGTCTGGGCTGACGTTGTAAATGATGGAAAACATGGGAGGCAGGCCAGTCGTTGGCCACAAAAACAAACAGCCGACCAGTCGGCGACTAGTCGGGCGTCTCAACAAGTATGATCCATGCATGCAATACGACCTTTTTAGACTGCAATTTTCAAAATGGCTCACCTATCATCAAGATTCAAGAAAGCATTTGAAACATAGTGGAAATTATCCATAAGCACTTTGTAGTCCTTAACTCCACCTACAATTCAAAAATAAATTTACAATATCAGAGGTATAAATGCATGAAAAAAGCATTGTGTATAGAAACTGCTACACTGAAAAGCATCTTTACAAATATTTCGGAAAATGATAGAAATGGAAAAAATCAGGTATAGTAATCCTCACATCAGTGTTACAGGAAAACAAAGAACTGCTTCAGTAACATAATGAGTTACAAAAAGAGAATCAATAGAGTTACCAAACAGAATGCAAATAGTGGTCCAACAGACAAGCCTTTTTGGAACAATTCTTCAAATTCTCCAAAGAAAACATAAATATGAACATAACCAAGGTCAAAATTAAGAATTAAATTTACAGTCTGTTTATTTATCATTCACAACTTCTTTGCATATAACTTGGGTTATGTCAACTCTTCATGTTTTATAAGTAACCACAGCAGAACTAACTATTTGGGTGTCAAACTATACCTTTCATATTCGAGCGAGACAAACCTTGATGGCAGCAAAAGTTACAATTTTGAACTTATTATACCTTGTTACTTGTATGGATTGGAAAGCATTCTAGTGTCCAAGGCAAAATTTTAGCTAACAATCTGATTATGATGTGTTAGCCTTACTGCATTCCAATTTTGTTAGACTTATGAGTTACTCTACTTCACTTGCATTTTGTATCTAAAAAGCCATCAAATTCTGTTTCTGGAATTCTGGATTTTTATGGAAATAAATTGGTTGGTCAGTGTTGTGTGTTGTGACTTGTGAATATTCATCTGTCGAGAACTTAAGTGTTCAAGGAATGCATCTAGAAACTATGACATGTTAAGACGGAAATGCAGAAATACTAAAGAAAATATCAAATTAAAAATAAAAATATAGGAAATAAAGCAGGTGCAACGAACATTAATAATTTGGGCAGTGTCATTTTTAGGATTGTCCAACATTGGTAACAGAACTTAATGGCAGGAGTTAGAAGGATAAGAGGCTAGCAATTGAGATGGTAACATGATTGAGATGCAGAGAGGGAGGAAGGATGAGGCATACCCAAAACAGCATAAGCATAACTAGTACATTTAGCATTGGTATATCTTGGCGTAAGATTGCCACCGAAGTCGAAATTTCATCCATTTCGACAAAACCTGATTCCTTGATACCATGTGCTCATGCTCATGCAAAAAACAAATATGGATTCAAAGGGTCAAGATCATGATCGTTGAAAATTGCTTATAGTTTGGATCACATTAGGGTTTTATAGTAGTGTATCAATATCTAATTGATGGCTAATAATATAAATAAATTCTATAACGTCTTGAAAATTTTTGTGAACCTTTGTCTATGGTAAATACATGTCTATCCTAGCTCTCTCTCTCTATTTCTTACTCTCTCTATTTGTATGTATCTACATACTTATACATTCATGCATGTGTTTATGTATAGTAAGCACTCATACACATAGTATACATCCAGTGCCAGACTGCCAGTATGGGTATTGGTTTTATGTTCTTCAATTATACTTTAACTATAATATTTACAATATTTTGTTGATATTTCACTCACACCCATACGTGTTTGTGTGTGTCTATGTGAGTACACAGTGAATCCGAACAACTTATCATGGTGAGACAAGGACACACATTAGAATAACTTTCTCAATGATCTTTATATCATTGCATTTATACACATATAAAATTTTATATGCATCACTCCTATACATCACTTGCATCAATGGAAAACTTTTCAATAGTCCATATTAGAGTTTGTACAAGAAAATTGTATATATGTACGAGAAGACGATGGTTGATCATACATAGTGATTTAACGAGTGAAGGTAACGGCGGCTGTACTCCATTAATCCTTATGGTGGGTTTTGGAAACAAGGCCTATGGCTTTCATGTTCCAACCATAGTGTTTGATCATGTCTCTCTCTCTTTGATTATATAAAATTATTTGGATTAACATCTCACTTAAACATTTATGGATCATACACTACATAAAATTGTGTGTTTCTAATCAATGTAAAGTGCAAAAATAGATGAATGATTTTTAGTTATAGTTCATGATTTCATGAGATGTCATTACCATTTTCTAAACACATCTAATCTAGACCATCTTAGTATCTTCCTTCAATCCATATGGTTGGATCCTTGAAATGTGAAATTTTGTAGTGGGTACAAGTAAGCTATACCATCATATGTGTGTGTGCACGCGAATCATGTTCCTACAGTTATGCTAAAAGAATTGCATCTCGGATATCTTTGGGCAACCCGAAAGATCAGATTTCTGGAATTATGTGGGTAAGTTAGGTAAAACGATCAATTAGTTAACTATCCGATAAAAAGTTAGGAAAATGGGTTAAAGATATGCATACACACAAATATCATATATGATATACACCCATACACATTGTGCATATATTACACACACACAAACAAACATTCGGTCACAAACACACACTTATGGATATTACATATATTACAAATACATAGAATACACACATCCGCAGAATACACACATGCTACACACATACACCCAACTACGTTAAAGACTTAAACAGTAAAGAAGGGTAAAATTGTATTATATGGGGAAAAGTGTAGAATACTAATAGTTCACGATACAAGAAATGAGTTCTTTGGCAGTCACATATATATGGCTGAGCATTTATTTGCATTTAAATGACTTTTTAGAAAAATTGACAATTATTGTGACATTACCTAAGGGTATCGTGAACTCCATATAGCGGCCTCCACTTCACATCAATGGCGTGTCTTTTTATATAATTTAACTGTATGGATGGGAGGAATATGGTTTAGACTGCATGTGAATAGATTTGATAGTGTCACCTTTGTATGTTTTGAGATATTAATCAAAACATTTGAATGGTAATTGCTAATTCAATTTTATGGTTCATTTTGCTGTGTATAAATCACATGGTAAAGGGGGTTATATAATGCTGATTTGAATGATAATTTTTAGACACATCTAATCTTCATATATCTTACGGATAAAGTCAGATCAAGACAAGAACTTTTAATAGTCATAAAACAAGGTTCAGAGGGTAGAGTCTTTTTCCTTGGCACATAAAAGTTATATATGTGCATATATGTAAGACAAAATAATAACAACTAAGGCGCATATTATGTATTATTTTAACACAATATATATATATATATATATATATATATATATATATATATATATATTCATGATTTCAATTAACATGTATGGTTTGGCCGTTGTTTATGATAATAGGTTCAGAAATGATTGAGGACCCCAAAAAGATAGGGAGTATTAGTCACTGTTAGTAGAAAGATGGATGACAATTTAATGGGTGTGTTAGCAAAGAGCAAATTGGACTTTTTTAGTTGAGTTTCACTGTACGCTTCCTACCATAATTTATACTAGTTATTGCCTAAATCCACTTATGTTAGCAACACAATACCAAAAAGGGGAATAATGATTTTGTTAAGTGCCCTTGGCACATTGTGCATGTGCTAATGTGTGTTAGAAGTTAGAATGTTACAGATGCTTGATGTGTCCTACACATGTTAAAGCCGTGCAGAATGACACTTCTATACTTTTGAACACTACACTTTCGAGGCATAAGGCAATTGTATAGAAAACTTAATATGGATTTCCGGTAACCCTACAGTTAACAGAAGCCTATTATGAATTGGCCCCTTTATGTTTTTAAAAGATGCATCCTCATGCATACTTAGGGGTGAATGTTCATTTAATGTTTTCAGTTGTAGTCAATGTGGTTCGGTTGAACGGTTATTTTATGGTTTGAAATTCCAACCATTGACATAACCAAATTAGTCTCGGTGATTCTATTGTGAGTTCGTTAATTCAGGTAAGTATATTTTGATTGAAAAGATTTATAAAAATATGATATATCATTAGAGCATAGTAGTACCTTTAACAAAAAATAGTGCTTAGTTGTCTTGCATATAAATGAAAAGATTATAAGTTTAGACTTGGTCGGGATGTGGATGGGGAGGTATTGTTAAAACAAACGTATAGCTAAAACCATGGTTTAAATTTTTTATTTTGTTGTCATTTCCGGTCTGGGTCAGAAATAGAAATTTACATAAATTTTGGTGGAAAATTCAACATTTACACTTATTTCAACCCAAGATTTTAATGATCAAATGAAGGAAGTAGCTCACAAAATTTTACCAGGATGATCGACACACATAAATAAACCTATTTATGCAATAAAATCATATATTGATCTTGGCGGGAATCCTACATGTGTGAAAAGATTGAAAAATGTTTCGTACGGATATTCCGATGACATTTTCAATGACATAATGAAGGAACTAGTTTATAGGTCATCAAGTTGATAATCAATTTTAAGTGATACTTTACGCTATAGATCATCAAAGAGTGAAAATACTATAAGTATTCTCAACTTAGGCCTGAAATTATTCCTAAATTGGGACAAAATTACTAAATTAGTTGACACTAATTAATGTATTGAATATATCAATTGAATACATTTAACTATATAGTATTCCCATCAGCAATTACAATTTGATGTACTCATCATACATACTTATAAATTGTTTTAATTTTATTCATGTTTAAGGACTAAAATTATATATAATTATATTCAAAGTATTACATACTTGTGAATAATTGTTACAAAATCCATCTCTAATATAAGATATTTATATATAGTATTACATACTACAAGATTTACAGTTATACATAAATTTCCAATAAGCTCCCCATTAAGCAGTCAACCAACCGATGAAACACCCAAAGCGGTCAATTTAGTGAGTTAGGCACAAAAAAGTAGGCACTTATTTGTAGCCACCTAGCTGGGAGCCTAAAAGTATGAGACCCAAATCGATGCTGAGATGCCTTGGGTGCTTAAGCGTCTGTATGGGCCGTTTCTTAAAATAGTGATTCTCAATGTCAAAATGTATCATTCATCAAACTTATTACTGAGATCTTAAATTAGTTGGGGTTTATTAAGAAAAGAGAAGTGGTGGAATTGATAGATTGCTTAGGTATGTTAATGTTGAGTCACAAGGACATCAAATCTACAAGCATCTAAAAATTGATCCAAAGCAGAAGAACTAAAAGAGGTGTAAGGCTAATAAAGGAGCGATATAAGGATTAAGGAGGCCGTCGATTTGTTTTTTCTTCAATTTTAGCATGTTATTCGTTATATCATTGCCCAATCTTGCTTAGAACCAAGGAATGAGATATCGTCCGTACCGGCGGTATTTCAACCGAAATACTGATACCGATGAGTACCGACACAGATACATGTGTGCATACTGATAGGGTCGCAAATATCGATAATACCGACATGTATACTGCCAATACCGCCGTGTTTCGATGGTTTTAGTGCAAAATGCACTACTAACTTCACTGTACCGACCAAAACCGGTGGTACACCGATGGGTATGTCATTTTTTGCGAGATTGAGTTTTGTTACTTCTTGGGAGGAGAAATGAAGGTACATTTGGATGAGTTTTGGAAATTGGAGTTAATATCAACCCAAATCAAGGTAAGTCTAACTAATCTCTTCCATTTCTCCCATTAGCAACCTCTCCATCTCTTTTTCTTAATTTTTTCTTCCAATTTCACCTAAAAAAGGGTTTTTTTACCGCCAAAGCCTAGTATTACTCCAATTTTTATATGTTTATGCGAACTACACATCTATAAGTATATTATGTAGATCGACAATATTATCACTAGATCTACCTAATTACAACACTATTAATTACTAATATCATGCAATTTATCTAATCATATTATAATAAGTATTAATATAATTAGTTACATATTTATGTTTAGTAGAAGAAGTTTTACTAAAGAGTAATGTGAATATAATACTATAGAGATATGTTGTGTTATGTTGTGTTTTGTTGAGTGTCATGTGCATAGCATGTGCCTCGCTTATGCTTTCACTTCTCTAGTTTAGTCCCATATTGCTCATCTTTGCTTTAGTCTCTATTCCCTTCTGTTATATAAGAGATTGTATTGTATACTATTTTATTCATTCAATAAGCAATTCCCCATTTCTCTATATGGTATCAAGAGTAGGTTCTGTTTCCCGAATTTTTCTTTCCCACCCTGCCCCTATGCCCTAAGCCTTCAGCCCCCCCCTGCCGCCGCATGTCCCCCCTCCCCCGCCCGCCTCCAGCAGCCCCCCACCTGCCGCCGCCGCCAGCAGCCACACCCGGCGCCGCCCCTCCTTCCTCTTCTACCCCCGCCGCCTCCCCTCCACCCCTCCCCCTGGGCTGCCGCTCCACCTACTCCACCCCGCGCTGCCCCTCCTCTCCTCCTCCTTCCTCCACCAAAACCGCCGCCCCTCCTCTCTACACCAGCCGCCATCCCTCCTTCCTCCACCATCCCACTGCTGCCCTCTTCCTATCGGGTTTCCTTCTCCTCCATTTTCACACATGCAATCTTCCGGACAGCCATAGCCATCCCACGTTGAGAGTCTCCTAACTCTCCGGTTATTTTTCTGCCTGCGCCTCATGATGGGATATTGATCTTCCTCATGACGGCGTAGGTTCATTTATCAGTCTATCTGCCCGACACGGGTTTCTTCTGATCTGATGCGTCACATCCCTACTGCTGCTACTGCCCCATAGTGGGTTCTTTATTCACTTCCTGTTGCTGCTACGCCGCCACCTCACTACTGCCTGCCTCTGCTCATCATGGCTTCAGTTGAGCCTCCTCGTTCTCTGTGTTACCACTGTCAAGCTCGATGGTTCGAACTATCATCTGTGGTCAGCGTCCTTTATGCTCTATGTCAAGGCCCAAGGCCGGTACTCATATCTTACCACTGATCCTCCTACTGCCCCTGCTGCTACTGCTAATGAAAAGAGCAAACAAGCTTATGCCCAATGGTCCAAAGACAACTCGGGTGTTATGTCCTGGCTTTTCAATAGCACCGAGTCGCAGATTAGTCAGTCCCTATTATGCCTTCATGATGCTAAAGCAATGTGGGAACAGCTTTCTCATGTCTACTATCATCAGCAAAATCCTAAACGGGTTTTTAAAATTTTCAGAAACCTCGCCAAGAAGGAGTTTTCTTCTGATGCTTCCATCGAGGACTTCTACAACCAATGCTCTGCTCTCTAGAATGAGTATGAAATCTACCATCCATTAACTGCTGACATCAAAGAAGCCCAGAAGTAGCGCAATGAACTACAACCGGTTCAATTTCTGGCTGCCCTACCTGCTTCCTTTTCCGGCGTGGTCGATCAAATTTTGTCCAGTGACCCTCTTCCTACTCTTCGTGGCATCCTCAAAAGAGTTCAACAGTTACCATCTGTGACCTCCACTCATGTTATTGAGCATCCTGCTCTAGTTGCTCATACTGCTGATTCTGGACGTGGCCGCGGTCGAGGACGTGGTCGTGGAGGACGTCTGCCTCCAACTAGCAGACAATGCTCCTCTACTGCCCCTGGACGAGGTCAAGCTACTGGTCCTCGCTACTACAACTGGTGTGGTTGTGACAATTACACTGAAGATAGGTGTTGGATCAAGAACGGCAAGCCAGCTTGGGCGAACCAGGCCTCTACCGAAACTACTACTAATGATGCATCCAACCCACCAGCTACCCCTCCGACTACTGAATGGCTTCACTTTGAATTCGAAAAGTTTTTCCAGGAGCGCATGACTCAGCTATCTTCGACATCTACAGTTGGTTCTTCTACCATGCTTGCTTCTCCTTCTGCTGGTAACAATAAGTGGTGCATTGATTTTAGTGCGTCTGTTCATATGGCAGGCGACATCCAATTATTTTTTTCTCTCTAAAACCTCTAATATTTCATCTGTCACTGTTGCAAATGGCTCTAAGACTCCTGTTCAAGGGATTGGCACCGTTCCTCTATCTCACAAGATGAATCTTCAATCTGTTAATACGTACCACAATTTCCTATTAATTTATTATTTGTCAGTAAAACTGTTAAACAATTTCAGTGCTCCATTAAATTTGATCCCTCTGGTTGTGTTTTGAAGGATCTCTGCACGAAGACGATGATTGGTTCCGACCATGAAGGACCAGATGGACTATACAATTTGGATGGACCGCCTACAGCTTCTGCTCTCTTGTCTACATCAGTCACAGGACTTCAGTGGCACTTCCGGTTAGGTCATCTGTTTGCTGCAAAGTTGACGCATTTATTTCCTGCATTATCTGAAAACAATTTTTCTTGTGCATCTTGTGTTTTGGGAAAACAAACAAGGTCTGTCTTTCCTGCTAAGAAGGAACTTGGTTCTAAAGCAATTTTTAATATTGTTCATGCAGACATCTGGGTTCATGCTCTGTTCTGAGTCAAACTGGTGTTAAATATTTTTTGACATTTATTGATGATTATTCCCGTACTACCTAGTTGTTTTTGCTCAAAGATCGTGGCACTGTTTTGGACAATATCCGTATTTTCTTTTCTGAAATACAGACCCAGTTCAATAAATCCATTAAAATTTTCCATACCAATATTGCCCTAGATTTTATGCAGAATTTTGTCACATCTTTTTGTTCTAATCGTGGAACCATCCATCAAACGACTTGTCCTTATACTCCACAGCAAAATGGTGTTGTTGAACAGAAAAATTGCCACTTATTAGAAGTTACTCGCACCCTTCTTATTCATCATAATGTTCCTCACCGTTTTTGGCCTGAGGCAGTCACTACGGCATGCTATCTTATTAACTGTATGCCATCTTTTGTTTTACAAAATCGCATACCTTACTCCATTTTGTTTCCTGATGCACCTATATTCTCTGTTCCTCCTCGCATTTTTGGGTGTACTTGCTTTGTCAAAAATTTACGCCCAGGAATGACGAAACGTGATCCTCGATCCATTAAATGCATTTTTCTGTGTTATTCTAAAACCCAAAAAGGTTATCGATGCTTTGATCCAGTACTCAGACAGTGGTTTATCAGTGCATATGTGACCTTTTTTGAGCATATGCCCTATTTTTCTGATGATGGAGCAAAACTATCCAATGATATGTTGGTACCCACACCTCTACCAGATATTGTGGAAGACTTGCCTTCTTATAACCAACCTGAAGATCGTCCGTTGCAAGTGTACAAACACCGGCCGAAGACAAGCACTCCTTCCATGGCCCCTCCCCAACCAATTCCTCCATATGCGGATGATCAAATAAACATTAAGGTAACTTCTGACTTGCACCTTCCTATTAGTCTGCTTAAAGGTGTTCGCTCCTGTACTAAGCATCCTATCAGTAATTATTGCACTTCTGCCAATCTGCATAACAACTTTGTCTGCTTTACTTCTGCAATTTCTGCTATCACCATTCCAAAGCCTGCTACAGAGGCTCTTATTATTTCTACATGGAAACAGACAATGGATTAGGAAATGCAGGCACTATGTGATCGCAAGACGTGGGAACTTGTGGATTGCCCTTCTTCTTGTCCTATTGTTGGCTGCCGCTGGGTATAAACCATTAAATATCTACCTGATGGGACTATTCAACGCCTGAAAACCTGCCTTGTTGCAAAAGGCTACACGCAGACATATGGTGTTGATTATTTTGAGACCTTCTCTCCTGTTGCACGATTAAATTCTGTTAGAATTCTGATTTTTGTTGTTGTTAATAAAGACTAGTCTCTCTTTCAGTTAGATGTTAAAAATGCATTTCTTTATGGAGATCTACAGGAAGAAGTATACATGGAGGAACCACCTGGTAGCTTTCGTCTCTCTCATTCTGATCATTTAGTCTTTTATCCGCAAAATAGTGGTTGGACTTGTCATTCTTATTGTTTATGTTGATGATATTATCTTATCTGGCAGTGATACTATGGGTATACAAGAAACTAAAACCTACTTAGAAAGACATTTTGTCACTAAAGTTCTCGGAAAGCTGAGGTATTTCTTAGGCATTGAGGTTTCCAGATCATCTGCAGGGCTGTGTCTCTCTCAGAAAAAATATGTATTTGATCTCTTGCAGGAAACTAATATGCTGGGCTGCAAACCAGCCAACACTCCACTTGACCCAAACATGGACTGGGATGATGAAAACTCTCCTCTCTATGCTGATCATCACTAGTTTAAAAGGCTGGTAGGCAAGCTTATCTATCTGACCGTCACAAGAGCTGACCTCACTGCTGTTGTTGGATTCATCAGCCGGTATCTTGATAAACCCCAGCAATGTCATGAGGATGCTATATGTCATATTTTGGGCAGATCTTAAAAGCTCTCTAGGAAAAGGCTTGATGTATAAGAAGTATGGCCACTGCAATCTATCTGGCTTCTCGGATTCTGACTATGCAGGAAGTCGTTCTGATCGCAAGTCAACATCTGGATAATGTACATTTGTTGGCGGAAATCTTATCACCTGGCGAAGCAAAAAGCAAACTATTGTCGCCAGATCCAGTGCAGAGGCGGAATACCGATCTATGGCTCATACTACATGCAAACTTCTGTGGGTCCAGAGTCTCCTCCAAGAGTTTGATATATCCCTATTCCAGCTCCATACCGATGTTTTGTGACAACAAGGCCTCCATTTTTATTGCGAGCAACCCCACTTTTCATGAGAGGACGAAACATATTGAGGTCGACAATCACTTTGTTCGAGAAACAGTCCTTTCTGGCCGGATTTGCACTCCATATCTCAGCATTGAAAAGCAAGTTTTGGACATCTTCACCAAGATACTTCCTAAAGCTCGTTTACAGACTCTAGTTGACAAGCTGCGCATGTTCGACACCTGCGCTCCAAGTTGAGGGGGAGTATAGAGATATGTTGTGTTATGTTGTGTTTTGTTCAGTTTCATGTGCATAGCATGTGCCTCACTTATGCTTTTACTTCTGTAGTTTAGTCCCATATTTCTCATCTCTGCTTTAGTCTCGATTCCCTTCTGTTATATAAGAGACTGTATTGTACACTTTTTTATTCATTCAATAAGCAATTCCCAATTTCTCTCTATATATAATACAAATGAGTATTATATACTTATATAATATTGCACATGAACAAGCAACACAGAACTTCATACAACCAACCTTACATAATGTACATGTCACGGGAGTAATATGTCAACCATATCAACTCATTACTTTATGGTGAACCAGCGCGCCACTCAACATTCAACTGTTGTGAGTTGGTAAATAAATATGAAATTCATATGTCGTAAATTGTATATTATTGCATAATTGGTAGTTTAAGTTTGTGGATTGTGCTAGTAAAATTTCATATCTGAATTCCTACATTTTCTCATTGAAATCCCAACAAAACAGGATAGATTCCTTACCTCTCACATAATGGACCCCCCACACCCAATATAGAATTTTATTGCATAAAACGCTGCATTTAGGTGTAGAGATTACACCTGTAAAACTTCACAAATTAATTCGTTCATTTTGGCGTCGAAATGACCAGGATTGCATATGTTGGTATTTCCGTCGGTATACCAGTAAATACCTATTTCCAAGCAATCGAAATGGCGTCGGTATCGGTCACCTTGTTCCTTGCTTAGAAAAAATGCTCGATGTTACTTCTAATCAAGGCATGAAGTAAAGGCTCTAGAGGCTCACGAGTTGATGACTTGAGTAGTAGAGTACAATAATAAAAAATAGAGAAGTTGCTATAACAGTGACTTTACGTAAGATTGGAGTATAGGGGGTCTAACAAAAGGAGGTTTAGGAAGTAAGCAATAATCCAAAGTAAATAACACTATATTCCATTCCATGATATGCATCAAATCTCCACAGTTTTCATTGTTTGACATAATTCTATCAGAACTTCTACCAATTACTAAAGCTATCAAAATTTAAGTTAGAGCTTCTCGAATTGCTATTTCCATGGGAAGAGATATAAGCTTAATTTGAAGTCAATTATTGGTTGTAGGTACACGCTAAGGAGGTGTATATGGCATTTGGGGACAATATCTTAAACATTATTGTTATCTCAATATCCAGTTGAGGTTGACATTTTAACCATTTAAGCCTTCTGGATATGTATAAACAACGACATGTGGTCTCAAATGGGCCACAACTGTAGTTGGCCAAAGGCAGTGCAATCCAATTTGGTGTAACCCTAAGGTGAAACATGACACCAAAAGTTGTGTCCCTCATATTGTTACTATTTTGGAGCAAGTCGAAAACTACATTAGCAATAGGGAAGATTAAATACAAATTATTGAAAAGGTGTGCAATTGAAGAATAAAATCACTTACATGAAAAATGCCAATTAGGATCATAAATGTGTTGATGAAAAGAGTTCAGAATAGGTAATTTGGTATCCATTGGTATGCTAGTATCATCCTCTGAAATGACAATGTATGATGTTAGGAGTTAAAAGAACTTAATATAGTAACTTCTTTGAGAATGTAACATCTAGAAATATCCAATGCAAATAGAAGACAGAAAGATATATAAGTCAAAATTTTGTTTATTTGCGAAGTTAACTTCAATATCGAAGAATCAAGTTACAAGTCATGAAATAAGAAATCCAAACAGAAGCATTGATACACGAACATGTCATGTATTTTGAAAATGAATATAATATTTGTCTGATTGGCGTCTTCAATTAAATGTATTGACCAAGAATTTTGCATAGTTAGAATAAGTCGATTCATAAGAAATCAAGATTAAATTAAGCTTGAAAGAATTTTTTAGAGGATACATGTTTAATTCCATATAGAAGACATTTTGCACTATGTTTGGTACATGATGAACGAAAGGGGGAAGGGAAGGGAGAAGAGGGGAAGGGAGGGGAGGAGACACTTATGTTAGTGTGTTTGGTTAGCATGGGAAGGGGAAGGGAAGGAAAACATGACAAACAATGTGAATATGAAAATATTTATAGTGATGTGGAACGTCGCTGATATAAAAATACTTTTACATATAATAATTATATTTAGATATTTATTCCATACATAATTTTGTAAAAATGGCTTCACAGAGGCACAGACAACAAATAAGACAGTTAACACTTTCTGGATGGAAAAACCTATATTTGTAAAAATAAAATCATAAGATGTAGATGAAGGCAGCATACGGTTCTTATTTTTTGTGCATCGGAATTGTCACAGATGAGATATTTTTATAAAAATGGTAATAAGAGTTTTTTATATTCATTGTGGTTATAGAAATAGTTTCCTCATATTTTTGTATTTACAACAAGCTTTCTCTCCATGTATTTAAGTACTTCCCAGACATATACCACCACATTTTCTTCAATTATCCACCATTTTTGTTTGTATAATTATCTCATCATGTTTAACTTCCTTAACAAAAAATTAAACTTTTAAGTTTCCTTCTAAATTATGTATAATTATTGTAGTTTCCTTTTATTTTTATTTTTTTCTAAAAAATCCTTCAAATTTTATCAAATACTTCTCCAGCATTCCATATGTCCCTCCAAGTGATATAACACATATGTGACATACTACTCTATTCACATTAATTGTGGGCTATACTGATTTTTCCTGCCATATTCTTTATATTTTCCCTCTCACATTTATATTTTTCCCTGACCTTTCGAACATATTTTCCGCCAAGTCTTTCCCCTTCCCCTTCTTTCCACTCCGATTATGTGGGGAGAGAATGGGAAAGAAGTGGCTCAAAATTCACTTGGTTCGTTCCCCTCCATCCCCCTCCCTTCCCTATCGCTTTGTCTAACCAAACAGCTCAAGCATTTTCCCCTCCCTTCACCTCCCCTCTATTCACCACGTACCAAGCAGGCCCTTAGTGGGTAAAAGGAACTTTAAAATGTTAATATCACAGGCACTTTGCTTAATAAAACCTCACTACTGCATGTTAGCTACTATTGTTACATCATGCAATTCCAAGCCATCCATCAAGAGAATGTCATCATCTCTTCGTAGGTTACTGCATTATACATATATTCTAGACAAGAGCCAGGAAATGGCTGGAGTAAGACCTATCTGGGGAAATGCTGCAATTATTTGGAAAATTTCTACTCATTAGATTCTAGTGCAGAAGATAGGAAGGTTTTTCTTCCTTTTGGTTTCAGCCTTTTCATTATGAACCCTAAGTGGAGGGTTAATGGTGTCTTTCTAGCACATTCAAGTACAAGTGATTCACAATTAATATTATTCTCTTATAACATACAAAGATTTTACTTTAAAAAAATGAAGCCTGGTGGAGGGTGTAGCTGCAAGATGGGAGGTTTAAAAAGGTTGTGTATATAATGCTTATGGAAAAAATCACGATAGAGTCATGCTAATACGGGAGGCTGAGTGTCTAAATACAATTGTACTGTGGCTCTAACATGAAACCATTTAATACAGTTTATTCTAATTTCCTTTAGTAAAATTACAAGTTTTCAGTATTTAATATTGGATTTCATGGGTATCTCATACCAGGTTGACATAGGGGTTTGTGGTGTAGTGTACGATACTAAGTTGCTAAGGATAAATCATGAATCAGACCTATAGTAGTCCAGAAAATTTAGGATGATGTTGATAGATTAAAATCCAGAATCGTTCAAGGTTAACTCTGCTTGATTGAGGTGCATCAAGTTCCAATTCATACGAGTATCAAGATTTTATAATGAAACAGGATAAATTTAGTTAGTACTTAGTACGTTAAGAATCAAAAATGCATCCTAAAGGCAACAACATGTTGGCATTTTGGTTCTTAATTGTAATGTCAATTTTGAAGAGATATTTACATGATGTTCGTGATTAAATATACATATCAATCAAGGAGAACGCTCAAACTTGGCATGGTTACACCTTCAATAGTTCAAACTATTGTCTTATCCTAAGCATGTTTACTCATATACTATAAGCAAATAATACTCAAAACTCAAAATGATTTTTATTTTGTTTAGCTATCCTTAGCAAAAACATTACGGGAGTGACTCCCCTACTACCCCAATAGCCGCACAAACAACGGATGTGCGGCGGGGAGGTAATGAAGGATGTGTCTAAGTTTTGAGCATAGGTCGCTTAATTTCCGGTCCATCATGTAAGATCGCCACTCTGCGAACAGCACAAAAATTTACATCTAGAGTTGCTAGTTCGTTTCATCAAGCAAGATGTGTTTCCTATATATACTACCTATTGTTTTCCGATGTCTGAATACAGACGGCTATAGCCCAACAGAATCAAGATATCAGTGTGATGGAAGAACCTAGCAGACACTTCTCTTTGTGCAATTCCATACATTTTTCTAAGATCAAATTGTCCTTTCAAGCATCAATATGCAAGACATATAGACTCTTTTGCAAGTATCTCAATTTAACAACTACAATGATGAATCCACTGAAAAATAGATAGCGCAAATATACTAATGGTATCGTACATCAAAAAAGAAGAAACAAAATACTTATTAGCACGAATTTCAATTTGTTAGCTCTGGATTCTTTGATATATCCAGAGAAAACAACTAAGCTCCAATCATAACCATGCTGCAGTTAGACATGGTTCCTAACTTTTTGTTTCTGTCTATATTAGCATACTCTAGCAATAGACATCAAAAGATAGGATCATGTTAATCAGAAAGAACTTAGTATATGAGCCTACACACTAATGTCAGGTTCACAGAAAATCCGTTTCACTTTATTGCTGTTCTTACAGTTAGTGCTGCAAAGGTGGAAAACCAGCAACAAAATCAATCAAAAAGCAACATTAATGTAGACTTTTTTAGAACTAGTGTTAACTAAAGAAAACTATCAGAATGATATTGAGTATGTTAATATTTTGAATGTGATCATCAAGGCAGAAAAATTGATGAGGAGATAATGGAAAACCAACCTACTGTATCGAGACCTCTGAGAACAAGGTAAAAAATGCAAACCTGCAACACAGGAGAAGATTGATAAGAATTATATAGTAGGAGTAGGAGTAAACAACGGAATAGAAGAGGTGTATCATGGTAGTCCAATTTGTTAAAAAGAAATACAAGCCTGCAACCACTGGCATTCCAACTTCATCATTCGGACCAGGCGAAAAGGGAGTTGGACAACACAGTGTTTCCAAAATCGGTGTGCGCGACCGCATAAGTGGTTGCATACCAGGTTCGGACCACCTACCGAACCGCATACTGGAAACCCCCTCCCCCCCCCCCCCAAAAAAAAAAAAAGGCGGACCAGGCCGCATAATCGGCCGCACAGCCGCATCAAAGGCCGATTAATCCCCGATTTTTAGATAGACATATTTTCATTTCTTCTTTTTTAAATTATATTCATCTATGTTTGTTTAGATTTAGATCATAGTGCATGTTTGTATTTGTTTAAGTTGTAATGATTGCATATTTGCATGATTGCATCCATTATTCTTGTAATTGTACTATTTAGATACACAATTCTACAAATTAAATATGTAAATTCATGACTAATATATATTTACATACAATAATCAATAAATAAAAAAATCCAAAAATTCATATACTCCCGCATATACCCCAGCATACCACATATACTCTACAAGGTGACCTCTCTGAAATCATAATGCATATCGTTTTTTAAAGCACTGGGACAACATATGGTCATAGTATTAAGCTTGCTATAGATAATAGCAACTAAAAGAACAAAATATATGAACTTATTGAGGCCAATCATAAATCCCAACACCCAACACATCCTTCATCTACCAAGCTCTCAAGTAAAACGACCCATCCTGTGCAGGTCCCCTCTTAACCCTCACAAGGGCAACAACTCTTCCAAATGGACATGATCACCATAAACAACAATAGAGAATGACCCACCTGCCTTCATCCAGATTTCCTAAAAATCCATCAAATTCCGGAGAGGCCCCATCCCATTTAGACTATAAGTAATCCTACAATACCAATAACACAATGTCTTGGCTCAAAACAACCATGATATGAACATCACTGTTCTTCTTCTACGATATGTATCATACTCATCTTGCTAGTGTCATGTGCCGGCAATATCGATGACGAAAGGTAGGCAAGATACTAAAATTCAGCACCCATGAGGGATTATGGGCGCTAAGTGTCGATGTCTACACTCTAGTCCCACCATAGTCTACAGCATCATACGGTTCACACCTCCCTAATGCCTAATAAGGTCTTCCTCATACACCTTTTGAACACCACTGCTTCACCTGCTTACTTTGAGGTCATCAATGGGCCTGCATATGCAGCATATCAACTCCACCAATTACAAAGACTAAAGCTTTATCCTTAGGAGTTGAAGAAACTACGTGTTGAAGAAGAGGCTACCATGGATACAAGTACACACGAGGACAGAGATTTTTCAATAGAGCCTTAAGTAGGTTCTTTAATAATAAGCTCTTTTATTTTGGAGGTTGCCATGGAGATGTCCATTAATTAGAATATGAGGCCCAATGTGATTCTTATCAAGTTTCAAGGAGCAATTCCTTTTAAATTTCTTGTCAAGTTCCTTCAAAGTGCCTTGGCACTGCACTCAATAGAACTTGTAAACATTGAGCAATCCATTGGATAAGCCCAACAATAAGTCATGATATGCACAATCATTTCATCATTTAAATTGACTGTTGCACCCATTTGGCACTTCTGGGATCAGCTACAGAATCAGAGCATGACTATCGAGTTCATCCATAGAAAATAATCATATGATTGTCAACTATATATTCATGCATAGTAGGTTAGTTAGTTGCCAATCCAAGAAGAAATAGTGAATAGGCTGATGGGTTCACTTTTTGACACAAATAAAATTGAGGTAGCATTGGGCAACATGATTTATGATAGTTGGTAAAACAATGGCAGAATATATTGTGACTAAGTCAAAAGGCATAACAGAGAAGTTAGGACAACATACCATGGTAAGTCACCGAAGAACTTGCCTTATAGAATATGATGCCTTGTTACCTGGTGTAATTGTGATACTTGTGATCTTCCCAAAAATATAATGACCATGTGTTCAGATAAGCACGCACAAAACCCAAATGAATAGAACCAACAACTTTAGCCACTGGAGGACAATGGAAAGATGTGAGAAAAAATGAGAAAGCAATTGCCTGGTCATAGTTACTGTATACTATGTGATTACTTTCTCATATGTTGTTTCCTTTCATATATGGGAGCACAAGGGAAAACCATTCGCTTTCAATCAAGAAACTATAATGGTGGATTTCTGGCTAAATGCATTTATAGTGGTTCGAACTCAACAAAAGGATATGTTCCAGCATACAAGCTAGCAATTGCTCACATTTCAGTTCATCATCGGGACTAGGCCAAAATGGAGTTTGAAAGTTATGGTTATCGCATTAAGCCTGTTATAATCTACCTCTATTATGGCTTGAACCATGGAATGATGGAACAAGACTTTGACTTTGAGTCAACTTCCACAGGTGAGGAAGTGGAAGTTTGTGGAAACATCATGGAAACTTCGAGGATTTTTACTACTGAACTTCGATGCAACTTTGATAAAAATTGAGCTAAAAACAGTCATTTTGTGATGAAAATCGATTGATTTCATCAAATCTAGCTAAGGAACACAATATATGATTACATATAGCAATCCATATAGGTTTACATATGTAGAAAAATACACAATTACGTATAGTCTTCTCCAAACTAAAGAGTTCTTCCATATATAAAGTTTATGACAATAAACAAACTACAGAAAAATGGTGTAAACCTATAGTAGATCTAGCAGAGAGGAGGTCGATCTATTAATATTAGCTTACAATAATAAAAAATTACATCAAAATTACCTTACCTCAAGCTCCACTTTTTCCCCCTCACACATCATACTCCACAAAACACTAGACGAATATCGCCAATTTCACAACTTCCGCTGATGTCAAGGAAATTGAGGAATTTTTTAATGGACCTGGGCCAACTTTGTCAAAAAATGGGAAAATGTCAACAACTTCGGCGAAATGTCGAGTATGTTGTGGAATGAGGATGTTTACGCGAATTCGACATCGCCCATTGTCAACATCGAAGAAATCGGTCATATTTCGCCCAACTTTGACGATTTTTAATACCACAGCTTGGACCTAAGATTTTATGAACTTGATCTGTTTCAACATATATGAGACATGTTCAAATTATCAATGAAAATCTCCCTCATCTTATGATTTCGGAACTGATTTTGATGGTACATTAAAATATTAAGAAACTTAACCATGCATATAAACTGACAACAAGGTTATCCATGTTCAAACAAGATCCTTACCCTCCTCCCCCCCCCCCTAAAAAAAAAGGAAAAACAAGTATATTAGATGCCAGCAACCTCAACTCCTTTTTGAGGTACAGTTAAGGTCTTCGGTTCCGTTGCTTAATGCTTGCACCAAATGAGAAAACACTCACCTCCTCATCTCCATGCAAGGAGACCCCAAACATTAGCATGTCTCAGAATCTATTAATATGGTTCATTTTAAGAAATGGGATAGGCGGCATAGATCATGCCGCTTGGTCAAGATGGACCCCATCCCCCAACACATTCTTCCTCCACCAAGCTCTCCACACAAACAAACCTATTGGGTGCAAGCGCCCTCCACAATCCTCAGTCCTCACGAAGGTCTGGCCTAGAGAGACATCCCACATCCCAAGAAAGTAAATAAGCTCCCCTACCTGTCCAGATAAACACCATGCCCTAGCACAAACTTCATCTACCAAGCTTTTAAGTAAACAGATCCATCCTGTGTAGGTCCTATCTGCAACCCTCACAAAGGGGCAACAACTCTACCAAATGGACATAATCATCATAAACACCAATAGAGAACTACCCAACTCCCTTTGTTTAAGATTTCCTTAAAGATATCAATCCAGAGATGCCCTATCTATGGCAAACTTAAAGTTATTGTTCTATACTAATGACATTGTTGAAAGAGGGAAAAACTCACTTGTATTGTTTTTGTAGATTAGATAGCACACCCTGTCATATATATAGGAGAAAGGGTGGAGACATTACAGACTTGGGACTCAAGGAAGGCTATATGGGTTGAGAACTAATTATTTTATTAACTAAATAGGCTAATAATATATTCTAATATTCCCCCTCAAACTGAAATAGCTCATACACTTTCAGAATGGGAGAAGAAGACTCATCTAAGGACCGGACGATAGAAAGTGGTACATTAGGAAGTGGTACATTAGGAGGGTGTACCTTTAGATTTGGTTTAGAAAAGAATGATGTATCTTTAAAAAGGTGACATTCGCACTAACATACAAGCGACGTGCAATAGGATCAAAATATTTGTACCCCTTTTGAGTTCAAGAGTATCCAAGAAAACAACAACGAACAGCTCATGGAGACAATTTATCAAGTCCAGGTTGGTGATTGTGAACGAAACAAAGGCAGCCAAAAACTTTTAGTGGTAGGGAAAAAATAGGTTCATGTGGGTAGAGGAGTTGGTAGGGAATTTTATTTTGTAGGATAGACGAAGGCATACGGTTGATGAGGTAGTTAGCTAACAGGATGGTATCAGGCCAATAGAACTTGGGAACTGTGGCATCCCACTCATAAAAACAAGATCTACTTAAGCGAAAGTGTTCGTTAGCAGCGGATTACTGAAAATCACTAAAAATTAAAACCATTTTACAAAGAGATCCACACATAGGAAAACTCTTTCATAAAGAACTGAAGTAATTTAATTACATACTAGTTCACAAGTACATGTCCTGTGTCATCATTTTCTGAGAATTACAAGCATCAACTTCCCTACTAAACTATACACAGGCAGTATAAAATCTCGAGGCACTAAGCCAAAATCTCAAAAGCACTAACTATTACACCGAGGACCCGAGAGTACAGAGACGACACATAGGACTTTCTATACATATATACAAGGTATGACAGCCAGTGTTTCCACCTGAGAAATCACTGTCGTTCTCTTCTACTGCTGTTGTTGTTGTCCTTCACCTACTGAAGGATTTCTGCCTCCTTGTCCACGTCCACCTAAAATATGGATCCCATGGGGGTGAGACAATTGTAAATTGCCCCATCGAGAGATATAACTCTCCGCCAAAACATTATTATTGCAGTTTAATAAGATAAATCTGGACAGAGGAATCATAATTGTTTAACAACAGTTAATTCATTGTCTAACAGACTAGAACATTAATCTTATTTTAAGCATTTTAGCTATAACCTGATAGATCAGCATGTCACTTATCCAATAAGGAATATGAAGAACATGTATAACATTTATCCGCTATACTAAGCAAGATAATATCAACCAATGATTCTCATATTTCAACCTTATGCAAATACGCTACACAGCTGATTATATTTTACAATCATACTTAATTAATACCCTGAAGAGATCATGTGTCTAAGTGAAATTAGCTTACCAGGGTATATTGACATCTTTGCTATAGAGTTATAGCCGCAACATATACTCTCTTCAGGTTTAGATCACACAGCTAATGCCTGGTATTATTTTGTGGAGTCATGGCCTGTAGCCATACTCTTTTAATAAAGTATTGGGATCTTAATCCCTCATCTAATCAGGTATATTTCCATTTCTTAACAAGTTCATCATCATGATTATAGAATATGGGTATTCAAACCCTAAGTTCATCATACAATACTTGTTACCACTTGTGAGGTAACTTAATACCTTCAGGTCATCTGACCAAGGTAATCATGATTCTTGCTACACAAGCATTCTTCATAGCTCACAAAGCTCATTTTACCTCTTGTTACCTCTTAGTAGGCAACAAGGCATATTATGGCTCATTAACAACTTTAATAAAAGAAACATCATAGCTCATACTTGGCTATGTTCATCTTCTCATGATACCTGCATGGTTAGTACTTCCTGATAACAGTTATAATGCTTACATATCAGCACCATGCAACACAAAGTAATACCACTATTCCCTTTTTAGGGTTAGGATTTCTCTTACATATCATCACCCTCCATTAGGGTTTTCCATAAATAACCATTTAGGTTCTCAAGATCATATTATTAATGATCGAGCCCTATTTTACTACTTCACACAGCCAGGAGCCAACATTGATAACATAAGCATTTAATCATGCTTATTTATTCTCATTACTTATCATTGAATGAATTATCAATCACAAGATATAAGTTCCTCTCTCAACTTTACCAGAATATGATTACATCATACTTTATTGATTTGGATTAACCTTTTCATAAGGCATGTTAGCCTACACTTATCAAAGTGCATTACATCTCAATGTAACAATTGACATGACACACTTCATGTGTTATAAAGTACATCAAGGTGTATAAATCTTGAGGTGCTGGATGTGATATCTATCATATCTTGATGTATCACTTCCCTCATCACCTTTATCTCACTTGAGTTCATCAGCTTAGCTTGTATTAGGGTATTTCCCATCCTAATACTTCATGCACCAGTTCATTACATTTATCATGTAATGTATTGGTCATAAGTCACTTATTTAGAATATGCAACCATTGCTAATGATATGGACTCATCTTTGAGTTAAGGTAGTATTGATATAAAGATATCCATTATCAATCTCTTTAGGTATTTCACTTATCAATATATTAGTTACTATTCCACTATTAGGAATAGGGTTTTTCATCTTTATAAATTAGGGTTCACATAACATCTCCCCATATTTGGGTTTCACATAACATCACTCTACATTAGAGTTTCGCATAACATCCTTCTATATTAGGGTTTCTCATAGCATTCTTGATATTAGGGTTCCACATGTCATCACCCTTTATTAGGGTTTCATCTACCTTCTCAATTAGGGTTTCATGATCTCTTTACAAAGGATCATACCCTAATTACCTATTATGTTCATGTTAAAAGTGATGAGGTTTAACCATTACATGATTGTCATTCATGTAGGAATTCCTCTCTCTCTCATCCTCTCTAGGATGTCAATTACTTCAATCTTAATTAGATTAGGTCCAATCAACTTGAATGAAGGGTTGTCACAACATATTAAGTCATTGCTTTCATAAGCATCAAGAGTTAACCACTCAAAAGGTACTAATTACCCTAGTACCTCAAAGGTACAACCATTGTAATCACCTTTGATTTACATCATTAATAATCAAGTAGTTAATTGACCTTTAATCACATTAGGTGTCCAAATGGTTTGACCAGTTGAATCTCAAATGGTCTTGATTACTTAGACCCCAAACGGTCTTGGTCACTTAGACCCCAAACGGTCTTGGTCACTTTAGATCTCAAACGGTCTTGGTCACTTAGACCTCAAACAGTCTTGGTCACTCGGACCTTCAACAGTTTGAAACGGTTTGGCAATTAACCTTTGTAACCGTTTAAATAAAACCATATAGAAACAGTATGAACAAATCACCCTTGAAACCACTTGGGTCTCCAAACAGTTTGAGACCGTTTGATCTCAAACGGTCTTGAGACCGTTTGATCTCAAACGGTCTTGAGACCGTTTGATCCCAAACAGTCTTGAGACCGTTTGGTCCAAACGTCTCAAAACCGAATGGACCAAATAGGGTTTCCACCAATCAAGTCGATTTAGGGTTTCAATCATTGAACCTCCTATCAATTGAACCATTGAGTCATTCTTCAATTAAACCATTGAATCACTCTACAATTGAACCATCAATCAGGGTTTTGAAATCAAGAACACATTAATTGTTGACATTATGGAACTAATTCCATTGAAACTATTGAATAACCATCAAACCATGACATGACTTGACCTCAAACGGTCTTGAGGTCGTTTGACCTCAAACGGTCTTGAGATTGTTTGGTGTCAAATGGTCTTGAGACCGTTTGACCCATCCAATCACTGAAATTGGTTGAATACAATTAGGGTTTCTTCAATAACCCGATTTAGGGTTTGTACTCCAAGAACCTTAAAGTATTGAACCCTTGGGAATTAATTCAATTAAGTACTATTGGATCATAATCAACCATCAACATCAGCATTGATCCTCCAAATGGTTTGATACCATTTGATATCAAACGGTCTTGAGACCGTTTACTCCCAAACGGTCTTGAGACCGTTTGGTTTCAATCGATCTTGAAACCGATTGGTTCCAATGTTGAAACCATTTGAACATGTACATTATTGAGGTGTGTGCTTATGATGATGTCATCATCATCAAGCTTGAAACCTTCGAAATCTACTGTCATTCTTATGGCAATTCATCAATTTGATCAAAGGAATTTCAAGAAGAACAAAACGAACAACAAATGATGAAGAATTGAATGTAATAATAACATTTAAGGGTTCAAGTTATATAACCCACCTTCAAAAATGAATCCAAGATTCAAGCTCCACGTCTCCAATGGTGAATGAAGCTTTCACAACCTCCCAAGGCTCGTCCTCAAGCTTTTGAGTGAAAAGGAATGGCTAGGATTGAAGATTGAATGAAGAAAAGAAGAAATCAAGCATTGATTTTCGATTTCCACCATGAAATCAAGGTGAAAGGAGATCATGGATCTTACCTACAGGTTGGTGGTCATCCTCCTATTGATCCTAGCTCCATTGGTCATTTTGCAAATAAAGAGTGAAAGAAAATCCGAAAAAGAGTCTTTGGTTGAGTGGAAAATGAAGTGTTTATAAAGGAATTTCAAGGAGAGAGAAAGTTGAAAAGCAATCCTTCAACTCCCCAAATTGGTGCCACTTAACCCCCTCTACTCCTTGCATACGAAGGCATCCTCCTTTGCCTTTAATTCTTCTTCATTATCCACAATTTAAAGGAAAAGCAATTAAGCACCTTAATTCATATAATACTAATATCCCATATTTGAGTGGATATTACTTTTAATTAACTAATGTGAGTGGGCTCTCCACTCACTTAGATATTTTCGTGGCCTTTACAAAGCATAAGGACGTCCAAACTTATCTAATTTCAACCATCTCATTTTTGGTTGAAGGGCACTTCAATTAACATATTTATTTTTGCATTAATTTGAAGTAAAGTTCCATTTATGCTTAAATCTTGATTATTTTAATATCAAGATTCTCTCTCTTCCCAAATGATTCAAATGAGGTGACCCTCTCAAATTCTTTTCTCTACATGATTCCAAGAATCACGAGGGGCCCTCTTGAAGTGGTATTTTTCATATTGAACCCTAGGTTTTGGGTAAATTGCATATTACACCAAAACTAGGTTTTAATGCACAAACATTGCTCAACTAGCTCTTTCTTGGTGCTCAGGCTTGTGGAAGCCATACCACTACATCATACTCATTCCTATGATGCTTCAACATCTGAGGAACATTTTATCATGTATAATTTGCAAGTTAACCCCTCCACTTGGGTAATTTGCACTTTAGTCCAAAACTAACAAAACATTGTTTCAACATTATTCAAAAAGGACTAAAATTAAAATATAAGTTCCTCTTGAGCCTTAATTACTTTTCAATAAATAAGAGCAAGAATATAATTAACTTTATTAATCAAAACATCTAGGGTTAAGGCATAACCCAGGTCAGGGATGTTACAAATTATAAACCCCTAACAAGGATTTCGTCCCCGAAATCCCAGGTAAAGGGAGACAAATATTATTCATTCACTATATCATCAGGTCTCCACATAACATCTTAATGTCATGGAGATTCCATAGAACTTTGATCACCACAAAGCTCTTCCATACAAGATTATTTTAGAACTTGTCACATAGGAAACATACTCTACTGTCCGTTTCATTATTGACTGTAAAGTCAATTCTGTGTCAGGTAACACTTTTCTGAGTCAAGGAAACATTATATATATAATTTATTTAATTGAGGTGTCAAACCTCACTGATTTATCACCTTTCTCAACTTATAACTTAATGTGACATGATTCTTGATTCTGGGGAGTCTCCCATACTCCTTATTCAATTAAGCATTTTGCTTCCAAAGAGAGACCAGAGTTACATCCTTATTGATGTTATATTTATGCAAAGCATAAACCCCTAACAAGTGATGTCCATACTATTTTTATGTAATTTGACTGGTTTCATAGTTAGTCAATCCAGGTAACCAACATAAGTCATCTAATTAGGAGTTATGCTTTTACTTTTCCATACCACCTGATATTTCTTAGATACTAGAATTTCTTACCTTGGTATCCATTACATGTGTCAAAAACACATCACATATGCATCATTCTTTCACCTTGGGACATTACTTATTACACATATCTTTATCTTGGAACCAAAGTCCAATATGAACTGATACTTTTCTAAGAATCCATCATTGGATTATTTCTAATCCATGCACATCAAGTGTCATAGTACTCACTTAGTTGCCATGTTCCTGAAAGGAAAGAACATAATGGAACATATTCCTTTTTATCACCCCACCATTTCCTAGAGTTGTTCATCAAAGAAGGGACATGTGTTTAGTTGGGGAAGTCCACTTAGCAATCCTTATTTAGTTGGGAAAGTCCACTTAGCAATCCCTATTTAGTTGGGAAAGTCCACTTAGCAATCCCTATTTAGTTGGGAAAGTTCACTTAGCAATCCATATTTAGTTGGGAAAGTTCACTTAGCAATCCCTATTTAGTTGGGAAAGTTCACTTAGCAATCCCTATTTAGTTGGGAAAGCTCACTTAGCAATCCTTATTTAGAGGAAAGTTCACTTAGCAATCCCTATTTAGTTGGGAAAGTTCACTTAGCAATCCCTATTTAGTTGGGAAAGTTCACTTAGAAATCCCTATTTAGTTGGGAAAGTTCACTTAGCAATCCCTATTTAGTTCCATTATACTCACTAGATTGTTTTATAATGACTACTTGATTAGAGTAATCAGAAAGATAACAATCTAAGAGTTTCATACTTGCCCTATCTCCAATAATCATATACCTGGCCAGGGTATACAAGTATTGAGATTAGGTAGTATGCACTTTATTTATTATCACATTCCTCACTTTTATCATCATTATAAACACAGGATTTATCATTCCTGGATTTTCTTCAGGCATCACTTCTATATTTCATCCTTTTTCACAAAGATAAGAGAAATTATAAAGCATTTAAAGGAATACTGAGTAAAATGTAAGTTCTCATCTCCTTTGTGTCTTCATAGGACTAATCAAAGGAATCTCAAAACAACTACTTTCTTATTTTTAACACATAGAATCATGAAATGAAATATCAGAATGAATCTATTTCATTTGACCTGTCACAACCCGAGGGTTGACTATTGCATCAGATTGATTCATTGCATAGAACCTCACAGTTGCTTGTTGTTGACCCTGTGCTCGATTGTTGGGTGTTGATGAACCAGTTTGGGATGCTTGTCCACGTCCTCTAATGTTACTAGAAAACTGCCTCCTTTGTGAGCCTTGCTGACTCTGCCTCTGAGGTTGAGTCACCATTGTATTCCCAACTGGACAATCCTTTGCTAGATGTCCCGTTTGTCTGCATAGGTAACAAACCTTGGTCTCAGAATAAGGTTTGTGAGGTCCAGTCACCGATGTTGATGCTGTACTGGGAGATCTATTCGGAACAAAACTTTGGTCCCTACCCCTACTTGACGTCCATTGCGTCTGGGTATTGAATCTTGATGGTGCTGCCGATGCAGAAAATATCGGCTTCTTAAAACTTTCAGATCTTTGTCCTTGAAACTGAGTGTACACCTTCTTACCACTGGTATGTCATTTCTCGATTTCAGACCTTTCTATCCTCCTTACCAACTCCACAAAAGTGGCAAACCTCTCCCTGTTCTCTAAAGAAGACACATGAGTGGTCAGTTCAGTGTTCAACACCTTCTCAAAACGCCGAATTCTTTCCTCATCATTAGCTGCCATATGCAGACAAAACCACAAAAGCTCCATGAACTTAGCTTCATACTCGCTAACGTTCATCTGTCCTTGTCTGATCCTCTCAAATTGAGAGATCTTCTCGTCTAGATACGTCTTAGGGAAGTATCTACTGATGAATTCTCATCGGAATACCTCCCATCCAACTTCTTCACCTGGCCTCTTGCCCTCCTCAATCATCCACCAATGGCTAGCACTCCCCTTTAGAAGGTATACAACATGTCTTACCTTCTCAGCTTCTAGAATATCAAAGATCCTGAAAGCCTTTTCCATCTCCGTTAGCCACAAATCAACATCCGCTAGATCAGCTGTACCAGCATAATCTATGGCTCCAACCCGGCAAAGTCTCTCAAAAGTCTTGTCAGCTCCATGTCCATCATGGTGGGCTGGTGCCCTAGGTGCAGGTGGTGGCATCCTATCAGCCAGGTGTGTCATAGTTGCCATAAACTGGCTAAACAGGGTATGGAAGGCTGGATTCTCTATCATGGCTGGGTTATACTGAGGATGTTCAGGTTCTGGTTCATCCCTATTCTGGTCCCTTGCACCCCCTCTTGGTGCAGCAACACTACTCTCAGCAGCATGTTCTTCATGTGATCCAGACATCTTCAAGTTCTTCTTCTCCTATATGAGCAGAAGATACTATCAGATAGACTGGAAGACACTTAGAACAGCCTCAACAACCTTAATCCTATGTCTCTGTAGACTCAGCGAACCTAGAGCTCCGATACCACTAAATTGTGGCATCCAACTCAAAAAAACAAGATCTACTTAAGCGAAAGCATTCGTTAGCAGTGGATTACCAAAAATCACTAAAAATTAAAACCATTTGACAAAGAGATCCACACATAGTAAAACTCTTTCATAAAGAACTGAAGTAATTTAATTACATACTAGTTCACAAGTACATGTCATGTATCATCTTTTTCTGAGAATTACAAGCATCAACTGCCCTGCTAAACTATACACATGCATTATAAAATCTCGAGGCACTAAGCCAAAATCTCAAAAGCACTAACTATTACACCGAGGACCCGCGAGTATAGAGACGACACATAGGACTTTCTAAACATATATACAAGGTATGACAGCCAGTGTTTCCACCTGAGAAATCACTGCCGTTCTCTTCTACTGTTGCTGTTGTTGTCCTTCACCTACTGAAGGATTCCTGCCTCCTCATCCGCATCCACCTAAAAATATGGATCCCACGGGGGTGAGACAATTGTAAATTACCCCAGCGAGAGATATAACTCTCCACCAAAACATTATTATTGAAGTTTAATAAGATAGATCTAGATAGATGAATCATAATTGTTTCACAGCAGTTAATTCATTGTCTAACAGATTAGAACATTAGTCTTATTTTAAGCATTTCAGCTATAACCTGATAGATCAACATTTCACTTATACAATAAGGAATATGAAGAACATGTATAACATTTATTCTCTATACTAAGAAAGATAATATCAACCAATGATTCTCGTATTTCAACCTTATGCAAATACACTACACGGCTGATTGTATTTTACAATCATACTTAATTAATACCCTGAAAAGATCATGTGTCTAACTGAAATTAGCTTGCCAGGGTATATTGACATCTTTACTATAGATTTATAGCCGCAACATATACTCTCTTCAGGCTTAGTTCACACAGCTAATGCCTGGTATTGTTTTGTGGAGTCATGGCCTGTAGCCATACTCTTTTAATAAAGTATTGGGATCTTAATCCCTCATCTAATCAGGTATATTTCCATTTCTTAACAAGTTCATCATCATGATTATAGAATATGGGTATTCAAACCCTCAGTTAATCATATAATACTTGTTACCACTTGTCAGGTAACTTAATACCTTCAGGTCATTTGACTAAGGTAATCATGATTCTTGCTACACAAGCATTCTTCATAGCTCACAAAGCTCAGTTCACCTCTTGTTACCTCTTAGTAGGCAACAAGGCATATTATGGCTCATTAACAACTTTAATAAAAGAAACATCATAGGTCATACCTGGCTATGTTCATCTTCTCATGATACCTACATGGTTAGTACTTCCTGATAACAGTTATAATGCTCACATATCAGCACCATGCAACATAAAGTAATACCACTAATCCCTTTTTAGGGTTAAGATTTATCTTACATATCATCACCCTCCATTAGGGTTTTTCATAAATAACCATTTAGGTTCTCAAGATCGTATTATTAATGATCGAGCCCTATTTCATTGCTTCACACAGCTAGGAGCCAACATTGATAACATAAGCATTTAATCATGCTTATTTATTCTCATTACTTATCATTGAATGAATTATCAATAACAAGATATAAGTTCCTCTCTCAACTTTACCAGAATATGATTACATCATACTTTATTGATTTGGATTAACCTTTTCATAAGGCATGTTATCCTACACTTATCAAAGTGCATTACATCTCAATGTAACAATTGACATGACACACTTCATGTGTTACTCATCCAAGTATATTGGATTTAAAGTACATCAAGGTGTATAAATCTTGAGGTGTTGGATGTGATATCTATCATATCTTGATGTATCACTTCCCTCATCACCTTTATCTCACTTGAGTTCATCATCTTAGCTTGTATTAGGATATTTCCCATCCTAATAATTTATGCACCAGTTCATTACATTTATCATGTAATGTATTGGTCATAAGTCACTTATTTAGAATATGCAACCATTGCTAATGATATGGACTCATCTTTGAGTTAAGGTAGTATTGATATAAAGATATCCATTATCAACCTCTTTAGGTATTTCACTTATCAATATATTAGTTACTATTCCACTATTAGGAATAGGGTTTTTCATCTTTATAAATTAGGGTTCACATAACATCTCCCCATATTTGGGTTTCACATAACATCACTCTACATTAGAGTTTCACATAACATCCTTCTATATCAGGGTTTGTCATAGCATTCCTAAATTTAGGGTTTCACATGTCATCACCCTTGATTAGGGTTTCATCTACCTTCTCAATTAGGGTTTCATGATCTCTTTACAAAGGATCATACCCTAATTACCTATTATGTTCATGTTGAAAGTGATGAGGTTTAACCATTACATGATTGTCATTCATGTAGGAATTCCTCTCTCTCTCATCCTCTCTAGGATGTCAATTACTTCAATCTTAATTAGATTAGGTCCAATCAACTTGAATGAAGGGTTGTCACAGCATATTAAGTCATTTCTTTCATAAGCATCAAGAGTTAACCACTCAAAAGGTACTAATTACCCTAGTACCTCAAAGGTACAACCATTGTAATCACCTTTGATTTACATCATTAATAATCAAGTAGTTAATTGACCTTTAATCACATTAGGTGTCCAAAAGGTTTGACCAGTTGAATCTCAAATGGTCTTGATTACTTAGACCCCAAATGGTCTTGGTCACTTAGACCCCAAACGGTCTTGGCCACTTTATATCTCAAACGGTCTTGGTCACTTAGAACTCAAACGGTCTTGGTCACTCGGACCTTAAACGGTTTGAAACCGTTTGGCAATTAACCCTTGAAACCGTATAAACAAAACCATATAGAAACTGTATGAATAAATCACCCTTGAAACCACTTGGGTCTCCAAACAGTTTGAGACCATTTGATCTCAAACGTTCTTGAGACCGTTTGATCCTAAACGGTCTTGAGACCGTTTGGTCCAAACCCTCTCAAAACTGAATGGACCAAATAGGGTTTCCACCAATCAAGTCGATTTAGGGTTTCAATCATTGAACCTCCTATCAATTGAACCATTGAGTCATTCTTCAATTAAACCATTGAATCACTCTACAATTGAACCATCAATTAGGGATTTGAAATCAAGAACCCATTAATTGTTGACATTATGGAACTAATTCCATTGAAACTATTGAATCACCATCAAACCATGACATGACCTGACCTGACCTCAAATGGTCTTGAGGTCATTTGGCCTCAAACGGTCTTGAGACCGTTTGGTGTCAAACGGTCTTGAGACCGTTTGACCCATCCAATCACTGAAATATGTTGAATACAATTAGGGTTTCTTCAATAACCTGATTTAGGGTTTGTACTCCAAGAACCTTAAAGTATTGAACCCTTGGGAATTAATTCAATTAAGTACTATTGGATCATAATCAACCATCCACATACGCATTGATTCTCCAAACGGTTTGAAACCGTTTGATATCAAACGGTCTTGAGATCGTTTACTCCCAATCGATCTTGATATCGATTGGTTCCAATGTTGAAACTGTTTGCCCATGTACTTTATTGAAGTGTGTGCTTATGATGATGTCATCATCATCAAGCTTGAAACCTTCAAAATCTACTTCCATTCTTATGGTAATTCATCAATTTGATCAAAGGAATTTCAAGAAGAACAAAATGAACAATAATAGCATTTAAGGGTTCAAGTTATATAACCCGCCTTCAAAACTGAATCCAACCTTCAAGATCCATGTCTCCAATGGTGAATGAAGCTTTCAAAACCTCCCAAGGCTCGTCCTCAAGCTTTTGAGTGAAAAGGAATGGCTAGGATTGAAGATTGAATGAAGAAAAGAAGAAATCAAGCATTGATTTTCGATTTCCACCATGAAATCAAGGTGAAAGGAGATCATGGAGCTTACCTAGAGGTTGGGGGTTGTCCTCTTGTTGCTCCTAGCTCCCTTGGTCGTTTTGCAAACAAGAAGTGAAAGAAAATCCAAAAAAGAGTCTTTGGTTGAGTGGGAAATGAAGTGTTTATAAAGGAATTTCAAGGAGAGAGAATGTTGAAAAGCAATCCTTCAACTCCCGAAATTGGTGCCACTTAACCCCCTCTACTCCTTTCATACGAAGGCATCCTCATTTGCCTTTAATTCTTCTTCATTATCCACAATTTAAAGGAAAAGAAATTAAGCACCTTAATTCATATAATACTAATATCCCATATTTGAGTGGATATTACTTTTAATTAACTAATGTGAGTGGGCTCTCCACTCACTTAGATATTTTCGTGGCCTTTGCAAGGCATAAGGACGTCCAAACTTATCAAATTTCAACCATCTCATTTTTGGTTGAAGGGCACTTCAATTAACATATTTATTTTTGCATTAATTTGAAGTAAAGTTCCATTTATGCTTAAATCTTGATTATTTTAATCTCAAGATTCTCTCTCTTCCAAAATGATTCAAATGAGGCACCCCTCTCAAATTATTTTCTCTACATGATGCCAAGAATCATGAGGGACCCTCTTTAAGTGGTATTTTGCATATTGAACCCTAGGTTTTGGGTAAATTGAACATTACACCAAAACTAGGTTTTAATGCACAAACATTGCTCAACTAGCTCTTTCTTGGTGCTCAGGCTTGTGGAAGCCATACCAATGCATCATACTCATTCCTATGATGCTTCAACATCTGAGTAATATTTTATCATGTATAATTTGGAAGTTAACCCCTCCACTTGGGTAATTTACACTTTAGTCCAAAACTAACAAAACATTGTTTCAACATTATTCAAAAAGGACTAAAATTGAAATATAAGTTCCTCTTGAGCCTTAATTACTTTTCAAGAAATAAGAGAAAGCATATAATTAAATTTATTAAGCAAAACATCTAGGGTTAAGGCATAACCCAGGTCAGGGATGTTATAGGAACTTTCACTTCAATTAGGAGAGTACAAGCTACATCAAGGAGGTGTTTGTTTTTCCTTTCAGCAACATCATTTTGTTGTGGACTATTGGCATAAGAGGTTTGATGAACATTTCCTTTTTAGATGCAAATCTTTTGAAAACCATGTTGCACATACTCAGAAGCATTATCGGTGCAGACAAATTAAGGGGTAGCAGAAAAATGAGCCTTTATTTCATTCAAGAATTTGAAGGAAACATCTAAAATTTCAAAGCTATCTTTCAAAAGGTAAAGCTAAGTGGCACGAGATCAATCATCAATGAAGGTTACAAAATATCACACACCAGTACGATTACTGATATGACATGGTCCCCAGATATCAGAATGAATCAAATAAAACAAACTAGGACTCATGTTATTACAACGAGGAGGATACATAGAGTGGTGATGTTTTCCAAGTTGACAAGATTGACATGTAAACTTTTTAGAAGATAAACTAGGAAATAAAGACTTCAACTTTTTGGGTGAAGGATGACCAAGCCTCATGTTTCATTGATAAAGAGAAGTAGAGTTAGCCATAAGAGTGGTAGTAGGCAAAGTTAACGAGGTCTATAGATAGTACAAACCATCTCCACCTTCATATCCCCCACCAATCGTCTTCTTCATCCTGAGATCCTACATGGAAAGAGTGTAAGGAAAGAAGGTTACACTGCAGTTTAAAGATTTGGTAATTTTACTAACAGACATCAAGTTCAAAGGAAATATGGGCACAAACAAAACAGATTTAAGGAGATTGTCGTTAGCATCCCCTATTCCACTGACCAGAGAAGTAGATCTGCCAGATGCACCAGAGGATGATATGTAGATTTCTTTAGATGAGTGAAGAGAGTTTTATTACCAGTCATATGAGTCATGGCACCAGAATCAACAATCCCATCTTTTATCAAAGTTGAAGAAGCTTGACGGCAAGAAGGAACACCAAAGTGTTGAGCAATGTTCGCCTGAGGTGAGGTAGTAACTACAGGAGCGGCTTTGATCATCTTGTCAAGGTCATATAGACTTAGGGTAATTATCTGAGGAGAAGTAGCATTTGATGTATATGCAAATTCTCCATCAGTTTCATTAGTGGAGACTTGGTTTGCCCATCCAGGCTTTTCATATTTCTTCCAACATTTGTCCTCGATATGATTGGTCTGTTTACAGAAGTTGTAGTACCGAGACTGGAGAGGAGAAGAACCTCTTCCAAAGGAATGAGGAGGAGGAGGAGACCCTCGTCTGCCATTGTGAAAACCTCTAACCCGTCCACGAGTAGAGTTACCATGTCCTCATCCAGCAACAACAAGGGAAATATGTTCTTATTTGGTAATAGAAGACAATGAGCGAGATATCCGAAGGTAAACATCATCGAGCATGGGAAATGGTCCATATGCAAGGATTTATTGACGGACTGCTTCATAGCTGGGAGGCAAGGATGCCAAAAACTGGCATAGATGGACTTCATCTTGTTGTTTTGGTAGTTAAGTAAGATCAATAGATAATGGATTGTGGAGTTTGAGCTCTCCCCAAATACCTTTGAAGGTATCAAAGTGTGAAGAAAATGATGTAGCCTCGTCAAATCTGATAGAATGCAGGCGTTTATAGAGTTCAAAAACTCGTGAGGCATTTCCCTTATAGGAGTAGACTTGAGAAATATGATCCTAGGCTTTTTTTGTAGTGTCAATAAAAAGAAGATTAGTGGATGCATGGGATTCACAACTATTTAGAATCCAAGAGAGAACTTGAGAGTCACTCTGCCTATTTATTGTACTCGGCTTTCTTCTTGTTAGATGTATCATCTTTAGGAGGAGGAAGTTCGGTGAGATGCTCGAGCTTGTCGGAGGAGTGAGAATAAATTTGAAAGGATCGTGCCCATAAAATATAGTTGGATCGATTGAACTTGACCGAAGTGACATATCTAGCATGTATCTCAATGGTCTCAGAAGAAGATTAAGCCATGATTACAAAGTATAGCATAGTAGTAGTTGACATAAGTCGACAGATACAGGGACACAACATGTTAGGAAGTTGACACGGTCTGTGCACAGTAGATAGAAATCTTCAACGACAGGAGACACGGCATGTCAGGAAGTCAACACGGTGTGCGCACAGTAGATAGAAATCTTCAGCGGAAGGAGACACGATGTGTCAGAGATAGACACGGCGTGTCTGGCGGTAGCAGAGTGGCAATAGGTAGCATGAACAGAACATGTCAGGAAGTCGGCACAACGTGTCCAAGTCATGCAGGGCAATGTCTGGCAACAACAGTGGGTAGTTCGCTGAAGATGCATGGCGTGTCAGTTAGATACACAGCATGTACACGTCGTGCAGAACCAGCAGAAAGGTCACAAAAGGACCCAAAATAGATGGCAAACACTATGGTTCACCAAGAAGAAGGATGATATGTTGGATATATCCAATCATATCGATAAAAAGATTAGTAGAGCCCTATAATAGGTGGTCATGGATGACCACATAGATTTGTCGAATAGTTTTTCCAAATAGCAGTCTTCAGGGCATAAGACCATTGGAAAGACTGTCGACCATGTCCCTAGATCCTCTTGTTGGAGAAGAGGATAGGGTTAGAAAGAGGAGTAGATCTCCTTAGGTGTGATCAACAGTGTCAGTGGAGATGGAGAATGCTTGCGGCAGCGATGGTGGCTGATGGACGGGAAGAGAGAGAGAGAGAGGGCGGCGGTGGCTGGTGGAGATCAAGGCTAGGTATCTTTCTTTGATACCATATGAAAGTTGATTGTCTTTCTATATACATAAAAGAGAAAGCCCTCCCCTATAAATAAGAGGAGGTTGTACAAGGAAGCAAGCTGAAAACCCTATTAGGCCTCTTTATACAAAGGCCCATGTTGCAGAGCAAAGAAAAGACTTAAATAGAAATACACTTAAACAGTAAATGCAGGAATATATCTCAATAGCTAGACTAAGGACAGATTTGTACAAGAATTAGTGTCATCTAGGAAAAGATGTCTTAGAATTAGTAGAGGCTTCTAGTATGATAATAGACATAGGGGGGATGATAGCGACTCCCTTGCTAGACCGCAAACAGATATAAACGGGAATTAGCATCGTTTGGAACCAAGGGGGTCAGGGGAACAAGGAGGATTTCCTGCTTCTATGTCCTTCTTTGTTGCTTTGACGGTGGAGGAGATCTCTAGGGAAAACGGCAGTTGAATGATGGCTGGGACGAGCACTACCTGTAGATGATCGGGAAGAGAACCTTAGGGAAGAGACAACGAATAGATCTCAATGGGAATTAGCGTCGTCTAGAGACTTGGGGAAGCGTAGATGGCAGGAATAATGGTTTCGGCGCATATATTAAGATCTATATGAAAGGAGAAGAATGGACATGGAGGTCGAGAGGATGTTTGGCTGGAGGCTGGCCTAAGCCATGGAGAGATGGATCTCGCCTACAAATGGAAGCTCTCTTTCTCTATTGCTCTCTCTAGGAGAGAGAGGCGGCAGCTAGGGCAGTAGCAAGTGTGAAGAGAGGAAAGACTAGGTTAAGTGCCCAGGGCACACTCTGATGTCGTGTTGAAAGGTGTGAGGGGAAAACTCACTTGTGTTATTGTTGTATATTAGATATGGCACACCATGTCCTATATAAAGAAGAAAGGGTGGAGACATTACAGACTTAGGACTCAGGGCAAGCTATATGGGTCGAGACTCGATACACTTAAGCCCATTAAGTAATTATCATATTAACTAAATAAGCTAATAATATATTATAACATACAACTTCTGCAACAAAGCAGCCGTGATGTTCCATGTTACCGTTCTTCAGCAATACTATGGGTCATGTTCATCTTGCTTCTATCATGCCTCACAAAGAAAGAAACCATCAAAGATAATGGGCCTTATGAGTTGATGAATCTACATGCCCACCATAGTCTATGACATTATATGAAGTACAAACTCCCTGATACCTAAAATTGATCTTCCTTATATATCTTTACAACATTGCTTCACCTGACTACTTTGAGGTTGTCTATGGACTCTCATATCAACCCGTCAATTAGAAAGATTGATGCTACATCCTTAGGAGTTGAAGAGACTACCCGTCAAAGAAGAGGCTACCATGGATACAAGTAATATGAGGACAATTCTTCTTTATTGCACCTTAAGCAAGTTAGTAGAAGCTATTTTGTATTGGAGATTACGTGGCATATGGAGTCAAATGTGATTCGTGTCGAGTTTCAAGGAGCAGATCCTTCTTGTAGTCCTTATCAAGTTCCTTCCACAGTGCCTTGGCATTGCATTTTAATGGAACTTATATATGTCGAACAATATGTTGGACAAAGCCAACAATATGTGTTTATGACATGCACAATAATTTCAGTTTCTTGTTGCACCCATTTCACACTTTTCAGATCAACTGCATAATTAAAGAAGGACTATTGAGTTTAGCCACAATAAATAATCATACGGTGATCAACCACATCTTCAGGCGTTGTTAGTTGGTTAGTTAGTTACCAATGCCTGAGGGGGCGTATGAAAAGTATCAATTATATTTTTTTAATAGTTGGTAATATGACACCAGAATATATTGTAACAAAGGTTTAAGGAATATAATAAACAATAATAAGCGAGGTTGGGGCTATGTACCATGTTTAAGTCACACAAAGAACTTGCCTTATAGGATATGATCACCTTGTTACCCAGCGTGACTGTGATACATGTAATCTTTCCCATAATACCACATGTTCAGATAAGCACGCACCAAACCCAAATGAATAGCAATGATGACTTTCACTAGTAATTCAGATAACAAGGACGGTGGAAAGGTGTAAGAACAAAAGAAAAGGGGATGGAATGGTCAGAGTTATTCTATCCATGATCTGATTCATTTATCATTTGTTGTTTCCTTTCTTACATGGGAGCACATGGGAAAACCATCCCTGCTTTCAATCAAGGGACAAAATTAGAGTTTTGAAACCAGATTCATCCAGTTCAACTAGTTGAACTGCCACTTAGAAGCTCTAGCGGGTCGGGTGGGGCTGAAACCCATTTTTGACCAAGACTCAACTTTGACCAGGTGACCTAGTGATGTAGGACAGACACCGCCTCTACGCACTTACGAGCACAATCGTCACCCTAGGCTTTTACAACTTCCGTTATTTTATTATGCCTTTACCTTATTTTGGACTTTTTGTAAAGTCATGTGATTTAGTCCCACATCGGCTGCCACCCGTTCAATCTTTCTTTTAGAAGCCTATATAAATGCTCTACTGCATCTTTGTATAAACACAATTGATGAATGAGAATTATTTCCTTTAGTCATTTAGCCGTATTTATTTTAGTTATGTATATTTCCATTACCTGGTCGAGTTTTGCTAATTTTGTTTTTCCCTCACTAAATGGTCATGGGTCAACTTTAATCCCCTTCCACTCAACCCAAATATACCATATTTTATGATATTCATCGGTATTATTTATAGCTTGTTCTGAGCATTCATGTTTATGAATGGATGCATCGTTTTGTATGCTTAATGTTTTGTGATTCATCATCTCATATCATCTCATTCCTACATAGAGTAGATTATATATGCTTACCTAGATATGACTCACATATGTGTGTATGAATATATATATGCATATATATATATATATATATATATATATATATATATATATATATATATCATTAGACGCATGTGTGTATATATATTATTATATATATATGGTGTCATGCTGACATCAGCGAGTGGACCGGATGGTGGAACCAAAGACCTTTAGTCCAAAAGCTTTGTTGGGTCGGATATAAAACCTTGGACTAAAATGGTGGATGTCCGGTTAAACCTAACTGTGCATCTATGAACTTTCTGTTTAGTCACTTCATCAAAAAGAGATCAATTAGTGGTCCCTTTGAAATCTTTGAAGATGCAAACTAGACTCTCTGGAGATAGAGAAAATCAACACAAAAATGTTTGAACTGTTAACTGATTTATTAATATAAATCCATTCAAGAGGTCAAGATCGGCTTAGGGTGTTAAAGTTGAGAATGGCGGTTCGACATCCAGTCTAGGGTAGGAATCAGGTTGAGTTAGTTGTAATGTCTAACAAGTAAATGAAACAGAGTGACGTGTGGATCCCAGTGAAATTGTTGAGGATCTTCATTGGACTTGAGAGAGAGAGATATTTAACCCGTAGTGTTAGAAAAATTAAATCAATCAATTATAGGAGGTCAAGTTTGCTTAAGGTTCAGGTTAACACTAGTGGTCGAACAAAGAATTCGTATATGTTCCTGGTTACTGTATTATTGATCGACAGATATAAATTGGCAGTATCCGCAAAATCTGCTAACCATCAATGAAACGCGTGCATTGATCTTCCTTACTTTTGACATTCGTGTCAGATCTAAGGATAGCATGCTTCTAGCCTCGGCGGCATAGACCACATCCGCGTCGTCGCCATGCACTTCTAACTTGGCATAGGCGACATCCCCGTCGTCGCCATGCACTTCTAACTGGGCGATATGTTTCACTTCTCTCATATGGAAAGCTGCTGCTGCTGTATTTCGCAGCTATTCGGTCGGCGGTTTAGCAGGCAGCCGAGGCGGCTGCGGCTGCGGCAGAGGTCGTCGAGGGTGAGGTATGGTGGAAGATGTCTCAGCCACAGATGTTGTTGCATCTGCTCTGCCGGACCCTTACGTGTTCTACGTACCCTGAGGCGCTACAGTGCTCTACGACGAGGAGGGAACTGCTACGGCTGCAGAAGGCAACTGTCACACCGCTCTCAGTTCTAAAGTCGAGAGAAAACAAGATGCTTCTGTTTCTTACACCGCCTCCACCTCTTCTTCATTCTCATCCAATGTGAGAAAGCCGTCGTGGGGGCAGGGCATGGCGATAGTGTCGCTGTGTGCATGGCAGCAGCCATGAGCACATAGCAGCAACGATGAGAATGGATGATGGCAACGGTGAGTTTATGGCGGCGGTTGTGAGTACATGGCAAGTTGGCAACGCCGGGACTAGTGCATGGTGGCAGCGAGAGTGCATGGTGGCCGCAGTGATGAGTGCATGGCGGCGGCCAGAGTGCATGGTGGCGGCGCTGATGACTACATGGCGGCGGCGAGAGTGCATGGTGGCGACGATGACGAGTTCATGGTGGTGGTGAGTGTGTGGTATGGCAGAGATGAGTCCCTCGTGGCAGCGGAATTAGACCAGAGATAGTGGTGGCAACACTGTGTATGTGACTCAGATCGATCGTCTCATGCGCGTTCTTAACCATACAAAATCACAAAGCGAACAACATGTTTATCCATCCATCCATCGATGATCCTCGGATGGAACCGCATTGTGAACGGGAATGATAAGAGAGTGTGTTTGTGAAGGGCAGCCGTGATGCTTACAGCATTGCGCAGGTCGGGGCCGAGTTGTTGGATGACGACGGCGAAGCTCCGTGAGACGCGTTGGAGCATGGTGTATGAGAACTTCCAGTGTGGTTCAAGCGGGATCTGCTTCTTGATCTTCCTTACTGCCACCTTGAGCTTCAGCAGCGCCACTAGGTCCTCTGGGTGTTCCACTATCACGCCAACCACGCCCATCTCGACTCCCTCTTCCCCTCGACGATGATGCTGACGCCACTAGGTCAGGTCCTTCAGAAGCCGCTGGCCGAGGTCGTGTATTTAAGTAAAGATGGAAACTAGAATCGGGTGGTTAACGACGATTTAAAAGAAAGAAGAGTTTTGAAAGAAAAAGGGTAAGTATTGTTTATTGATATGGGGTTAGAGTATTGTTTATTGATATTGTTTGGGACTTACCGAGGCTACTATGGCCGGACGAGTATTGTTTATTGATATTGTTTGGGATCATTGTTACGTATTTTGGCATGACTGTCTCGAGTAGCCTTCGTCGCTTACGAAAAACATTTGAAGACAACACTATAGTGCTCTAATCAACCTCTCGTTGTTTGATTCAATAATTTATTCAGTGCTTTCGGATTTATTGAGAGAGACACCTGGGAGAGGGATGACTATATGAATATAACAATACAGAAGGATCGGTTTGCTTTGGACCTGTCCAAGCACGAGCATTGGTCCACAATCTGGATGGACTCGACTGAATCGGATCAGACCGAGAATCGATATATACAAAAGTATGGAAGGTAAATTGAAGCGTGTTGAGGTAGAATTCGACCGGGACCTGACCGAGGTTGGACCATTTGGTCAACAATCAGATTTTTTTAATATTTTGTAACTTATTTAATATTAAATCTTTGATATTATTAGTTACTTCGAACCGTTGTTTCACATTATAATCAAATATTTACACTAATATGTATTTTACTGTACTTTTGACATAATATAATCTCATATATAAAGACATTCTACATACAAAACGGTCGGTTGTTCGGTCCATAGCCTAATCGGTTTTGGACCGAACCGGTCCATGGACGGAATTTAGAGAATTTTTGAACTGCAGACCGAACTCAACACAGTCTAAGACCGAATTGGGCTGAATTGACCAATGCCGTCTGATTTTACTATTTAGACCAAGAGTTGTCCCCCCCCCTACACCGCATCACCAATGGCCAATTGTCCTTCAGGGTGTTGTCAGTCGGCTTTTTCCTTTATAAATCCGTTGTGGGAAGAAAAACGTGTCTGGCCTAGCAAATGCCTTGTACTCCAATAAGTCCACAAATACCTTGTACTCGGCAATAGATTCGGTGAACATGAACCAGCCTATGGAACTAGGCTGCGGCATCTTGCACCCTCGCCGGTCTGATTATGCATGGACTTGGAATGGGGAATGATCATGAGAGAAATGTGTCAAATATTTTCTTCCACTTAACGCTATGCATCTGTACATTACTATAATGCCAGCCGAAACAAACGGATTGGCACCGAGCTATTATGACGACGTTACTCTCGTCTCCTTTGCATTTGCATATATGTGGTTGTACATGTACGAGGCTAAATTGTCTTCATCGATTCTGCTAGTGCCAGGGCTAAACAAACAGAGATAGCACGCTTGGCGACCGACCAGGTGACGTGTAGCCCCAAGTTTTTATGGCTCATTAGCCATTTCTTTTCAACCGCAATTGGCATTTTACATGATAAAACGGAATAACATGACAGAAAGTATCCTTGTATGGTTTACACATCTGGGTAGAACCATCCTCACGGTATGCATTCTTTAGAGTGGCATCAATGTCATGCGTTTGTTTCCTGTTTGCATCGTCACGTAGTTGTCATTGCACTGCCAAAAGACATCAACAATGAGACCTAATATGAAATGGGAGAACACTTACAATAATGTGAGTTTTGTGACCAGAAAGATATAATACAAAGTACAGTAGTCATTCATTTTTTTTTTCAAAAGTTTTACATTGTTTATGCATAACTCCACGTTATTACATATGACATATACATGCTCACATTCTTCAACATAAAATAAATTAAAATTCATCTATAAATGTCATGATATCAAAATTCATTTAATACACATCTAATTTTTGTACATCACAAATATCTAGCTTGGGTGGCTGACAAACAATTGAAGATGGATAAAATGACAACATCGACGAGTGATGGCGTGGTGTTGTTGTCACACTGACTGTCCATGATGGAGGATGTGGCATGGGCGTGGTAGCGTCATGGGTAGGGCGACAACGTCGGGCTGGCGACGACATGGGCTAGTTGGTGGCGTGGGCATGGTAGTAGCGCAAGGAAATATGGCGACAGAGAAGATAGCAGAAATCAAATTTAACTATCATATTACCCTTATAACAGTAGATCCTATCAACAACTATATAATAGAAATTACGGTTTTAAGGATATACATGGTCCTGGAGCAAGTCCAGCAACAATCTCCTCATCGTAGTATGTTGGCCATTCTTAAAGTTGTAGTTGAACAATGTCTGCAGCAGCTCCTGGTTGATCACCATGGACAACAACTTGACATTGTACTCCTAGCAGCAGACAACGGCCTCCTCATCTCTATAGTAGTCCACATAGACCACCAGGAACTCATGTCATTCTAGAAGAATAGATAAGGAGTTGCCCCTCTACGTTGGTGTACTATCACCAACTTTCTCTCCCACAATTGTTCTCCCTTACTATCCCTCCCTTTATCTTGTAGGAGTTTCTTGGATTCTCTCAGTTACCACAACTAGAGAAGACAACAATTCTCATAAGCATTGAGTTGTGTCTCTAGGAAGCCCCCCATACCCCTCTATTTATATGAGGTCAGGGTCAAGGTTCTCAGTCTGTGTGAGAGTGGAAGGGACCGAAATTTTCAATTTTTTGTAACCTACGAGAGGCAAAATGATCAGTTCACTGGTGAACCGATCATTTGGCATGTGAGCTGATCGGTTCAACCCTTGAACCGATCATTTCGTCATGTTTCTGAATCGAAATTGTATTGTCAATTATAATTTGGTTAATGCACAACATGACGTAAGTACTAATCATTGATGCAATCGAATTAATCCATGAACTGATTGGTTCATCATATGAATCGGTCATTTAATGACCTTGAGCAGGTCGATTCACTAAGTGAACCAGTCGGATCACTAAGTGAACCAGTCGGATCACTAAGTGAACCAGTTGGATTATGTCTTGGTTCATCCATATTTCAGCCAATGTAATTTCTAATCAACCTAACACTCCAACCGATCGGTTCAACACTTGAATTGCTCGGTCCAGAGTCAAGTCAGTCAATTTTTGTTTAAGTTGAATACCCAAACACTTTAGTAATCATGTTAATCATTCATGAACAAACACCTATTCCAAGTGTATCCTATGTGTATGACCCTTTAGGTTCCAAGTTACGTTGGTAGTGAATGTCCACAACTAGTTTATGACATCACAAGCAAAGAGTGGTATCTAGCAACATATCATTGCTACCCAAGTAAATGGAAAGTTGAAGAACAACTTCAACCTACAATATGTGATTGGTGTTACATTGTTTTTATAGTTCCTTCGTCACTGATATCCAGATTGAAGTCGAGGCATGAAATAGTCATCCTCTTCAATATTCAATCTTTGTTCCTTGAACTATAGTAGACTATCTGAGATATATATAGGTTCAATATCACATATTGACTCATATGTGCATGGCCATGCATTTCTCAGTCTCGCTTATCAAGTAGGCAGGATATCATACTCATGTAGGAGGGACAAATCCCATCTACATCACTCACAGTCATCTCCATGTGTCATTGTGCACCCAATCATCAGATATCATACTCATATAGGAGGGACAAATCCCATCTACATCACTTACAGTCATCCCCATGTGTCACAGTGCATCCAACCATCATCTTTATGGAAACCCTTATTCAAGGTCACGATGGATGATGTCAAAGTACACTGAATGACATGTGATGAGTGTAGTGATTTTAGGTCAAATAACCACAATCACCACCAACACTATGAGATATGAGTCTGACTATCATGTAATGTCTTCCATGTGTCACTCTCATGATAGGTCTTTCTGATACACTATTCTCTAATAAGTATCTATGTGTTTGGTTTGATATCACATATCATGATTGATGAGATTCTATCATCAACCAAGTCACTCTCTAGTATTATGTGTTATTTTTGTCTATCAGCCTTCTACAATAACATCCGACTAGGGACATAACAAGAATGTATATACTGTTGGCATTCATATGATCTCATTGTTCAGGTCATCAACCTGAAGACATACGTCATTGAGTAATATCATCATTTAGACATATATTATGTTACATCAGTATCTCATAATTGAATATAATAGAATAAATTGGAAGATTTCCATTATTATAAATCAAATCATTTATAAGTTATTCCATTACAATTATCATATGATTAGCTCTCTGGGCATAGATACCAAAAAGTAGCATGGGCACGGTAGCAACATGGTCTTATTACCACAATGACAATCAAAGGAGGAGGAGGCGACATGGGAGTGGAGGTAACATCAAGTAGGAGGCAGTGTGGTGTCGTGGTCACAATGACGAGTGATAGAATAGGCAATGTGGGTGTCATGGAAGAATGGGCACGACGGCGGCGTGGTATTCTTGCCACAATGAAGGTCAACAAGGAGGAGGCGGCCAAGACATGACAACGACATGGGTGCGATAGTGGCCTAGGGTGGGAGAGAGTTAGGGGAGACTTGGGGAGAGAGAGTGTGGGATGTCTTTTCATAATGCATCACTCTGCTTATTTGCCTTCTTGTAATATGCCTATTTTCAACTAGCATTGTGTGAGAATCTCCTTGATACCACATACAAATATTTTGCAAACCACTGGGTTTCATTGCTTTTGCAGCTTTTAAGGTTGGAGTGTCAACATTAGTGTGAAGATTGTGTTGTATATTAGCACCCTTAAATTTTTGGCACTTCCATGCGGTATACATGTAGGGAAAATCAACCTCCTCTCCTAACCAACTCACCAATTACTCATGTCACAAAACCACCCCATGTTGTACTTGTTGCACCTGCAACTCTTCACACATGCTCTCACTTGTCTTCCATCTCGTCTCCCCATCTAACACCGCATTTTTTTACACACATGCACATGAGCGGAAGCATCAATTCTTAACTCATAGTATTGTTGGTATATCACATATATTGAATATCAAACATAAGAAACAATTAAAATAATAACCATCATCAGGCATACTTCCTATTCTCATTCTCAAAAGTTTATATTAAAGGGAAAATTAGTATAGAGTAATGGAATCATATGAAAACCAAAATATAAACTAACTAATATTATATTAAATGAAACTTCTATGGATAGTAGTACCGCACCAGGGCTCTCTATAACTATAGTCTTTCCTTCTATTGAAGTCTCTAGATCTATAACTTCTCTTGTTCATCCCATGTGAACATCTTGTGCCCACCCATGCATTAGAAAATTGATAATGAGTAAGTGGCATGAGTATTCTAGATTTATGAAATTTTGGAATAAGAAAATAGCCATACATTATTCTTAAACATGATGCATGCAATCTAACATGAAAAACTAAAGGAAAGTTGAACGTGAACATATAATCATTCTTTAGGTTTATCTCTTATCTTTTTACGTAACTTATGTTGGAGACATGTGCTATAACATTCTAGAATCTAGGATTGTATCCTATTCCTATAATTAGGAGATTAGATTGCTTGGTTCCTTAGATTTGATCAAACAAGGATAAAAATAAAAATAAATTTACATAATAACTTAATGATGTGCCAACATGTAAATAAGTTCATGTAATATGTTACATATATTTTGTTTACTAACATGATGGCTAAATAAAAATGAATAATATGCTTTGGAGTAACAATTGGTAATTCCATGTCCTTAAATAATAATAATGTCTGATAATTTGAATAAATATGTAATTAATGGACTAAATAAGTAAAATAAGTAATATTTAGAATTCCTTACATAATAATAATATATAAACTGTTTTGTAATGATGTGGACTTATTAGGACTCAATTAAGTGAATGTTGAAAATAAATATATATCACTTTAATAAATATAATGCTATGCTGATATTTTGTATGATTTATTTTTGGATTATTTACTTGGATTTTCCTGATATCCTATAATCTCAGGGATTTTTCTATCATGCGACTAATAGTACTGGATTTTCAAAAGTCCCAAATTGGTTATCATTACGCCTATTCTACAAATGTGGAATTTATTTGTAGCTGTTGGATTTGGATCGTTCTATTCATGTTCATCACTTTCCTTTCGCTCTGGTTCACATAGGAGACAACTTGGTTTCCCCTTCCCCTATTCTTTCTCTTCCTCTCCCTCTCTCTATTTATTTCTTATTTCCCTCTGTTTTTTCCCACACGTTCCTTTCTTCTTCCCACACTGGATGATCCTATTATTTCTAGGGTATCATTCTTTGTACCCCACCATGGTCAATCTTCTCACAGTTTTCCCTATTCTCACCCTATTCCACACCCCTTCCCTATTTCCTCACGTCAATAGGTAATTGGGTCTCTATAAAGTCATCCCAAATCCTTTTCCTCACTACTAGACATGTTTTCCACCATCTTGTTTCCCCCTCAACAGTCTTGGATACTCGCCCAAATCTTTGTTTCTCCTCGGTGTCCACTTTGGTCAGGGGGTGACATATCTCTGATCGCTAAGTCACTTGGAATCTGCCCAGAACTTCTTCAAGATTGCCATCGAGAGTTGCTTGCCACTTAATTTGATCACAGGATAGATAGTTTGATTTTCCCTCTTTTGCTCATCATATTCCTTGTTGTGCAATTGATCCAGATTCCTCATGGTTAGACTTGTGTTCATATTATTTTGACAGCGTTCAACTTTGTCTTGAAGTTTCAAACTCCCCTCAAGTTTTGTTTTTAATTGTATTTTCTCCAGTAGCCAGTTTCCATGCTTTCTTGGTTTGTGTCCAACCATGGTGAAGACTCACTCCTAGACTCCTGAGCATCACAGGACATTTCGTATGGACCTCAAAGATCAATGGGGAGGGGTGATGGATTGCCATCATCCTTCGGAATCAAAGTTGGTAACGTAGTTTACCCCTGACACTTCCTTTTCTGACTAAGCACCATGACTGAGATACAAGCTGGCATGGTACAAAAAGAAGACGAATTGCCAAAAAAATTTCCCATTTGGGCCCCTGGTTTGGGTATCACTTTTCTTGGGAAAGTTAGGGATATTATTGTCTTCCCCCCCCTCTTTGTTTTGTTTCATATAATTGAGTTGTGCGCCTAGCTAGCTAGAGGCCTAGAGTAGGTAACACACCTTAATAGGGACCAACTCAGTGGGGTTTTAAAGAAACAGATAATGATTTTACATGGATTTTTCTTATTGGTGCGTTATTAAAAAATTCATAAATAATTGTTTAGTTCTCAAAAAAATGAAAGAAAACATGTTTTGGAAATAAAAAAACAAGATCTACCCAGTAGTATTATTTTCATCACCTAAATCCAAACTAATAAATATGTGATTTTAATGGATTTTCCTAAGTGGATAGAAATTGTAAAATCCATAACTGAGAAGCTATAAGTCAGAAAAATAAAGTAAAATACGATATAAACTCAGAAAAATATAATCTACAAGATGGTATATTTTCATAACCTAATTCAATAATAACATAAAGTCTATTTTAGGGTCTATAAAATTAATGAAAACATAACCCTAATCTCATATATGCCTTGAATATATTGCTTGTGGACTAAGATGGAATTAAGGTTTTGACCTGGGATATATGTAGACATCATGTGAGGTATGATAGAATCCCACATTATTTCTATATTGAGCAATTTCTAGTTCCTCTCTTTCAATGTATGATTACATTCCCTATGTTTCTATATTGAGCGATTAACCCAATTTATCTCTCTCTTGATAGACTACACAATCTCTCTCTTATGAGAATTTAATTCCATGTGAACCATTCTACTTGATTGTGATCTTATGATCATCCTACCTTGTTGAACATTCTTTTTTACTCTAAGATATGTGTTGCATCTTGAATAAACCCTATTTGTGAAATTTAAACCATGTTGTTCCTCATTGTGAGATGAAACCCAAAATTTTTCCCACTTATGTGGTTGATGTTTATTTTGTTTGTTTTTGTGATGGAAATATTATTTATTCAATAAAAGATTAAACTTTATACTTGCCTCTACATTATGCATGACCTATGATTTAGTACCCCTAGAGTAGTGTAATTATTTTGGGTTTTTTGGTTGTGTTCCCATGTTATAGTTTTCCAAATAAAGGTTGTTTGTCCCATACTCGGGTTGTCTACCCACTTCTATATATATTGGGGAGTTTGGTAGTACGTCATTCTCTATTAGATTCTAGGTTGTGAGGCTTGCTATGTTTATCTCACATGCATGTCAGTTGATATTCTTGATGGATTGTGTGCTCAAAATTTTAGATGTGCATTGTGTGGCACGACCTTTATGTTTTATTTATGGCAAGTACTCCTCTTGTTTATTGTCTTTTGTAATATATATTGTTTTATGTCTAGTTGGGTAGTTCTTTCCCTTTATATGGGAAACATTATTTATTTGATGTTCTTTATTCTTTATACTGCTCAATCCATATTTAATATGCACATACCAGTCTTTATGTTGATATCTTCTACTTTTTCTCCTTTTTATGGGTATGCTTCCAACCCCAGGTGTAGGACTTGGAAAATTGGTCTTGGTGACATGGAACTACTACATGGAGCTCTTGGGAGATAGAGCTGGGATAGTTGGATATCCCTCTACTTAGATCCTTATGTGGAAACTTTCATGTAGACCCTATATGGGAGATGATGATATACTTTTATAAAATTGAATATAGTCATGACTTTTATTCTGATGCTATATTTTGGCTCTTTTTGTATATCATCATTTGAGAATTGTTATGTCTATTCGATCATGCTTGTTATTATGATTTGAATAGATGAGTTTATTTTCAAATTAAGTAGAGAGTGGATCCCCTCTCGGGTCCCACTCCTTACATGTACTCTGGTACTTGGGTCTCATGACATGCACTCTAGTGCATGGGTCATCTTATCTGAGTCGGCCTGTACTAATGACTTGGGCCTCATGACCTACACTAAGGGCCTAGGTCATGTCTCTTGAGTTGACCTACACTAAGGTCTGGGTCTAACTCTATAATCTTATGACATCATAAATCTTAATTTGAATCTTAATGCATGAATCTTAATGTGTGTTTGGAATCATGGAGGTTCCAAGGATAAAGGAAACAATACAACTTTTCTTCTTGTATCCTACAAGCATATCTCGTCGACAACAATTTACATAAAAGGAGGGTGCATGAGGTATACCTTTGTCATGGAGTAGGTCTAACAACGTCCTCCTCACGTGGTTGTGCATGGCGTTCTTCACGTGCACGGACATTTCTTGCTACCATCCTTTGAACGCAATCGCACACCTATGTCTCTATGTAGTTCACATGGATGGATTGTAACTCCTCATCGTGCTGCCTAAGCCGATAGGAAAGGAGCCATCTTTTCTTGAAAACATGCTAGTGTCATGGTCTCTCTTCTTCTCTCTCTATATATATCTCTCTCGGGGACGATGACGACTAGGGTTCACATACAAGAGTGTGTGTATAAAATCCGGCCATCATGCCCCTATAAATAGAAGAGGAAAGGAAGCATGGTTTCCCAAAAATACTAGAAAAATGGAAGGATGTGGTTGCGTTTAAAATGGGCTGCTCGTGGACTGTTAAAAATACAATTAGAATATTTTAGAATCATGTTGTCAATTAATTAAACCATTAATCATATTAATCGATTAACTAATTTTTGGTCATCTGGCTCTATCTGATTGATCGGGGTTATCCAATTGACTTATCATATAAGTCAACAATTTAAGTTTAATTATTTGGCTTAAACCTTTTAACCAATTAACTTAGATCATATTCTAATGTTACTCTAGTTGATTACTTAAACATTTTAGTAATCAATTTAACTCATAATATTTCAATCATGTCCACAATTATACTCCTATTCTAATGCATCCAATGTGTGTGATCATGTAGTTTCCAAATTACATTGACAGTGATATTCATAATCAAATCATGATTTCACAAGTAATTATTGGTATCTAGAAAGACTTCATTGCTACCCAAGTAATTGGAGAAGTTGGAGAATAACTTAACCTAGTATTGTGAGTAGTCTTATAGTGATTGTATAATCCCTTTATCCTTGATATCCAGATTGAATCTGAGGCTTGGAAATGTCATCATCTTAATTTTCCACCTTTGTTCCTTGATCAAGAGTAGACTATTATGATACACATGAGCTCAATATCATATATTGGGTCACATGAGCTCAATATCAAATATTGGGTCACATCAGCATGGCCATGAATTTCATATCTCACTCATCAAGTGATTGGTATGTCACTCTAATGTCACTCTAATGGGAGGGACAAATTCCATCTACATCACTCACAATAATCCAAATGTGTAACAATGCACCCAATCACTACTTGTATAGCAACCCTTATTCAAGGTCACGTTGCGTAGTGTTAGAGCACATCGAACAATATGCAATCATTATAGTGACTTCAGGTCTAAGGACCACAATCACCACTGCCATATTGAGATGTGATTCTGACATCCATAATTGGCTTCCATGTATCACACTCAAAGTGGGTCTATCTAGTACACTTGTTCATAACAAATACCTATGTGTTTGATTTGATATCCAATATCCCGACTAACAAGACATAGTCATCAATCAACAGACATACTAGTCTTGATCTTTTATTGTTGTCCTAATATTCACAATCACATCCAACCAGGGACTAAGACAAGAATGAATACTCTTAACATACACATGATCTCATATTCATGTCCTCGACATGAAATCACATGTCATTGAGTCATACATTCTCATGACATCATTATATTCATTTATTATCCCATATTGAAACAAACACAATAATTGGAATTGCCTCTATTAATATTCAATCAATTACAAGATCTGGAAACAAAAGAGCTTTCTCAAAGTTTACAACTGTCCATTATGACCAACTTTTTAATTCAACAATCTCCATAGTGCTTTCAATATTCTTTGGTCAAAGCAGTCTTGATATGCATTAAATTAGTTATTGAAATTTATTGACAATATGTAGACAATTAACAATTTTAAGGCATTGTCAAAATTCATATTGTTATTTTTTTCATGTGATTTGTTCATATTTTTCTAAATATGTTGTACTTTCAGTGGTCAAATATATTTATGAGTTTTCCATGCTTTCCAAACAATGTGAAATTGTTGATTTATTTCCTTTTATCACCATGACCACCTTGGAATACAGTTTAAAGGACATAGATAAAATTGTGTTGTGTTGTATGCAATCCAAAAGTTAGATTTATGAATCATGTATATTCATAAAAAGAACAAATGAAAAAACTTTAAGAATCAAACAATTAAAGACATATCATGTGATGCACATTGTCATCTTTGAAAAATCACGACCTTAAGATATATTTTTGATCTTTCTCATAAAAGATTATTGTTGCATAAAAACATTTTATAGTGCTCATAAATTGACTTTAAAAAAAATTTGGTTGTCTTTAAAATTGGTGTTTAGATTCATTATGTTTCTTGATCTCTTGATCTTTAAAAATCTAAAATGGTTGTTTTTATATATTTATATATAAAGATTTTTGGTTTTTAAAAAATATCTCTAACTTAATGGTTCAATTCTTAGTTTGAGATCAATTTATAAGAGCATGATATTAAGGGAGCTCAAAGTTATCTGACATAAAATTGTACATATATATCAAATTTTTAATACTTCCCATACCAATATGGGCTTAAATCCCTTATATTTGGTCTAGAGATTCTTTGTTGACCTCTTTTTGTGCTTAATGGATTTTGTAATCATTTCTGGGATAAATAGGGAAATCATTTTTGGTTTTGTCTTTGTTTTGTATGGCAAATATCTTTGTCATTGAGGACTTGATACTCCTTGCATTGGTACCGACATATTTTAAAAAAAATGGTGTTTTTCATGGCATCTCTATGTCATGGTGGACTAAACATTCTTTACTATTGATCTAGAGTATCTTTTAAATTTTTTTAATGTTCCTTGATCAAATATGGCCTTTTGTCTATATGCCATACACTCTTTTAGGAAATGCTATCCAATTTCTTTTTGGTACATCCATTGTTTCAATTGGTACATCTTTATTGTTCATTGAATTTATATTCCTTCCCAAAATGATTATCTTGTTGAGGGGGAGTGTCTCCTTAAGGGGGAGCTTTGGTAAGAATAAACCCCTTTTGACTTCAACAAAGGGGGAGAAAAATTCCATGCAGATAGGTTTTTGACTGTTTGAAGGTATGACGATCTAATGTTTCTACTTTCAAATTATCTTATGGAAATATTTGTCATCATCAGGAAGGAGGAGATTGTTGGCTTATTGGATATGTCATACTCATGTTTCAGTGATGCAAATATTTCCCTTTTTTTTTACTAACAATGCAAATTTAGTATTTTAGGTGATCAAGGAACTTAGATAAGATTGCACATCAAGTTGTTTCATGAATTTACCATGTATTAATACTTTTTGTACAACTTGCTAGGAATGATGTAAAAATAAATGATGATCAGCCCTATCCTATTCTAAACCCTTTCTCACACTCACATAAAGTATTTAAGATAGTTAGGTGCCATTAGAAAAGTCTTTTAATATGTTTTTCAAAATTTAAGATATGCTTTGATAGTGTCATTTTCAGTCAAACTCTTCCAGGACCAAATTAAGTTTGGTTGAACTCTTCTTGGACTGATAATTAGTCTACGGTCAAATCTACATTTATTTTTCTATCCATTGTAAACTTATCTTTCAACTTCTAATGGCTAGATTAGCATTTATTTTGGTCTAAACTCTTACAACAGCTATATTGATCATTATTAAGTGTTTCCTATATATAGGAGTGTCTTATAAACACTTAGGACACACAATTTACATACATACACGTGAGTGAACCATTTACATGCTATCTTTTCCAAAGCTTAGAATTATATATTGCTATCTTCAGATCAAAGCCATAGCTCAAAGTACCGCCATACTCCACCAAGTATAACCTTGTTTATCCTTATGGAGAGATTGATCATCACTTGTTTGTAGAAAGATTTGTATTGGATATATTAAAGAATTGTAATTCTTTCTTCCTATCTTATTCACCATTAATGTTCTTAGTGCTAACACTTGCAAGAAGGTTGTATCCAAGGAGGAGGCTGGTCAAATCTACTCTATAGTGTGCTTCCAACTACTTCACAGAAAGAAGGTTGTTGGGAAGCATTATTGGAAGCTACTTCTTGTGAGAAAGGTGTAAGTATTCCTTGGACTAGAAAAGGACGGTTGTCTTGAGCCACAAAAGACACCTGTTGAATTTCTATATTTTGTATCAGTTAATCAAAAGGAATAAAATATAGGTTGAGAAATCCTAGTTGGGAACAACCAGGTAGTAGACTTACGTCTTTTGACAGAACCACTCTATTTGTGTCTCTTGTGGTTTGCCTTCTTTGCCCATATAACTTGCTTTATATTTTTGTTGCATTATCTTTTTAAGCAAGTTGCAATAAAACCTCCTTGTGTTTTATATTGAATAAGTTTTTATATAAGATGTATTGACCCTTCCGTCTAGATCTATCACCTCTTTAACATGGGATGTTGATTGTCCCCTCCTCTCCACCATGGTCCAGGTGATTTTTTACATCATCCTATTCTAATTGCATAATTGAAATTTACCTAGAGAATGGATAGAAAGAGGCATGACATGCAATCCATATGCATGTCACATAGTTTTTTATCAAAAAAAATTATATATTTTAGATCACACCACAATAATGTAATTGCCATATCCACATCCACCAAACAAAATCAATTTTTAATGTGTTGCACGGACTTATGTAATACATATCATATCATATATGATATTAGGTGATTATCATAGATACAAGTTTGCACATTAAAAGTCCAACAAATTGTTTGTAGTTTAAAATCCAAACTGGCATGAGAAGCATATGACATTGACTTGGATACCATTGTTGGATTTCCAGAAAGGGGGCGTAACAGAATAAGAAAATTTTTCCTATATACCCAAGTCGTTGGATCCGTTGTAGCTATTAAACATTGGTTGAAAAAAGATATAAGAAATATAAAGGTGATACCTTTGCGCACACTACTTTTCTAACAAGTAGATGTGTCTTATGTTGATGAAGAACTTGAACACTCAGACATAGATCCAATTCAGCCACAAAGAAATCCAAGTAGATCACCAATGCTTTTTTATCGCCCGCTAAGAAACAACTTGTTGTCATATTGTAGAACATGTTCTCCAAGACTCTATATGTATGCCTTAGCCTCTACTCCATCCATTCCAATGAGGGATCACCTTATAAACCACCTTGTCCACCAAATTGAAGAAGAACAAGAGTTTTTGATGTGCTAGCTCTCTTTTTTCTCTTATCTTGGGAAGTAGTCCTTAGGGTTTCGTCCATTCTCCCAGATAGAGAAGTTTGATGGCCAACTTGTCTCAAGTTTTCTCAAAAGATATGTCTAATGTCTTACACCCTATGGAACACACCCCCTTTATGTAGGAGAGTCATGGGCTTAAAAAACCCTAATTCCAATCTCTTTCCTAACTGCAATTCATAAATAGTTTAATGTTAAAATATATCATTGCCACCCAAGTAATAGGATTGAGTTGGAGAGTAACTACAACTTGTAAAGTGATCAATGTTTCCAAGATTGTATAATGTCTTTGTCACATATATCTAGATTGAAATTGAGGCATGGAATCATCTTCTTAACATTCAATCTATGGTCCTTGAACCAGAGAAGAATATTTGAGATAATGTAAGTTCAAAATAATATCTTGAGTCACATTAGAATGGCCATGCATATCATAGTCTCTCTAATAAGTGGTTGGGGATATCACTCCAAAGGAGGGATAAATTCCATCTACATCACTCATAACATGCCCCATGTGTCACAATGTACCCAAATACCATGTTTTTGGCAACTTGTATTTTAGAGAACATTGGGATAGTGTCAAAATACACATAACAACATGTGTTACGATAGTGAGTTCAGGTCTAAGGATCAAAATCACTACTGTCACATAAAAATATGACTCTGACATTTCATTACATGACTTCCATGTGTCAATCTCAAGGTGGGTTTGTCTAGTACAACTTCTTCTCTAGTAAGTATCCATGTATCTGAGTTGATATCCAATATCAAGACTGAAGAGACATAGTGATCACACACCATACATGCTAGTGTTATTTATTCTTGTTGTCCTATATTATCCACAATTATAACATATTAAGGGCATAACAACAATGAGAACTCTATTTATACGTATGATCTCATTTTCAGGTCCTCAACCCAAACCATATCTCAATGAGTTAAAAATTCTTAAAACATTATTAGTTTTATTCATTAGCTCAATATTAAAAAAACATAATAAATGAAATTTCCTTTTATAAATAATCAAATAAAGTGCAAAGTATCTATTTTTCAATCACTACCCAATGGCTCTCATGGCATATAACCAACAAAGTCCATGATCTTATTTGTGAAGATGTTGAAGGAGTGTCTATAATTGTCAGGGAAGGGTAAGTCCCATGACAGTCACCTTATTGTGACTTATTTTTCTCTGCACCCCCTCATTCCTATGTTCCTTAATATCTTGCTCCTTAAGAATCTTGATTAAATCCACTAATGAATCGTATTTTGAGTGAATGAAAAATCACATTGCATGTTACTCTTGATCTTAATTTGATTCATTAACACATACTAGAGTAGTCTTCCTAGGGATCCTATTTATGTTATAAACAAATACTAAAAGAACCTACCAAGTAATCCCAGTTTTATTCAGTCTCATGTACCGGGGAAGACATAAAGACATGACATTGAAAGTTATTATGAATCACATGTAATGATATGAATAATCTATAAATAGAAGTTAAGTTGATCAACATTTATATTAGTGGCTTATATTACTAGGAAACTTGATAGCTATTACTACTCATTAAGATCATCTCTCTATTCTCTTTCTTAAATAATCCTTTCTATCCTATCTCCTTTCATATGTAATGACTCGTTGGTTTATTAGTATTTATCAAATTTGTGGACTTAAACATTGCATAAATTGAATCTAGTTTGGTTTCAACAATTAGTTGTTTAATATATGATGATGTTCCAATTATTTTGTCTTGTGCATGTTTTCCAACATCATTAATTGTATTACCAACTATGTTGTGTGTGCTATCATATATGTATATTCTAGTTGCAAGCTTAGCCATCTTACTACATGGTTGTTGATAATATTCACTCTACTCATATGGTTGGTTTAATTTGTATGCCAATTGAAAAATATCAAGGCCACTCTTTACTTTTCTAGTCCACCTCCTATTTATGTAATATGGTACATTTTTCTCATCTACAAATTCCCAAGATAGACTAAAATTTCCTACTTATCTTCATGATGTGCAGAAGTAACTATCATTCAGTTCTATGCATTCAACGATTGCACTCTAATATTGCTTCATCGTAAATCACATAGGCTATCCACTCATCCAATCATCCACCAACATAAATCTTTACTACATAATGACAAATCTTATTACCAATATTTTACATGGGAGTGGACCCTAAACATACTCCTTAATATTATGGTACTAGTCCTCAAATTGATGAAATATTCTTGGCATATACACAACCAACATAAATCTTATGATTAGGTTGTATGCAGAATTGTTACTAACCAAGTTGTCCTTTTTGATGAAAACTTTCCACATTATCATTAATTATTTGACTCACAACCTTTCAATTGAAATGGGTTAAAAATTGAAGAAGGTTGTGTTAGGGTAGATGAAATTTCTAGTTATACCATTACATGATTCACTAGTTGAGTAGTTCTCTTACTGACACTAAAATTTTATTTCACCCAAGTTTATGACTATTGTATAAGAAATGCATGGGTTCTTTCAATACATTTATGTGTCCATTAATCAATAAATATGCTATCTATTATTCTACTAAAACTTGAACTTGTCTTCATGGTCCATTTCATACATTGAATATACAAAAATATTTGAAACATAGTCTATGTATCATCGAATGAGATTATTTTTAGCATCATAAAATGTACCATGTTCTTAGGGCATGGTCAGTATCTGGAAGAGCTGTATTGGTTGCAAAGGCAGTGACAACATCTTGGTTTGTGAAAATAGCAATATGATATTTGTTTGGCATGCATTTGAAGAATTGCTTAAATAACCACTCAAATAAGTTGCTTGGTTGTCATAATTGCAGCTGCTAAGACTCATCCCTAATGATGATGGTTAATCACAACCAAATAAACTAGAATATAGAATATGGAAGCATTGACAATCAAATAAAATATTAAAAGTTCATGTTCGAAACTATCAAGGATTTGAGTAGATAAATTACAAGGTTTAGAGTATAAAATCAAGAAGCATTCAAGTTTTGAAGTAAATAAGGATTCAGGTGTCTAAGTAACAAGAATTCGAGTTTAAAAGTAACAAAGTTTTGTATCCAACAACAACAAAGATTCAACTTTAATTGCACTGATTTTGAATGCAAAAATCTAAAAAATATCAAAACTTTTGCAATTTAAATACTACTATAATAAAACTAACCTACACTTCATGTTCAAGAACTAACAAGGTTTCAAACTTAGATGCACCTCTTTAGAATGCAAATCCTAACATTATTTCAAAATAGGTACAATAATAAATAGAATAATATATGACTGGATTTGGTGCAAAAACAAACAAAAGTTCAACTTTACATGCACCTATTTTGAATCCAAAACCTAACATACATTAAATATCTATGCACATATAAATGAATACTCATGCAATGCAAATAAAATACATATGTAGTTGGCATTAATTCTCATTTGTTACACATAGAATATCGAATACGATGGAATCACCAAATAATTGATAAACATACTTCACTATAGAGTCTAACCTAAATATTTTCTCTCACCACTCTTGAATTCAATATTATAGTAACAAATGGATTGCAATATGACATTTTATGAAACTAATTCTACAATATTGTGGCTTCTCCTATCTGCATATGTTTTCTCCTCCTCCTCCTCCTCAAATGGTTATTTAGACCTTTGAACAAAAGTTGAGGCTTTCATGACCTTCTTTCTTGGCCTCCTACACCAATTCCATGTGATTATCTCAACTATATACTTGTCTCTTTAATAATACTCACAACTACATCAAATATTTCAGATACAAGGCGGTTTGATAATAGAAAATGTGAAAACTCTATTAGGGGGATTATGATTATGCTCTCAAGCACAACTTTTGATTCTTTACACACTTATTGAAAGATCCAAAAGAATTCAAATGTATGTTATGCATCTAGTTTTCTCCTCTATCTTACATATCTTACATCACATGTTGCAGTGATAAATTGTGAGCTTTTGCAATTCAGGTTACTACTCTTTCAAAATCCATATATGTAGCACACATATTTTAGGTATATAAACTTGTTTGTGTCCATGTTCTTTCCCATGTATTTCTTCTCAAAATTTCTTGCCAAAGCCTTTACATTGAACATAAATTTTGTAGAAATCACAATCCTCATTTACTATACAAACTTTAACTGAATCCAATAGTTGACATTTTCAACATCACCTGCATACAAAAACATAGAAGGTCATATGCATTTAAAATTTTAAGATATAAATAGCATATTATAGAATCAGGATTCAACATATTTCAAACAAGGATATAATGTGAAACTATCTAGGATTTTACATCTTTCTCAATTATAATTCATTTGTTCACTAACTAATATTTTATGTATTGAATTTCATGAATTAGAATTATTAACTTTTGAACTAGGATTTACTTGATCACTAAACTAAGGATAAGACTACTATGGGCACAAACAAGAATTCTATGATTTTTTTAACAAGGATTCAATTATTGGCTAACTAGGATTAGGCCCACACTAAGGGTGAGATTAGAATAATCATTCTTTTTATGCTAACTAAAATCAACCCTTTTTCCTTTCATTTACATGATGGTAAACTAGTAAAAATTATGCAATTGTCTTGATACACAAGTTACCAAAAGTGGATCAAAATATCAACATTTAAACTTATCTCTTATAACATAATTGTTATAACTAAGTAAAGTACATGATATACAACATCTATAGCTTATATATCATATAAAACTTCTTTCATTATCATATTCACACCCAAGACAAGAGGAAGTATAAGATACCATCTACCCAGACTAAAATACTCCTATTATACACACCTCTAGTCTATTTCTCTTTTGATTCATCAACCTTCTAGATTCTTCTATTAATATATACTTTTATTCAAAAAAATGTTTCGTTAGAGTGTGAGCTATTTGTTGAATTAGGAAAAAATCTAGTTAATTAAGATCATATAGATATATGATTGATTAAGTGAATTACTAAAATATGTAGTATAAGAATGTCAAGTACAGTTGAATGGAATAAGTAAACAATAATTAATCATAGAGATGTGGTAGTGGATGACTGCATAACAAAAATGAACTAAACTAAATCATTTGATCTCTTATTTATCTTTTTAGACCATGAACCCACTTGAGGTGTCAACAATATATGAATGCATCACAAAAAGTTATGACTTCATCATTCATGACTTAGGGTGGACTTGTGACTCTAATCTACCAATCTAGATCCCCGATCTATAATGGGATTTGCCACTTATAGCCTTAGTGTCTATATATGGTGGCCAAAGATTTGAACTCCTCAAAATTTAGGCACTCACAGAGAGAGTTAAAGTACTTGGCTTGTACTATCAACATTACTAGTTTTACAAGGGATTGACTCGTTGAGTAGTAAATAAACTATAGAACTAACTATAAACTAGGAACGATTGGGTTCTTAGGTTATCCTTCGATACCAAACCTAACTAGAAAGAGCTTTGGGCGTAATTCCTTGCAACCCACTGATATGACATGCCTACATAAACATGGATTTAGCCAATTGGTATGCACATTTACTCCTTCATAGTGCAAGCCTTCATGGTAGATTCTAACTTGTTAGGTACATAGGTGCATCCTGCCAGAGGTGTGTACACTAATCAATTGGGACCTGACTAGATGTGCCCCATGAGATCGGGACACATAGTGGGATGACTTTTAAAATTTATAAAGACCTACACAGACACACTCACAAACTAAAACACTACACCCGCAAGTGTACACGGTCGTGTCATAGTATAGGAGGGAGGAAAGTAAAGGGTTGATTCACAAGGAGAAAAGGGGGCACTAGAGCTAGGTTAGTTTTTGGGCCAGGTTCCTAATGCAGAGTCTAGGGTTGAAGGGTTTAAAGATTGTTTTGATTGATTACATTAAGTTGAACAAGCAAGAAATGAAAGGAAGGCAAACAAGATTATAACCTAAGTTAACCCTAGACAGTTAATTCTACTGAGCAAGAAAAGACAAGATGAGCAAAGAAAAGAGCAAGCTACACTAAGGCAAGAAACAAAAGTCTACACTACAATAAGCTAGCAAATAGGGCAAAAGAGCAATTAAAGACCTAAACTAGCAAGAGCAAATCAAGAATAAGACAGGAAGCTAACTAAGCAAGTAAAGAACTAACTAAGCTAACACTAGCTAAGTATGAAGGCAATTAGGGTTTTAAAGAAATAAAGGGATGTGTGGGCTTTTTGGGGGATGCTACTATATCCCCAATTTTGATAAAATTGAATGATATAAATATAAAGCATGTTTAGATAAATAATTTTCCTGAATGGTATTATTTATGGAATAATATTATCCTTGTGACAAGTTAAAGAAATAAAAGGACTTTTGTTTGCAATAATCCATTAAAAAGTTGAACAAGAGAAAAGAAAGGAAAATTGTAAAAGAAGTCTATGGAAGGGAGTATATAGTCAAGTCAATGAGAATAGGAATATTTCCCATATTAGTAAAACACGATCCACAATTATCTTACGTATGAAGTTGCGAGAAAGGGAAATGTTGACCTCCCTCTCCCTTCCTTTCATGATACATGGGAAACCTTTGGGGTTTTAAGTAATGTGCCTATATAAAGAGATCATAGGTAGCCCTCTTGCCACCAGGAACACCCTACCTCTAGCCGTCCATCTTGGATGTGGCTTTTCCACCATTCCTCATTGTGATACACCCTTCCTCATCTAAGACTCCCTAGGGTTCTCTTTGAGGAAAGATACATGTCAACCCAATGAGCTAAGGGAGACAATGGATGATCTGCTTCAAGTTGCTCTATTTTGACCTTTCGATGGGAAGCAATCACAACCTCCTTCATGACCCAAACCAACGATGCTCAAACTGGAACCATCCCAGCAACACCATGGACTCCACCCCCTTTATCCTTGTGACTGCAACCCTTGAGTGGATAGGACCAACTCGTTGTGAGCTAGCGCTACACGTGCGACGGCTAGGGCATAGAGAATATGAAGCCGCCGGTGGTTTGTAGCTCAGCCAGGCGGAGATGAGGGTGCGGTGGAGAAGGAGATCCGGGAGGATGACTGCCTGGATCCATGAAGTTTCCAAGATGACTCTGACCTGCTCTGTGTGGCGAGGAAGCGGTCGTGGCCCTCAGATACATCTTCGCTTGGGTGCAGCACTGGGGCAGAGTGGAGCGTCGTCCACCCAGCCTGGGCGCCTCCAGTGTATCTGAGATTGTCAACAGGTCCGGTAGGATCCCGTGGAGCGGTAGCTTCACGGCTCGACCGTCGGCCACCCAGGACCAACGGGTCCGTACCCGATAGGTGCTTCGCGGCATGCATCATGAGACGGGGAGGGGGCAATGCGAGGTTGGGGATGAGGTCGAGCAAAAGTACCGGCATGCCCCTCGGTTACTACAAGCTAGGTAAGGGTAATATGGTTAATTCATTCTATTTTTAAGTTACCAGCCTTGCAGGTGTGGGGTTGAGATGGTCGCTAGCCATTGGCCAAGCATGGGCCCACGTGGCGCATAAGGGTGTATCAAACACTAATGTGTCAGTCTGTGATTGGTCCAAATCAGTTTATCTTGCGAAATGTGTAGTTAATTCCTGGTAACATTGTTGGTAATAAGTTATATATGAAACTTGCTCAGAAAAATGAGAGGAATCCAAATAAAATACTATCAGAACCTGCTTAAGCTTCATGTTATAAAAGTATGCACAATACATGTCTTAATGTGTTTAAGTGAAAAGAAGATCTAGACTTTCTCTAACATAGTGCTTAATTAAGTAGATTCATTTATGTTAAGATAATACCTGATCTAGACATGTATAATGAATAAATCCCTGATAATGATGAATGATTGATGATGCTATATTAGTAGTCTTATTCATGTTGATTTAGGGTTTTGAAACCAATATAGACATCTTTCTATGATCATAATGTGAGTAATATGATTTAGGTGTCATGGGTAATTTAATATGTTTAGGTTGTTGATTAGGGTTTCACCTAATATGCATAACTGAAAGTGTAATCTTAGAAACCATGATGTGGTGGAATTAGGGTTTATAACCCTAATCCCTGGTCCAAACATGAGATAACCCTAAACCCTAGCTTACGAGTGGATCTAGATCTGAGTAATGTAATGTGAATACAAGGTGACACATATGTAGTATGTATATTTCAGATTAAATGCTTTGTTTCTTGGATTTTTGGATGCACTCTTAAAGTATATGATGTTCTGCACAATTTCTGTGATGGCATAAGGTACGTGGTTACACTTATGAATACATGTATCAAATTCTGAGATTGTTGATGTTTCTCGATGAGATTGAACAACAAATAATCTGCTTGCTTGTTTATTTAGTTCTTGCAAACAATAAAGTTCCTACGAGTATCATGTAAACTAAATAACAATATTCTGAACCCTGGGTTAGACTGATCTTAAGGGTAATGCACACGAGCCCCAGAGGGACATTGATTACACATAAGGTATTAGACCAGATAAGGGTTAGAATATGAAACTAAGTTTATGTTCTTATATGCAAGACAAAGATGTTGCTTATATATGTATCTATGATTATTGAATGAACCCACATACCAATATAGAAATATACTGACCGAGTATTTGTTTGTTGGAATTTTTGGTATCAGATATACTTGATTCGTGGACATGAGGGTACATATAAAGATGTTGAAGATACTAGAGTTATTCTTGAAGGTTTAGTCTTAATGGTTTATCTTCACACATTTAAAAGTTAATTCTGTTTAAAAGTTATGTAACTCGTTAGAGGAGCTTTTTATGCAAATATGTAATTATTTGATCATTATTGAAAATTGTTTACTATTATGTATTATTTCTTGAATATGATCCTGGAATTTATTAGTAATGATTTGTGACTTTAAGGTCTTTTAGACACTCAAAAGTGTGGGTCATTACATTTGGTATCACAGCCCAGATTCATCAACTAATACTTAATAGTTTATAATTTCAAATTATCCTTAGAAATTTTAAGAGAAAAATTAAGTTCCTCATCTCAAATTTTCATCTACTTCTCATCTTGTTGCTTAAAAAGCCTTGAAAGGAAATTGTTAATAAGAGAAGTAAAATGTGAAAAGATGTAACCTTTTGTGTAGGTCCCTCTAGAGAGGGTAAACACTAGAAAGATATATGTATGGGTGAGCCCTTTCTTAGAGGAATGACTTGGATTAGGGTATGAAAACTCTAGAAGGTCAAGGGTTATGGAAACTCTAAGAGTTAGAGTATAGTCCCTAACCCTAACCCTAAAAACCTTAATCTTAGATAATGAACATAGTGTGGTGGTATGGGACACTACCCATGTGAAACTTGAAATAGATAATAAGAAAGATAAAGGGATGGGTTTAGGTAACCCAGTCTCCGAAGTAAGTGTGCATGAGGAGCATAATGCTTATGTAAGAGGTCTTAAGAAATATAAGAACCCAATAGTTATATATATATATATATATATATATATATATATATATATATATATATATATATATATATATAAATGCTAATGAAAGTTTGAATATAACTTTCTCAAACCCCTTATGTTGTCTCTATAAGTTTGGTGATGGTGGCCAAGCCCCTAGAGGGAAGGTCAAGGTAGCACCAAGCCCTGGAGGGGAAGGAAACCCAAGTTCATTGAATGCACAGAGACCATGAGCGGGATATTCTAGAAATTGAGCAAACATGGGTTGATATGTTATAATGATAAAAGTTATGCCTAATGATAAAAAGAAAGGGGATATCTATGAAACCTTTAGGGTTAGAGTGCCAACCTGGGGTGGGTCAACTCAAGAGTGGGAAGATGACCTAGGAGGGAGGGAAAACCTTAGATCTTGGGATCAGGTTGTGTCTAGAGAGCCTAACCCCCTCTTATGAGCCAAGAAGGCACCCTAGGCTAGGACTTTCCCTTAAAAGGTAATTAAATAAACATATTTAAGTACTGAGACAACCTTAATCCTCACCTAAAGGGGTGAAGAGTTAAAAAGAAGAAGAAAAAAAATGAGAGAATTTACATTCTTTGAACCCAAGGATGCCATCTCTGTGTAACAACCAGTCAAGCCTAGGATTGGGAAGACCAGTAAGGCCTCAAGCCCATGAGGGAAGGTGGCCTGAGTAGACGACTAAGCCCAGGAGGGAAGGTTATGAAATGGTCAAGCCCCAGAGGGAAGACCAATGAGGCACCAAGCCCAGGAGGGAAGGTGGATTAAGTGGATGACCAAGCCTAGGAGGGAAGGTTATGAAACGGTCAAGCCCAAGAGGGAAGACCAAGCAGGCACCAAGACCAGGAGGGAAGGTGGCCTAAGTCCATAATGTAGTAGTTTAGGATCAAGCCCAGGAGGGAAGACCGACATGGCACCAAGCCCTGGAGGGAAGGTGGACTGAGCTCAATGTTCGGACAACACTGCATCATGTCTACTTAAAAGTGAGAGGTGAAGGCAATCCTAGTTAAAGAATTAAAAAGAGAATAATGTGCTAAAAAGATGTGATATCTCAAAAGAAACCCTTAGGGAGGGTAGAGTCCTAATGCAATCCTAGGGTCAAGTAGGGTGTATTAGAGGTACAGGACTGATGGGTTGGGATTTGATATGCCCTGAATGCACATGACCATGTGGTCGGGAGGTAACAACTATGTTTATCCAAGGTACATGACTCAGAAGATTATATACCTCCATGAGGATCATGTAACCTAATGGGTGAATGTGAAAGGCACTCTCTTGATGCGTAAGGATAAGATCACTCTAAAAGTACCTATACCCCTAGAGACCTCGAGGATTTTGCTAAGGCTTATAATGATACATGAGATGTAAATATAAAGATATAAGGAAGTCACGAAAACTTAAGAGGAGTTGTGCCCTAACTTAAGAGTAAGAAAAGGGACACTTGACTTCATGGAATATAAGAATGCTACGGAATTAAGAGAAAGAAAGTTTAGAGTCATATAGAGCATGATTCAACTTAATATGTTTTAATTTAGGAGATATATCCAAAAGAGAGAGAATAATCCAAGTACCCAATAAAGTGACATGTGTTTCCATATGTTCTTTAATGGCTTTTTGTGTATCAAATAAGTAGATTTGGATCATGGATATATGTTTTAATGTAGAAGAAAAGTATTCAATATCTTCCTTTGGCAACTTGCTTGTATGTCAAGAGAAAAGAAAGGAAAATTGTAAAAGAAGTCTGTGGAAGGGAGTATATAGTCAAGTTAATGAGAATAGGAATATTTCCCATATCAGTAAAACATGATCCATAATTATCTTACGTATGAGTTTGTGAGAAAGGGAAACGTTGACCTCCCTCTCCCTTCCTTTCATGATACATGGGAAAACTTTGGGTTTTAAGTAATGTGCCTATATAAAGAGATCATAGGTAGCCCTCTTGCCACCAGGAACACCCTACCCCTAGCTGTCCAATCTAGATGTGGCTTTTCCACTGTTCCTCATTATGCTACGCCCTTCCTCATCCAAGACATCTTAGGGTTCTCTTTGAGGTAAGATACATGTCAACCCGATGAGCTAAGGGAGACGATGGATGATCTACTTCAAGTTGCTCTATTTTACCCTTTCCATGGGAAGCAATCACAACCTCCCGCATGATCCGAACCAGCGATGCACAAACTACAACCATCCCAGCAGTGCCATGGACTCCACCCCCTTTATCCTTGTGACTACAACCCTCGAGTGGACATGACCGACCCGCAGTGAGCCAACGATGCGCGTGCAATGGCCAGGGCACAGAGAAGATGAAGCCACTGATGGTTTGTATCTCATCCAGGCAGAGACGAGGGTGCGGTGGAGAAGTAGATCTAGAAGGATGACTCTCTGGCTCCATGAAGTTTCCAAGATGACTCTGACCTATTCTGTGCGGCGAGGAAGCGGTGATGGCCCTCGGGTACATCTTCACTTGGGTGCAGCACTGGGACGGAGTGGAGCGCCGTCCACTCATCCTGGGCACCTCTGACGTATCTGAGATCGTCCATAGGTCTGGCAGGATTCCATGGAGTGGTAGCTTTGCGGCTCAACCATCAGCCGACAGGTGCTTCGCGGCGTGCATCGCAGGATAGGGAGGGGGCGACGCGAGGTTGGGGATGAGGTCGAGCAAAACTATCGGTGTGCCCCTCGGTTACTACAAGCTAGGTAAGGGTAATATGGTAAATTCATTCCATTTATAAGTTACCAGCCTTGCAGGCATGGGGCTGAGATGGCCGCTGGCCATTGGCCTAGCCTAGGACCGCATGGCGCATAAGGGTGTATCAAATGCTGACGCGTTAGTGTGTGATTGGTTCAAATTAGTTTAGCTTGCAAAAAGTGTAGTTAATTCTTGGTAACTGTGTTGGTAATAAGTTATATATGAAGCTTGCTCAGAAAAATGAGAGGAATCTAAATAAAATACTATCAGAATCTGATTAAGCTTCCTATTCTAAAAGTATGCACAATACATGTTTGAATATGTTTAAGTGAAAAGAAAATCTAGACTTGCTCTAACATAGTGCTTAATTAAGTAGATTCATTTATGTTAAGATAATACCTGATCTAGACATGTATAATGAGTAAATCCCTGATAATGATGAATGATTGAAGATGCTAGATTAGTAGTATTATTCATGTTGATTTAGGGTTTGGAAACCAATATAGACATCTTGCTATGATCATAATGTTAGTAATATGATTTAGGTGTCACAGGTAATTTAATATGTTTAGGTTGTTGATTAGGGTTTCACCTAATATGCAAATCTGAAAGTGTAATCTTAGAAACCATGAAGTGATGGAATTTGGGTTTGTAACCCTGATCCCTAGTCCAAACATGAGATAACCCTAAACCCTAGCTTACGAGTGGATCTAGATCTGAGTAATGTAATGTGAATACATGGTGACACATATGTAGTATGTATATTTCAGATTAAATGCTTTGTTGCTTGGATGTTTGGATACACTCTTAAAGTATATGATGTTCTACATGGTTTCTGTGATGGCATAAGGTAAGTAATTACACTTATGAATACATGTATCAAATTCTGAGATTGCCGATGTTTCTCGATGAGATTGAATGACAAATAAATTGCTTGCTTGTCTATTTAGTTCTTGCAAACTATAAAGTTACTATGAGTATCATGTAAAGTAAATAACAATATTCTGAACCCTGGGTTAGACTGATCTTAAGGGTAATGCACACGAGCCCTGGAGGGATAGTGATTACACCTGAGGTAGTAGACCAGATAAGGGTTAGAATATGAAAATAAGTTTATGTTCTTATATGCAAGACAAAGATGTTGCTTATATATGTATCTGTGATTATTAAATGAACCCACATACCAGTATAGCAATATACTGATCGCATATTTGTTTGTTGGAATTTTAGGTATCAGATATACTTGATTCATGGACATGAGGGTACAGATAAAGATGTTGAAGATACTAGAGTTATTCATGAATGTTTAGTCTTAATAGTTTATATTCACACATGTAAAAGTTAATTCTGTTTAAAAGTTATGTAACTCCTTATAGGAGCTTTTTATGCAAATATGTAATTATTTGATCATTATTGGAAATTGTTTACTATTCTATATTATTTATTGAATCTGATCTTGGAATTTATGAGTAATGATTCGTGACTTTAAGGTCTTTTAGACACTCAAAAGTGCGGGTCGTCACAAATGCAGTTATCAACAAGGTTGGGGTGATATGTGAACATTACGCTTTCATTTAGATTATCAAACCAAACAACAAGTTAGAGTATAATGAATTATCCTAAACTACTAACTGGATGTAGATATGATAGGTTGTGTATAGGGAAACTAGTCCCTCACACCCCCTATTCCCCTTGCGAGGCTCAATTGGGTTTGGGTTTAGGTGCAATTCAATTAGAGTCTATATAAGACTAGGTTTCTAGGTTAGATGATCTTAGGATGATTAGAGGATGATGTTAGTAATGGGAGTGGAAGTGAGGTTTTAGGCCTCCCATCACCCACATTCTAGCCTTGAGAAAGCTCCATCCTAAGAACACTAAATTCATCTAAACTAGCTACTTAGATCTCTCAACTAGGGTTGGGAGAATTGATTAACATGTAGGAAGATGGGTAGCTAGCTAGGGATCCATGAATTGGACTGAGGAGCAAATCCCAAATTCACACATATAAGCAATTTCCCTAAATTCCTAGGTGATTTCAAGCACAAACCAACAAGCAATTCATGAAGAGTGAGATAGAAATAGAACATAATCATTAGCAAACCAAAATTACAATGTTTACATATCATTTCCCCCCAACATGGTATCAAAGTAACATTTTTGGCCCCAAACAGCCCACCTAAGGGGCCTGGCTACTCATGGAAATGCAAAATATAAAAAGAAAGAAGAAATATGTAGAAGAAGCCATGGAGCTCAATGTAGATGGAAGACTCCTCCTCTACAGAAGTTGCAAGGTCATCCTCCTCCTTCTAAGGTGTAGGGGCATGGGATGGTGGTGGAATAGGGTCAAAACACTAGGAAACTAGGGTTTTGGTGGTGGAAATGGTGAAATGGAGTGGAACAGAGGTGGAAATGGAGTGAAATGGGTGGAATGCGATAATGGAGTGCTAGGAGTGATATAGGGGTGTCTAACCTCGAGCTCCAGCCACCACCTAGGTATATATAGGTGTGGGGGAAGCAATAGGTCAAGTAGGGGTAAAGTGGAAAATGTAGTGGAAAAATAGCTAGGTTTTTGTGAGTAGCACGGCCGTGGTGGGTGTAGGGGAACATGGTCATGGTGTTTGGACATGACTGAGGTGGAAAATGGGGAAAATCACAGTAAGTTTTTGGATTTTGAACTGAAGGTAGCATGACTGTGGTGGGGCAAGGGTGGCACAGTTGTCGTGGCTTGGATTTGGCTGCATGTTCTCTGCTCCACGACCGTTCTGGATTAGGTGCAACATGGTCATGCAAGGTGGTATGTCCTTTCTGGGTCCATCTACCATGGCCATTCTGAGTGGCACAGCCGTGGTGATTCTTGCATTGCTTGAAGGTTGACTTTGTTGGTTTTTAGTGAGCTAGCAAGGCCGTTCTATGGTACCACAGTCGTGCGGGTCTCTGCATCAACACTTTGAGTTGAATCTTTGTGTTTCCTTGGACATCTTTTCTTCAATGGATTGTTGGCCACTAGGGGTAGGTTGAGGGACCCTTGGACTTCACTTTGAACTGCTCCAAGGGTAGAGAAACCCTAAGATCACTTCTTCTCTATATCTTCAATCCAAGTGCATTCTAAAAGCCTAAAATACATGCAAATAATGTCCATAAGTGCATTTTACACAAATATGCATATTAAAGGAAATAACATGTAATATGACAGGTATACATGTGTTTGAAATGCAATATGACACAAGATGAAGCCCTAAAATAGGACTGCATCACCAACCCCAACTTAAAACATACTTGTCCTCAAGTATGCTCCAACTCAATCTCTCTATAATTTTTCCACAATCAAGAAAACAATGCAATGCATTACGTGAATATTGACTAGATGGTCTCAAAGATGAATAGATACATGCATTCCACCTCTCTCCTCTCCTCTTCCACAAACCAATCATGATTAGAGCACTCATCATGCAAAATTCAAATATAGAGCATAGAAAATGCAATCAATCCATATAGCTGTCATATCACTCCGGGTAAACCGTTTCATGGTAGCAAATGTCAAAATCACTAATTTTTCTATTTTACATTCATGCATTCAATCACGTATGTCCATCCACACTAAGTAACCCACGTGTTTGTGAAAAAGGAAAAAATGAGCTAGGTTTGACATTTCATGGGCATGTAAAAGGAAGAAAGGGTTGTAGTAAGAATTCAGAGTGCTTTACACACTCATGTTTTTTTTTATTTAGATGCTCTTAAATAGGAGCATATTTTTTATCATTTTCTTTTTCTTTTCCCTTGGTGTGGATAGGGCATATGCTGATGAGAGTGAAGTGGAGAGATATAGATGTGGCCACCCCAGACTTTTGGAGGTGGCCACAGATGAATATGTGCACTTTGACATCCTTTCATGAGGTGGAGAGGTAAGAAGATGGTAGAAGAAGAGTGAGTCAAGAGGGGTTAGTAATATGGACTTCAACATGAAATCTCCTGCATGAAAGTTACTCCAAAAATTTCATCAAGCAATGACACACCACATGAATGAGCAATATTAAAACCACATTTCTATCATGAGATTCTACAAAACTCTTAAGTGTTTGCGACTTGCTTCAATCACAATTTAACCCAACAGTTCACAAGCATAATGGAGGTGGTTCACATGTAAAAAGTCAAGATTTAGGCCATCTATCAATAAACCATGATAATTCACTTGCATTTGTCCAAGGTCATCATTTTCAATCCAACAAGTAGAAATTAGATCAAAACATACTTTTAGGCAAGAAATTCTAAATTTGGAAAAGATTGGACAAAATGGCGCCAAATCTCCTTCAATCACATCTAAGCCTTCATTATGGAAAATATAGTAGGAAACAAGTAAATCATAGTTAAAACAGGCAAAAATTACCAAAAATCTACATGATGTGCAATGCATGGCAAAAAGAGCTAAAATTTTGAAAACTACACAAAATTGACAAAAAGTAAACTACATGATATGCAAGCATGCAAATTAGGTAAAATCTACTCTAGATAGAAAAAAAACAAAGCAAGAAAATAGAACTAAATGGCAAGTGAAATGAAAAATGAGTGAAATGAGAAAAAGGGCATACTGCCCTACCACCCCAAACTTTTTAACCATGTTGTCCTCAACATGACACTAAAGTCTTCGAGTAATATGGCAGATGACCTCTATGGTGGCTCTGGTGGTGATCCTCCCTGTGGTGGAGGATGGTGGTAGTATGTGCCCCAATAGTTTGACTATGGAGGTGGGTAGGAATCCTAGTATGCAGATAGTGCTCCCCACCAATCTCCCCCCATTGGGGGTTCCTCTGAGCATGGGCATGCTGAAACGGATACATGTGGTTGATCTAATAATGCATCTGTTGTTGATCTAACCACATTGCATCCTATGTGCGCTGATATCCCTCTTGTGCCCTCAGAATCTTATCTTGTGTGCTCTAAATATCCTCCAGCTGCACATGTATAGTCGACATGTTGTATGCATTCACTGAGGGCTGATGTGGCAGTTGTGATGTCTCTACCTCTCATCTCCTAACCTTGTGTCTCTCTCTCTCCTCAACTGTCTTCCTCATCTTAGTGGCTTCCTGTGACTCTCCAAGTCCTTCGGGTAGATCTCTGGGCTGATGTTGCCATGTGTCTCTAGGATGCTCCTCTTCCCACCTTCTCAAGATATCTAAAAAATCTGGAGATGGGCTACACCCCTCTAGGAGAGGTGTAGCATGGTAGGGGAGCTCTAGTGAAACTCATGCATAAGGAGGGTTGAATTGGTAGAAGATCTTCTAGTCAGTTACTGAAATCATGGATCAACGACTCAAGTAGTGCAGGTCCACAAGCTTCCCTCCTTCTACCTTGGTGTAACCAGATACATCATGATACAACGCCAGAGCAATTGAAGTCACAATCCTTCCCATAATAAAAGGGTTCTTTCTCTTGGACGAGATTGTCTTCTGTGAATAAATGATGATCGACAACAAATTTACATGCTTCCCCTGCACCATCCATCCCAACACAAAGAGGTATTTCTTTGTACAACTACTTTGATTTTCATAGCAGGCGAAGATGGTGTTCTCCAAGAACTTATAAATGTATCTCAAAAAATGTTTGTGAATCAGATTTGTCTTTGATTTTCCCACCAAAAAGTTGCTTTGCCCTGTAAACCTCTTCCACATGACTATGTAGTTCAAAGTGGTTTCTCTATCTATGCTCTTTTGATCAAGTAATTTTGTTGCCTCGGGTTGGGAGGAAAAATGCTATTGAGAAAAGATGCAGTGACAAAGTAAGTGCCATTCCCCAATTTGACATTTATGGCATCCTACAAGACTTTCTCCAAGGTTACAAAGAACTACTATGTAAGATCAACATAAGTCTCCTCGACTGTGGTCAACACCTCAAATAACCCAATGAGTTCCAAGATATCTTTAAAAAAAATCAAAGATGCCTAAAGTCTCCATCAAATCCTAGAAAGCATAGTGAGTGGCAATCACTCGACCTGTCAGGCACTCTGGGTGCTTTGGTTTCTTCACCTTCTTCCTCTTACCCTTGGGTGTTGTCTCATGATGTGCCTCAGGTGCATCCTCCTACCGTGAATCTAGCATTGCTTCATCTTCACCATCTAAAAGTAGTTTTCATCACACTCTTGGCTGTGGCTATGGTGTTGTGGATGTCGAGGGATGGGTCAAAGTCGATGCTCGAGCCGTCGAAGTAGAGGGTTGAGGCGGTGATGGTGGTGGTGCTGCTATGAAGGAAATAGACTATCGGGTTGCCATCCCACCTGCACTAGGTAATCTATAGGACCCTTCCATCATGGGATCCACTGACGTCACCATATGGGATGATTCTCCATGTGAACTGAGGGTTGCTGATTGTGGCGGAAGAGCTTGAAATGACGTCATGACTGAAGAAGAGTTGTTCTTGGGTCGACGTCCATAGAGATCACATCCTTGGTATTAGACACCACTTGCTTGGTGAGTTTCTTCATTGTGGATGTATTTTGGTGGAGAAATGTGGGGTTTTAGGGATTTTTGCAGTTCTACGTATGTGGGGCGGAATGGAGAGAACTAGAGCAATTGGTGGGTAGAATTGGGTGGAAATGATGGGTGGAGGTAGGGATAATGGTAGGAAGATGATTTGGAATGGATTAGGGGTGATTTGAGGAGGGATCAGGGGTGGAAGAGGGATGGCATAGTGTTGCACGGCCGCTCCGTGCATCACACATGTTTTCTATTCACGCAAGGTCAAATGTGCAAGTGTTGACTTTGTTGGAACGACAAAGGAACTATACAAACACTACAACACCATACACAAATTGTAGGTTCAATATGGAAATTAGTGACATCAGTGACTAGGCATCATTCATTTCTTGTGATGTCATAAGTTGTTATGGACATTCACTACCAACCCAATACGGAACCTATAGGGTCACACACATAGGTCTTGACCTAGAAGAGGAGTTTAGATCTTGAATGACAATTGAATTGAGTACTAAAGTGTTTAGGTATTTGATTCAGGCAACAAATAGGCTGAAAGCTCTGCTAAATGCCCATCTTAAGTGTTGATAATGTGGTCTAGAAGTGCCAAACAATTGTCTCAAATGTTGCTACGGGAGTCTGGCCTACTATGAGTTTGAATTGGATAAGGAAGTGAACCGACCAAACTGACCGGCTTGACTCAAGTCATTAAACAACCGTCTGGGAGACCGAGATGGCCGTCTCGCATGGACAAGATGGTCTAGTCATCCAAGGGAAGGTTATAGATATTTCCTAATTCATTTGAGTTGCACATTACTTGTTGTGCAAGGAAATTAATATGGGATATTAAATGGAAACGAATTGCCAATTTTGTGTACAATTAGGAAATAGCCAAACGGCCATCTGGGCTATGCCAAACAACCTTTTAGCATGTCAGTTGACCGTCTGGGTTGCCAGACGACCGTCTAGGTTGTCGTAGGTTGTGAAATTTCTAGAATTTTTGTAAACATTTGAGATATTCTTATTCCTTCCACTCCTGCACAGACTAGGAACCTAAACCCAAACCTCACCTATAAATAGAGGGACACTGGGGGCTTCCTAGAACATAACACAGACAATTGAGAAATAGTTTCTCTGACAAATTCTTTCCTCTCTGGTTGTGGTAACCATGAGAGCCCGGGAAAGTCCTACCTGACTAGGGAGGGATAGCCAAGAGAGAGAGAGAGCAACTGATATCATTGTTGTGGGAGAGCAAGTTGGTGACTAGTACACCAACATGAGGGATGATTCATTCCTCATCATTCTAGCAAGACGACAAGAGTTCTAGGCAGTCTGTGTGGACTACCATAGAGGCAGGAGGACGTTGTCTTCTGCTAGGAGGATAATATCAACTAGCAGTCTGTGATAAGAGGAGCTTCTGAAGAAGATGAGGTTCGTGGCTGTAGTATGTGGTACAGACCAAGATGCATAATAGTCAGACGAGTCCTAGTACAACCAGGATTCAGAAGTTGCACATCTTTGTGGACAAGGATTGTCATTGGACTTGCTCTAGGAATAGGTATATCCTCAAAACCATCCTTCATGTATTATAGTTATTTACGCGATCTGCTAATTATGGATAATTTTTTTATTTCCGTTTCCTACTATGTAGCCATATTTTCCAACAGTGGTATCAGAGACAACGTCAGTTTAGTATGTTATGGGATAATTGATATGATCACATTTTGGTTTTTGTCACTTTATTATTGCATGCAATGTGAATAATATCTTGTCAAATCCAATACCACGATAATGCCAAACTACTATATATATATATATATATATATATATATATATATAGAGAGAGAGAGAGAGAGAGAGTCAGGATAGAATACACTCGAGTATATCCGGAGCGAAATACACCCAAGTAGTTTTCCATGATGTAATATTTTTTTGAAAATCTAATCCGTTGATCTTCTTAAACATCTCGTGAACAACTCATACGCAACATTTGAGCACATTTGGATATGTAGAGCTCATGTTATGAAGACCAAAAAAATTATGCATTTCAAATTAGTTTCACACGTTGATTTTGTTGCCCTTGGATGAGTGACTTACACTCATCCAAATGGGTTCAAAATTTGTATGTAGCCTAGTTATAGTATGATGGTGAAGATTAATAGTTTACATTTTGCAAAAAATAGTCTTGATATGCAAACACACTTGAGTGTATTTGTGTGATCCGTACACTTGAGTGTATTCTAGCCTGACTCTCTCTCTCTCTCTCTCTCTCTCTATATATATATATATATATATATATATATATATATATATATATATATATGCAAGTTACACACATCGCCCTAAAAGCGGTTTTGATGGTGGATGTGTAGCATGGTTATGGAAAATAACCCCTATTATCTATGCATGCTTATATGATTGGTTGATCCTCTTATCTCCGTCTACACACCGAGCCTCTATCTTTTCTTCCCATGTAAAGTTAATTCTTTCCTCTCTTTTCTCCCCTTAAATGTAACTCGAGGTTTCACAATAATTATGTAAAAGTAGGATAGTTTACTTTTTTATTATGATGAAAATGAAGATCGCCCAATGACGAGCTGAAGGACCTTGGAGGACATGATTGACAAGCCAAACCGATTGCCTGGTGGACCCGACTGATCTACTGGAGGTGCCAACTGATGGTGGATAGAAGGACCGGACGACCGGTGAGACGACCTAATAACCATCAAGGAGGCAAGCCAATCAGTTCAAGGGTTGAACCGATCAATTGAGACTGGAAAGCATGAATCTTCAACAATAATAGGTTTCTACATGTGATGTAGACCTAGATGATGTAATTTCTTGTGGCTCCAAGGGATTACAATAGGTTGTCCATAACCATCGCTTTTGTTTATTGCATATTTTTATTGTGGGATATATCATTTATATGATACATACTATGTATGTGGTGATTGGATGAAGTATATGTATTTATACAAACTCCCTCAATTAAAATATTAAGTCTCAGATGCCTTCTATTAGCAATACACATGAAAAACTTGATCGACCAAGTGTATATTTACACAAAGAATGGTGCATTGTCTATGTCAAGGAAGTGTGATGGTAGATATGAAGATTTGCACAAAGCATGGTGTGTATCTATCATATTGGCTATTGGATGGGGCTTAACTAGTGATTTGGAGAGCCCAAGCCTAGAGGCATGCAGATGATTATGGTAAAGTGTTGCACATATCATCTATCTAAGAGTTTCATATGATGAAATTGACATGATGGCCTACCTAAATAGTCAGGTTGTGGGTGATTGAAAAAAGTCGACTCATGACTTGATGAAATATGGATCTTGGCCCACTAGACTTTTGTACGTTGTAGTATTCTGAATTGATATTGAGGGTTATCAATTTGAATAAAATAGTGGGAGAAATAATAACTAAAGACCTAATTAATGTCATCAAAATTTTTAGATCAAATAAAAAATGGTTTTTAACAAATGCAAATTTTCTCTTATAGAATTAAATGATGAACAAATCTGATTTGCAATTGGTCCTAAAGAAGGACAAACTTGATGGGAGAAATTTCCACAGATAGTTTTGGACTTTGAGAAGGGTTCTAAATTAAGAGTGCATGATTCATGTACTTGAAAAACTAGTGCCTAAAATACCTCCTCCTAATACACCTAGGGCACATGTGGATGCTTACTGTAAGCATGCCAACGATGCCTTAGAGATAAAGTACTTTATGCTTAGTTGCATGAACTATGAGTTGCATGAGAAATGTGAGGTCATGAATGTTCGTGGGATGGTGAATTGTTATAACCCCAAATTTTGGGTTCTTTTGGTGAGAAATGTAATTTCTCATATTAAAGAAATTGGAAAAAATACTTATATAATTTGTTTTGAATAAATAAGTATTGTTTACAATATCCTTGATGATTGTGTTGTGGGCTTTATTGGCTATTGGGCCCAATAACAAGGAAATTCAATTAGTAAATGAATAACTGAGTTTTTGAGAAAAGAAAGGTGTGGAAACCTCTAGAAAGCAAAAGATTGTAATCCAAGGATGGATTTCGTGCCTCTTAGGTTCCTTGGGTGCCAAGGAGTCCAACATTGCAAAGAAAAGATAATAAGAAAAGAAAAGATCAAATAAGTATTTCTTTATTAAGAAAGAAATTTAAAACAATGGTAAAATATGGGAAACAAGTGAAAAGAGGTATAATTGAGTAATCCTTAGTGGAATTTCGTATCCCAAGGATTCCTAATGTTAAAAGGAATGCTAATGCGGAAAATAGAAGAGAGATAAAGAGAAATCCTCAAAAGGAGATATTTCGATAAGAAATAAATAGGATAATGAGAAAATAATAGATAAAAGATAAGTGAGAGGCTAAAGAATATTCCCAAGATGGGATTCTGAGCCATTAGGGTTCCTTGATGTTAAAGGAATTCAAAATAATAATTTATTAGCAAGAGAAAGAAAAAATATGTGAGAAACATATATAATTAGGTGATATCTTGCACATAAATAAAAGGAATGTTTTATTTTATATAATGATCCTAATTTTGGTGTAGAGGTATATTCATCCATTATGGGATTTCCCTCAAAAGTTGGGATCGATTGGATAAACGGTTTGGGAGTTATGAATTTTTCAAGTTTCCTAAAGTGAATAGGATATCTTTTTATCTAATTAATCAGGAATTCTTGGCGCATGGCTTATAGCCATTGGATTGGGATCCAACAGAGGCTGCTACTCGCACTCTTCTTTTAGAAAAGGATCAGGGAAGCAAATATCTAAGACCAATTTTTCTCGATGGTCTTTGCATGAAATTTCTTGGAAGGTGTCCCATTGGAGTCGGGAGAGGATTTCGGACTCAGAGATCCCAAGTTTGCTGGGACTTCGGGGCAGATAGCAGTCTCACCCAATCTACTAACCATGAGAAAGCTGGCCATGTAAATAAGTATATATAGGGGGGATTGGGGACCCTCCAAGAGATTGTGCATCTGCTCTAGATGTTTCGGCAGAAAGCTAGCATCAAAACTAGATCCCAATTTTGTCTCTCGGTCCCTGCCGTTCTCCTCTACTCTTCCTCTGTTCGGCCGGCAAGCTACCAGGCCGCCCCTCTTGTACATACCAACTCTAGAGGAATTGGTAGATCCTACAGGTTTGGGTGAATCTGGCGGAGGCAATAGAGGACACACGTGGAACTTGTGGGCGCTAGAGAGGAGAGTCAACTCGACGGTTGACCGGCCAAGTTGCTGTTCGCGTGGGTTGCTGTGAGCGGGAGGTAGAAGATGAGGGCAAATGTACTATTTTGCCATAACCAGTGTGCTAAGGTGTGGGGGGCCTTAGTGTCTTTCTTCTGTCCTGGCCGGCCCAAATAAACAAAAAAAAGCAATGGATGATGTGGCAGCAGCCCATTGGTTAGTCAATCCTTATCTTGTTTAATTTCTAGAAATTAATTGGTAGCTCCAATGAAAACATGCAAAATATGAAAATTGATCAGGAGAACACGTAGAATTTAATAAAAGTACTTTTAGAACCTGATTTCGTTCATATTTGCAAAAGTGTTCTAAGTTAAGGAAAAGTGCCTTGAAATTATGTTAGAAACCCTAATTGAAATTAATGGCTAGGTTCATGATGCTTAATTAGCAAAATTAAGTAATAGCAACCTGATGAAATGTTAATGATGAACTTGAACCTAATCTAGATGATTTATTACATGATTTAGGGTTTTACACCAATTATGAATGATTAAGTACTTAGAAACCCTAATTTAGGGTAAAAGAGGATAAGATCATATTTAATTCGAAAAATATGATAATATGTTGTTAAATGATGGTTCTAAGATATTTGGAATATAAAACGTTCCTAATCATGGATAGATACCCTTAAGATGATAATTAGGGTTTTCTAATGGATAAAGTTGGAATTAATGATAAATGGAATTCATATGTGAATTATAGATCATAATGAACTATGGGTTGTTAATCCGGAAGGAACCTAAGATGATAAAAAGGCTCTAATGTGAATATGTGAGTAATTAGGGTTTTACACTTAGAGATGCTGTTTTAGGGTATGAATGAGGAAATTTGTAAAAAGAACCCTAATAAAACCCAATACGGATTAGAAACCCTAGAAAGTGAATCCAAGTCAATTAAATAGATATATTCTTGGTAAAGTGTAGTAAATTGGTTACGCATGCTTTTTAGGAATTTTGTGATTGTTGAACTGCTTCTTGGATTACTTGCTTGCTTGGAATGGTTATTAGCTTATTGAATCTACAAATCAAGTATGTGGTTAATTATGAATAACTGTCTTAGTTTCCCGAGGATTTTCTAGATGTTTAATCGCATTGAATGCAAATTATCAGTTTGGATGTTCATATTTGCAAATCATAAAGTCACTATGATTATCACATTAATAATAGAAGTATGAATTCTCACACCTACATGCCACCTTGATGGATGATGCCCAAGGTCAGGCCCAGATGGGTAGACCAATGGGCACCATGAGTGGCGACCCCAGGCACCAATCTCGGGAATGAGAAGGTGGCCTATGATATTGAATGACTAACGGGCACTATGAAGGGTGACCCCAAGCACCAAGCTCGTGATTGAGAAGGTGGCCTTAAGTCATTGGCAAAAGAAATACTAACGTGGGTATGCCAGGGTTAGGGCAAAAGCGGTGGAGAATGTCATACTGAAAAGCGTAAATTGGCTTGTTAATTAACTTGATTGTGATAATTAGATTGTTATCCATATGTGCAAACTTTTGATTGTCCCCACATACCAGTATATTTCGATATACTGACCGAAATTTTGTTTGTCGACGTTTTAGGTACAAGTTTGACAAGAACCAACAGTAAAGTGGCATATGTGAAACTAATTAAAAATTAAAGTTCAAAGGAGGATTAGTTAGAGTAGACTCCTGATGCGGATAGATGTAGATATCCCAGTTTGAAAAAGGTATGCAAAGTTTTATTTTATACCAATTTTCAGTTTAGTTGGTAAAATTTGTTAATTGTTCTTGATTATTTGTCAAACCTTTGATCCGGGTTTTTGGTTAACGGCTCTAACCTTTCGGTCTCCCTTAATTGGGGGTTACTGCGAGGTGGGGTCGTTACAATTGGTATCAGAGCATAGGTTCCTCATTTAATCTTTAATAATTATTAAATTTTACAAATATCATAGAACCAAGGGAGTTATTAGAGGATTGTCTGAAAGAATGAGGTTTCTAGAAAAGGATCACGTTCGGGGGCTGGAAATATTTTCCTCCGCACTGCTAGTCGAAATATGAGGACTCCCAGATTGTGTGACTGCCTGGCCGATGTCTTAGGATATGACTCGAAATAAGATACCTTTAGGACTCTCTGATATTGTTCATCCCTTCTCAACTCAAATTCTATTAAGGACCTTAAGGATTAGGGTTTTATCTCTTCTCCTCACCTTCTTGAGGTATGGGTAAGGTTAATAAGGTATAAGGAATCCTCCACCAAATTAATGAAAAGCATGTAAATAAGATGTCATGGACATAAGCTTAATAGAGTAAGCGTAAACTAAAGAATAGATACATGCTTAGGTCGTATGACATGAGTTGTCATGCCCTCAGGAGAGACCTAAGGCTAGACCTTCTTGTCAGGAGGATAAGTAAAGAAAGTTAGTCTTGGAGGTAGAGATCTCCATTAAAAGTAGATACCTAGAACATCCTCTAAGGATGATGTTAACCCTAACCCTAAGTGGAGATTAGAGAGAGAGATGACATGATGAGTCAGATGTCATGGTTTACTGGGTGTTTGGATGGACATGCTTTTGGATGCCATACGAGCCATGAGAGGTTAGATGACCTAGTACCTTTGATGACCCAACCCTGGAAAGGGTCGTGCATGTTAGAGTGAAGGATAGCTCCTTCATTGATGAGGTTAGTGAAGAACCTATAGAAACCCTATGGGCTTATGCAAGTAAGGGATAGCATGCACCCAGAGTACGTCCGTGGTACGGTAGTAGGTTGAAACCCTGGCCAGAAGGGCACGATGGATGTCTTATGAGATAAGCATAAAAAGATATGGATAATCATGAGCAAACATAAGTTTGAGCATAGGGTTCACCTACATAGAGGTATGCATGTGAGCTTGATCTTTCATGGAGAGATGACCTCTAGTAGTATGACTGGATGTGGAGTTATCTTTAGAGAGAGAAAGAAGGAACCAAGCAAGAAGGTTGGAAACCTAAAACCCCAAGATGTGAGGAATAGTGGGGAGCTGAGAATGATGCGACCTAAGTGGATGATAGTGGTTGCCTCATGCATGATCCCTGAGGCTGATGATATCTTGGTTACCTTTAGAGGAACCAAACCCTAGAGAGAGGATGATGCGTCTGGTACCTATGTGCCTATGATATAGGTGTTTACCTTCTGAGACAAGAAGAAGAGTTCCTTAGACCTGGAGAGGTTTGGTAACAGGTTGTGAGGCCTTATACCTTGTTGGTTGTCCTTGAGGAGGACTTGACCCTGATGTGTTGCTTGAGTTGAAGGATGACATGGAGTGCATGCCATGCCTTATACATGCTTTATTTGTGGTTAAGAGTTTGAGCAGGCAGTTGGACACCCAAAGGTGAACCTAGGGTTCCTAGGCCTAAGAGGGGAAACAGTGTACCCAATGCTCATGATGAGATTTGAGTCTCTATAGTTTCAAACATGGTACTCCTCATGTGTAGAGGTAAAGAAAACCCCTTAAGTTTAAGGCATGTTTGATGAACCCCTCATAGCTAAGTGGATGACATGGGAAGGTATGATCGTGATCTAGTGTTGAGGAAAGAAAACAAGTATGACCTAGCATGGTTTCGTAGGTTTCTGCTTGTTCTTTAGTAGCTTGATAGGGCTAATCATGCTCATGTGGATGTATACCCTAAACATAAGGACGTTTGTGACATTTGTTATCAAGGTGTACGTAGTTTCCTCCCATCATGGGAGAGGGACCCTTTTGTAGGGTGTATACCGGTTTTGTGAGTTTTGAGGAAACCGGAAGAGGTCTCATAGGATCTTGAGAAGCTAAGTGAAAATTACATGGTATGAGAATGAACCTGTAGGCCCATAGATATCCATCTCTCAGTGTATGTGGATGTGTTACCATGGAGGTAACCAGTATGGGGCCTGACCAAGGAAGGCAGTTCACCATGACCCCTATGCAAGGATGAAAGTCATCCCATGAATGCAGAGAGAGATGATGAAGACTTGGGGTAAGGTTCTAAGTTGAACATGTACTATGTTAGAATCCTAAGTCTATCCAAGGGTCAGGTAGGGATAAGACCGATGGAAGTAGGGGTTGCCTAATTCCCTAGTTGCACATGACCATAGGGTCAGGAGGTAACAACTATCATTGTCTGAGGGCCATGGGTTAGGAGATTGATCACCTTCATGAATGCATGGGACCCAAAGGGCAGATGAGTAGGACACTCTCTGGATGCATAAGGGAAAAGGGATAACCCCAAAAGTGTCGGCACCCTATAGACCTAGAGGAGATGACCAAGGATTGTGTGTAAACCCCAGTAGGCTCGAGACCAGTTTTCCATGGAAGTAACTTTGATATCAAGATGGTTGTGGTGTAGAAACATATGTGGCACGTTTCAACTTAGATTTGAAAGTGTACTGGCAAGGTGGGCTGTACCATCTCTACTCTTGGAACAGGAAGAACTTTGTATTTGGACTGCATCCAAATGCTTATTTCCTCTTGTTATGGGAGTGAAAGATAGGACAATACACATGCCATACACCAAAGATAAAGATGATGTGAGATGAAACGTTTCTATGAGGTATGAGGATAGAGATGATAACATACCTTGGTGGAGTGAACAATATGTGGATGGTTTACAAACATCAAGAGAAAATGAGGCAGTCATCTTAGGAGGATGTTTTTATCATGAGCTATGGGGTATACAAGTTGAGTTTGATAACCAAGTAATGAGCTCTGGATTTCTTGATGAAGATAGACTTAGAGTTTGAGATGAGACGCTAAGTGGAATACACAGAGGTGTATGTCTTCAATGTTACCTAAGGATGTGAAGTGGTAATGGATGCTTTGGTTGAGATATAGCTGCCTCATTTGGTTAGAGACTAGAAGAGGTTGTTAGGCTAACCCTAAGTCTGGAAAGGAGATGTATATGGCTAACACTCCGATGTAACGAAATATGTTGAACAAGTTAATGGTTGTTTGGATAGCCAACATGGGCTTTGATGCAATGAAAGGATGGTGGTAGAACCTCAGATACACTTCTTTGGATAAGAAGGTAATAAAACCCTATTGAGAGTGGTTTAGGGTTTCTGAGGAACTGATCTTGAGGAATCATGACATATAGGAGATCATGGTTTTAAGATCACCAAACACTGTTATACTACAAAGATAGTAAGTGATAGTAGCACTTTGGTTGCTTGATGTGAAGTTGCATGTAGCATGTGGTCATGCAAGCCAAGAGTGAAGGACGAACACCAGTAACCCAGTGCTTTGACATAGAGGTTAAAGAATCCCCAAGAGGGAATGGGAATTCATCCCTACAGATGTGGTGGTAAGTCTTCCCTAGACCAAATAAGGTCAAGATGCAATATGGGTTATGGTAGATCGCCTTACCTAGATGACATGAGATAGAAAGAATGTTGTCAAGGGACAGATTCGGTTGAACTACTTAAGAGAGAAAGATGGTTCGACTACACCATGATGCAAGTTCAAAAGTTCTTGAGTATGACCTAAAGGTTCACTTCCATGAGGTGGAAGTAGATACATGAAGAACTCGATGATAGTATAGTTTATCACCCCTAACTAATGGTTAGTATGATCCAGACTAGAGGGTCTGATGAGAGCAAGTGTGCTTGTTCAGGGTGATACAAAGAGACAGTTCTTAAGATGTGATGTTAACCACCATAGCCTTTATCGGAATGCAAGAAGTTCTATAGGGAGGTTGTGTTGGTCACCACTTCATTAAGATGATGTTGGTGAAGGAGGCCTCATGAAGATCATAAAAGAACCACAATGTGTGCAGATGAAGTCACTTTGATCGTGCAATGGCTGAGAGAGAGCCTAGAGGTGACATGAGTCGTGAGCTGATGCAAAGCAGACTGACATGCAGTTCACTGTGGGAGAGTATGTGATGTGAAAATCCAACCCCTCTAAGCTATAGTTGAGGAAGCTGAGTCCCCGATATATGGGTTCATTTGAGATGGATTGGTGGAAATTGTTGTGTTTAGCCTTACCCCTCAGGATAACATGATGTATAATGTGTTACATGAGTCTGATCTAGAGTACTATGTGAGGTACCCAAGCCAAGTGCTGAGCCCTGAACCTATTCAGCTTTTGAGAGGCTAAAATGTCCTGAGTCGCCTATGAAGGTACGATATACCAAGGTAAGAAAGAACTCAGATGGAAGAATATGAGATGATTAAGGTTCTTGGGAAGCACCATGGAAAGGGTAAGGCCACATGGGAGCCACGATGGACATAGGGAAAGGTTTATCCTGATTTGTTTATTTGCTTGGTGAATTTTTGAGGACAAAATTCTTATAAGAGGGGAAGGATGTCACAACCCCAAATTTTGGGTTCTTTTGGTGAGAAATGTAATTTCTCATATTAAAGAAATCAGAACAAATAATGATATAATTTGTTTTGAATAAATAAGTTTCATTTGCAATAGCCTTGATGATTGTGTTGTGGGCTTTATTGGCTATTAGGCCCAATAACAAGGAAATTCAATTAGTAAATGAATAACTGAGTTTTTGAGAAAAGAAAGGTGTGGAAACCTCTAGAAAGCAAAAGAATGTAATCCAAGGATGGATTTCATGCCTCTTAGGTTCCTTGGGTGCTAAGGAGTCCAACATTGCGAAGAAAAGACAATAAGAAAAGAAAAGATCAAATAAGTTTTTCTTTATTAAGAAAGAAATTTAAAACAATGGTAAAATATAGGAAACAAGTGAAAAGAGGTATAATTGAGTAATCCTTAGTGGAATTTCGTATCCCAAGGATTCCTAATGTTAAAAGGAATGCAAATGAGGAAAATAGAAGAGAGATAAAGAGAAATCCTCAAAAGGAGATATTTCGATTAGAAATAAATAGGATAATGAGAAAATAATAGATAAAAGATAAGTGAGAGGCTAAAGAATATTCCCAATATGGGATTTTGAGCCATTAGGGTTCCTTGATGTTCAAGGAATTCAAAATAATAATTTATTAGCAAGAGAAAGAGAAAATATGTGAGAAACATATATAATTAGGTGATATTTTGCACATAAATAAAAGGAACGTTTTCTTTTATATAATGACCCCAATTTTGGTATAGAGGTAGATTAAGCCATTATGGGCTTTCCCTAAAAATTTGGGATCAATTGGATAAACGGTTTGTGAGTAGTTAGGGTTTTACACTTAGAGCTACTGTTCTAGGGTGTGAATGAGGAAAGTTGTAAAAAGAACCCTAATAAAACCCAATTCGGATTAGAAACCCTAGAAAGTGAATCCAAGTTAATTAAATAAATATATTCTTGGTAAAGTGTAGTAAATAGGTTACACATGCTTTTCAGGAATTTTGTGATTGTTGAACTGCTTCTTGGATTACTTGCTTGCTTGGAATGGTTATTAGCTTGTTGAATCTACAAATCAGGTATGTGGTTAATTATGAATAATCATCTTAGTTTCCCGAGGATTTTCCGGATGGTTAATCACATTGAATGCAAATTATCAGTTTGGATGTTCATATTTACAAATCATAAAGTCACTATGATTATTACATTAATAATAGAAGTATGTATTCTCACACCTACATGCCACCCTGATGGATGATACCAAAGATCAGGCCCATATGGGTAGACCAATGGGCACCATGAGTGGTGATACCAGGCACCAAGCTCGGGAATGAGAAGGTGGCCTATGATATTGAATGACTAACATGCACTATGAAGGGTGACCCCAGGCACCAAGCTCGGGATTGAGAAGGTGGCCTTAAGTCATTGGCAAAGGAAACCCTAAGGTGGGTATGCCTGGGTTAGGGAAAAAGCGGTGGAGAATGTCATACTAAAAATCGTAAATTGGCTTGTTAATTAACTTGATTGTGATAATTAGATTGTTATCCATATGTGCAAAATTTTGTTTGTCCCTACATACCAGTATATTTCGATATACTGACTGATGTTTTGTTTGTCAGTGTTTTAGGTACAAGTTTGACAAGAACCAATAGTAAAGTGGCATATGTGAAACTAATTAAGAATTAAAGTTCAAAGGAGGATTAGTTAGAGTAGACTCCTGATGCGGATAGATGTAGATATCCCAGTTTGAAAAAGGTATGAAAAGTTTTATTTTACATCGATTTTCAGTTTAGTTGGTAAAATTTGTTAATTGTTATTGATTATTTGTCGAACCTTTGATCTGGGTTATTGGTTAATGGCTTTGACCTTTCGGTCTCCCTTAATTGGGGGTTATCGGGAGGTGGGGTCGTTACATGAATCATCTTAATAAGGTAACACTTGGTCTTGACAAGCAAGAAAGGGATGCTATCTTAAAGGTGCTACTTGAGTCAAAGCTGGCAGAGGGAACCTCAGTAGAAGAACATGTGCTCAATATGATTGGACATGTGTATCATCTTGAAGAACTAGGTTTCACTTTGAGCCAAGAGTTGGCCACTGATATGATTCTGAGGACTATGTCTAAATTGTATAGCTGATTTATTACATGTTATCATGTGAATAATACGGATGGATAGATATCAGACTTGCTTGCCATGTTGATTCATGTTGAAGAAAACTTTAAGAAGGACAAGCTCACGATGGTGATCAATGGAGCTGAGTCCAAGGATCAAAGAAAGACCGAGAAGAGTTTTGTGGTCAAGCCTAAATCCAAACCTTCAACACTCAACATAGGGAGAAAGAGAAGTACAAGAGGAACTCAACCTTTTTACTTGAAGGCTTTCAGGAAGTAGAAGATGGGGATGGTGATCTCCACTTCAGGTATATACATTATTGAGATAAATCTATCTACTTCATCATTTTGGATATTAGATACCAGATGTGGATTTCGCATATGAAAGGAAATAGGCCTTTGGGAAAAGGCGGGGTGGAAATGCAAGTTGCTAATGTTGCATGAGTTGCGACCAGAATAGTTGGAACCTATAATATATCTCTGTCCATTGGGCTTGTAATATAGTTAAAGAACTGCTATTATGTCCCTACTGTAAATAGAAACATCATTTTTATATCTTGTTTGGACAAGGATGCATTTGAATTCCATATTAAAGGTGGTCTATGTTCAATTTCAAAAGATGGGATCTTTTATGGAAGTGCCCCAATGTGTTATGGTCTTTATTTGTTAGATCTAAAGAAAAATGTATATAATGTTAATACCAAAAGACTAAAACTCTACAACTCAAACAAAGCATACCTCTGGCATTGTCATCTAGGGCGGATAAATGACAATCACATATTTAGACTCCATAAAGATGGTTATTTGTACTCTTTTTATTTTGAATTAATAGAGACATGTGAATCTTGTTTGTTGGGTAAGATGGCTAAGATCCCTTTCATTGGTAACAATGAGAGGGCTAGTGATCTATTAGGACTCATACATACTGAGGTTTGTGGACCTTGTAGAACAACCTTTAGAGGTGGGTATCAGTACTTCATTACCTTCACTCATGACTTCAGTAGGTATGGCAATATTTATTCGATGAAACATTAGTCAAAAACTCTTGAACAGTTCAAGGAATTTATGAATGAAGTAAAGAACCAACTTGGTAAATGTATTAAGGCACTTCATTCTGATCAAGGTGGAAAACACTTAAACCAAAAGTTTGAGGACCTTCTTAGAGACCATGGGATTGTATCCTAGTGGACTCCACTTGGAACACCTCAGCATAATAGTGTACCAAAAAGAAGGAATCATACATTGTTGGATATGGTGTGATTGATTATGAGTTTAGTTGAGATTTGGACTACCTTATGGGTATGCTCTACAAACTACCACGTTTACACTAAACTGAGTACCATCTAGTCGATTCAAAAGACACCACATGTGATATGGACTGGGAAGCGTCCCAAAATGTCTTTTATGAGGACTTGGTGTTGCGAAGCTTATGTAAAGAAAATGTTTCCTAAAAAGCTTAGCCCTAGATCTAAAAAATGTTACTTTGTTGGATTTCCCAAAGAACCTGTAGCATACTACTTGTATAGTCCATCTGACAACAAAGTGTTGTTTCTAGAGATATTGCATTCCTAGAAAAAGAATTTATTTCCAAAGGAATCGGTGAGAGTCAAGTAGAACTCGAAGAGGTTCAAGACCAACAAGAAAATATTGAACCGTTAGATGTACAAGAGGAACCTAAAGATTCACACAGTGTTGTGGAATCTCAAATTCCTCAAGTAACACATGAACCTCATAAATCTAATAGGACACACCTTGAGCTTGAAAGATTTGGATATCTTGTAACTCAGGAAGGTGGTGAATTAGTCATAGATGATGAGCTGATTTCCTATCAAGACAATATTGAGGGACAAAAGTTTGAGAAATGGCCCGAGGTCATGAGATATGAGATGGAATCCATGTATACCAATAAAGTATGGACTTTGGTGAATCCACATGAAGGGGTAAAACCCATAGGGTAAAAGTGGGTCTTCAAGAAGAAGACCGCCATGGATGGAAAAGTTTAAACCTATAAGGAAAGATTGGTTGTAAAGGGTTTCAGATAAGATCAAGGTGTTGACTATGATGAAACCTTTTCTCCAGTGGCCATGATTAAGTCCATCAGGATCATGCTTGCTATTGCATCTTATCATGACTATGAAATTTGGCAGATGGATGTTAAAACATCATTCCTTAATGAGAATTTACTCAAGGATGTGTATATGACACAACCTGAGGGTTTTATAAATCCAAAAGATGCAAATATACTCTATAAGCAACAAAGGTCAATCTATGGATTGAAGAAAGCATCTCGGAGATAGAATCTTCATTTTGATGAGACACTCAAAGGGTTTGGCTTTATTGAAAATGAAGATAAACCTAGTGTGTACAAGAAGGTTAGTGGGAGCATAGTGACATTCCTCATATTGTATGTAGATGACATACTATTGATGGAGAATGACATCCATACTTTACAAAATAGAAAGACATGGCTTAGAAATACATTTTCTATGAAATACTTGGGAGTGGGGATAAAGATCTATAGAGATAGATCCAGAAGGCTTCTTGGACTAAGTCATAGCACATACATTGACAAAGTGTTGAAGCAGTTCAGTATGGAGAACTCAAAGAGAGGAAACCTGCCTGCACGTCATGATGTACCCATCTCTAGAGATCAATGTTCCAATTCTTATGAAGAAAGGGAACACATGAGTTTGATTCCATATACCTCAGTAATTGGATCAATCATGTATGTAATGTTGTGTACCGGTCCAGATGTCTCGTATGCCTTGAGCATTATGAGCAGCTATCATTCATATTTGGGTGATGCTCAGTGGTTAACCATAAAGAACATCCTCAAGTACCTGAGAAGGACTAATGATCGATTCTTGGTCTACAACTGAGAGGAAGAGTTGGTGGTAAAGGGTTACACCGATGCAAGCTTCCAAACTGATCAAGATGATTACAAGTCACAATTAGGATTTGTGTTCTACCTCAACAATAGTGTTGTAATATATAAGAGTTATAGGAAAGAAACCATTGTTGATTCTACAATAGAGGTCAAGTATATTGCTACATCGAGTACAACAACGGAGGTTGTATGGATCAAGAAGTTCATCATAGAACTTGGGGTCGTTTCAAGCATCAATGAGGCAATCGAGCTATATTGTGACAAAAATGGAGCTATTGTGCAAGCTAAGGAACCCAGATCGCATCAACACTCAAAGCATATACAAAGGAAATTCCATCTCATACAAGAGATTGTGCAATGAGGAGAAGTCCCTGTTGGTATGTATGCCATGAGAGCCAATCATGGGATGATTGGTAGGATACATTAAGATTGATTTGATAAACATCAAAGGCAAGCTTCCAATTCTTTCTTGTTCAATCATATGATATAATGATAGAATAGATTGAATGTCTAGACAATGACAGTACTCAATGACGTATGCTTTTAGGTTGAGGACCTGAACGATGAGATCATACAGATGCTAAGAGTTTGTACATTCTTATTATGTCCCTAGTCAGATGTCATTGTGGAAGGTAGATAGACAACAATGACACATAAGACTAGATTGTGGTGTTGGTTGATGACAGAATCTCGTTAGTCATGATATGGAGATATCAAACCAAACACATAGGTACTTGTTAGAGAACAAGTGTACCGGATAGACCCACCATGAGTTTGACACATGGAACCATGACATGGTAGTCACAGTCAGTTCTCACTGTGATGGTGGTGAGTGTTATTCTTTGACCTGAAATCACTACACTCAACACACGTCGTTGGGTACACTTTGACATCATCAAACACAGTCCTGAAACATGGGTTGTTATAAAGGTGATGATTGGGTGGATTTGACACATGGGGCTTTTGAGGGGTAAGTGATAGATATGGGATTTGTCCCTCCTGAGGGAGTTTGATATCCATGGGCACTTGTTGAGTAGGATTGAGATAGGCGTTCACACGCATGTGTGAATCATTATGTGATATTGATGTCATCCATATCTCCTCCAATCTGCTCTAAGATAAAGAAAGTGAATGAACGTTGAAAGGATGACTGTTCCATGCCTTGAGTTTATTCAGGATATCAGCGACAAAGGAATTATACATTCGATGTAACACCAATCACGGATTGTAGGATTGAAAGTTGTTCTCCAACTTTCTATTTCACTTGGGTAGCACTGATGTGTGACTAGGCACCACTCTTTGCTTGTGAAGTCATAAGTGTTATGAACTTTCACTACCAACGTGAAATGGACATGCAGGGTCACACACATAGGATTTAACCTGGAAGAGGAGTTTATCCACAAATGATGTTTAGATTGATTATGAAAGGAGTTTAGTAGTTCAATTAAACACTCAATCAATTGATAGCTCAGTATGATAGTGTTCAAGGTGTTGGATCGATTGATTAGAGTATCAGATTGATTGAAACTACAATTGACTGATTTTGCACAGTCTGCACTCCCAACCGATCGGCTCATGTGATGAACTGATCGGCTCAGGTTGGTGAACTAATCGGCTCATGTGATGAACCGATCGGATCAGGATAGACTGAACTGACCGGTTCAAGGGTTGAACCGATCAGCACAACTGGTCCAAACGAGCGAGTTGGGAAATTCAGGTTGATGGGAAATTTCTTTTCGTTTCACTTGTCCAATTTGATTGGAACAAGGATTGATATTTGAATCAATTGGAAACAAACATGGAAAGTCAATTCGAGTTGGACCAGGACCATGAACCGATCGGCTCAAGCATGAACTGATCGGCTCAGGTGTCCCAACCGATCGGTTCAGGTATGAACTGATCGACTCAGGTCCTCAACCGATCGGTTCATGTCTGAAACGATCAGTTCAGCTAGCGTAGTTGTTTGTTTTGTGGAAAAATCTCAAACCCTTCTACTCCTGCTTTAATCCTACATTGCCCGGGGTAGAGAACCCTATCCCATGACCCTCCTATATATAGGGGTATTGGGGGCTTCTCAGGTACAACAACTCATAACACTAGTTGCTCTGCAAAGTTGTCATTCTCTCTGGTTGTGGTAACCAGGAGAGCCCGAGCAAGTGTTACCTGATAAGGGAGGCACATTAAGGGAAAGACAACTACATAAAAGTGACGGGTTGTAGGAGAGTGTGTCAGTGACTAGTACGCCGACAGGAGGGTATGACTCCTTCCAGTGCCTTGTGCGACAAGGCAATCAAAGTTCCAAGCAGTCCGTATGGACGACTGTAGAGGCGGGAGACTTCTGTCGCTCGGAGGACATCAGTCAATCCCGACAGTCCCGGTGAGACCAGGAGCTGCACAGACACCATCCAAGATCGGAGGTGAAGATTGCGCAAGCCACGAGGTAACATCATTGAGCAAGCCTCGATACAAGGTATGTATCGACAAACGATCCTTTCCTATTGTATAGACATTGACGTGATTCCCTCATTCTGGGTTTGGGGAGAGAAATTTTTGTTTCCGCTGCCTTCTCAGCCTCCCCTAAAACCCAACAGTGGTATCAGAGCCACGTTAACTACTCTATACTTTAGGATTATCGATGTGATCAATTTTGGTTTGTCGCCTTTATTTATTGCATACAATGCGAATAAAATTGGCTGTATGCATGTCCAATCCTAAATCCACAAATCCCAATATACATATATGATACGTAATATGAATGCACTTGATACGCATCACCCTTAAATGAGTTTTGTGGTGGATGTATAGCGTGGTTATGGCCAATAAACCCTATGTCTGTGTATGGTTGAATGTGATTGCTTGCATCTCAATCTACACACTGATTCCCTATCTCTTATTCCTGATGTAACTTGAGATAACTCGAGAATTCTTTCCCACCTTTGACCCCCCCCCCCCGAATGTAACTCGGGGTTTCTCAATTCAATAAATAGGGTAGAACTTTTTTATTTCTTATTATGTTGAAGAATGGCAGACAACCTGACAACGACTGAGACGATCGGTTCAGGACCATGAACTGATCGGTTGGCGTTCCAGATGATCAGTTTGAGGAAAGAGACGAGCAGGTGGCGGCCCTGAGAAGATGCATGACAACCAGTGAACGGATCGGCTGGAGGCGCTAGTCGATCAGCTGGTGGCACCCAAACGACCGGCCTGATGGCGAGCTGATCAATCATGGAGACGAGTTGATCAAACCCAGAACGTCAAAGCACAAAGTTCATCTTGTATAGGTTTCATGTGATGTAGACCTAGATGACCCTGATTCCTCTTAGCTCGAGGAATCACATTAGGATGGCCATAATCATCACTTTTATCATTTCACATGTTTTCTGTGGGATATAGCATGTATATGATACGTACTATGTATTGTGGTGATTGGATATGTATATGTACCTATAAAACCAAATCCCTCAATAAATATTAAAGTTTTAGATGCCTTCCAAATGTGACACATGTGAAAAGCTTGATCGGCCAAGTGTGGGCACGCCCTAGCATGGTGCACCGTCTATCTCATGGAAGCGTGAAGGATGGATATGTGGGTCTGCCCTAGCAGGGTGCATATTCATCGTGTTGGCTTTGGGTTGGACTTAACAAGGTGACCTAGATAGGATCTAGCACCTTGAGGCATGGAGGTGATCATGGCAAGGAGTTGTATATTAAATCTTTCAAGAGTTGCATATGATGAAATTGGCAAAAGTTGCCTACCTGGAAAATCTAAGTTGTGGGTGACAACCCTAGTTGGTCCATGACTCAGAGGATTTCAAGATCTTGACCTACTAGAAGATTGTACGCTGCAATCTTCTAAATTGATGGTGAGGGCTATCAATTTGAACAAAAATAGTGGGAGTGATAATTAATTAAAGTCCTAATTATATCGTCAACATTTCAAATCAATCAAATAAGTCAAAATGGAGTTTTGGACTAAATTTCATATATTTCCTTTTGTAGTACAAATGACAACAAACAACAATCATTTTTCATTGTGATCGGTCCTTGAAAAGGACAAGCTGAATGGGACTAACTTCCATGACTGGTTTAGGACATTGAGAATTGTTCTCACTCAAGAGAGAAATCTCTATGTCCTGGATACTCCAGCTCCAGAGGAACCTACTCCTACCGCACCAAAGGTAGAAAGGGATGCTTATAAGAAGCATTCTGAAGATGCCATTGATGCAAAGTGCTTGATGTTGTGCTCCATGAACCATGAGTTCCAGAGACAAAATGAGAGCATGGGTGTCATTGAGATGATTCAGCATCTCAAGAACATGTATGAAGATCAAGCACGACAAGAGAGATATGATGTCTCTAGGGCGCTGTTCAAGTGTGTCATGATAGAAGGAGATCCAGTTGGTCCACACACGCTCAAAATGATTGGGTATGTTGAGAACCTAACAAGACTAGGATTTCCCCTGAGCCAAGAGTTGTCTACTGACGTGATACTGCAATCATTGCCAGAATCCTACAGTCAGTTTGTGATGAACTATAACATGAACAACTTTCACAGGCCATTGACAGAGTTGTTGGGCATGTTGAGGACAACCAAGGCACAGATGAAGAAGGAAAAGCCTAAATCTGTGACGATGATCAGCAATAAGAAAGGCAAGTCCAAGCGCAAGGCTAAGAAAGGTTCTGATGCTAGCCAGCAGCCCAAGTCATCTTCAATACTCAAGGCCAAGGGAGGCGTGACCAAGAGAGGCAATTGCCACAATTTTCAAAATCCAGGACATTGGAAAAGGAATTGTCCACTCTATTTGGAAGAATTAAAGAAGAAGGAGGCGACAGACGTCTCCACCTGAAGGTGTCATGAAATAAACTTAAAACACTTTTGAGGTATATGATACCAACATATAAAGTGTAAAGCACCCAATAAATGGGGCAAGTGTTGCCGCCATAGATAGGAGTACTTTAGTTTATTTTCAGCCTTGAAGGCATGTAATAGAGTTATGAACTGCTATTTCATATTTGCCAATGGAAAGAAACACCTTATTTTTGCATATTGTATGACAATAGTGGCAATTAATAAAGTTGATGTTTCCTTGTGGAAATGCCTTATTTATATTGTGGTAGTTGGTATGCATAAGATAAAACGATACCCAAAAGTTATTGATAACTCAAACAATCAAATTAGCATTTCTAGTTTCCATATGATGGATAAATCTAAACTCTTTTGGTTAGAGAACCAACAAGAGACATGAATCTCTTAGACATGATTAATCAATCTTCACTAGCGGTAGTGGGAGAATGATTATCCTATTAGGTATAATACATGTGATGTATTTACATACCTATTAGAGTTAATGCTAGTACTTCAAATAGTGTTTAGAGAAATACCAATATGAATATCTTGAAGTGTTCAAGAATATCATAGATGAAGTACGAATTTGGTAAAGTGTTAATTCTTGATGAGATCAATGAATGAAATACTTGGACCAAATGTTTGAGATCCTTATGAGTGATTATGATTGTGTATCATAGTGAACTCATGATTAAGTCATGGTGATGTCTAAATCAAAAGGAGTCATACTCTAAGGAGTTAGAGGATGATTATCAAATAACTAATTTCTTCTTAAATAAAGAATACCCTACACTAATAAAGGACATTAAGAATCACAAGGAGTTGTGAGTTATTATATCCTTGATAGATACACCTCGATTATCTATATGATGAGTTGGTCATGTGATGATTCAACTATCTAGATGAATATGAGGAACCGGATTTTGAGTTATGGTTTATGACCATTGCATCCTAAATGACTTCCATGTGAACCATAAGGTATGAACTTGATGGTAGCACCCATTGAGATGAAATCCATAAGTGTGAATGAGTCTTAAGTGTTAAGACACATGGATAACATTTTGAGAAGGATGATGCTTGTTGATTGCAACTTAATGACCAAGAGATTTGCATACAGATACTAAAACTGCATTCCTATGAGGAATAAAACAAGGATGAGTACGTGACACAACCTATAAGGTTTATGAATCCATTAATGCAAATGAAGTCTATAAGTTACAATGGACTAATCAATGTGATTGATTGAGTACAAGCAACTAAGAGCTAGATCTTTACTTTGATAATATAGTCAAAGGGTTTGACTGATATGACAATGATAAAGAAGAGATTTGTGATTTAGTGAGAGCATATTTGTATTCCACATGTCGATGAGGAATGAGATGTTCTAGAATGGAATCCTTTGTGGAAATTATCTTTAAGGATGATAGAGATGTTTCCTATATAATAGGAATAGAGATCTATGGTTCTCGAAAAACCTCTTTACCTAAAAGGAGAGAGCATACATTGGCAATCTATAGTGAAGGGTTCAGTGTACATAGATTCAGTGGGAGAAAACTTGGAGTTAGTATCCCAGAGCCAAGTGTCTCAATTCTTATGAAGAATGGGAGCACTAAGAATATTTATGAATCTATCATGTATGTAATCATCCCATTATCTTGCATGTATGGACATGGAAAGAATAAAAAGAAGTCCTCTTGTGTGTAGGATATGAAAATATGATATGATCATTCTGATAACTTGTATGTGGGACATGACGAGTGGATGTCTATCTAGTTCTAGTAAAGCTGACTAAAATACCATAAGAACTTGATAAGTACTTGAGAAGTACTAGTTCTATGGCGATAAGGAAGGGTTCACTGTAAAGAGTTACACTGATGTGAACTTCTGAAAAGAACAGAAAATTAATCACAAAATATATATGGGATATATAAAAGTGAATGTTTGTTGATAAATGGAAACGTTCCAATAAAGTCGTTTAAAAGGAAAAGTCAAGTATCAGTATGTTAGAGAACATTAATGGATACTATATGAATCTGGAACTTCATGAGATGAACTTATATTTTGATCTTTAAGGAGTGCTTAGTCATGCCATGTGGCTAAAGGTTAGCAAAGGAATACTAGATCACATATTACGGCAACTCCATCTCATACGTGTGATGTACAATGAAGAGATGAGAGACATGCAGTTAATATTGACTTTGGCAAGGTGTTGCCATAATTCACTGCGTAAGCACTAGATCATAGTAACATGTGGGACATGTTTGAAGATCACTATGAATATGATTTACGGGTGATTGTCTCACAGTGCAAGTGGGAGTATGTTGGTATGTATGCCCTGAGAGCCAATCATGGGATGATTGTTAGGATACATTAAGATTGATTTGATAAACATCAAAGGCAAGCTTCCAATTATTTCTGGTTTAGTCATATGAGATAATGATAGAACATATTGAATGTCTAGAGAATGACAGTACCCAATGACGTATGCTTTCAGGTTGAGGACCTGAACGATGAGATCATACGAATGCTAAGAGTTTGTACATTCTTATTATGTCCCTAGTTGGATGTCATTGTGGAAGGTAGATAGACAAGAATGACACGCAAGACTAGATTGTGGTGTTGGTTGATGACAGAATCTCGTTAGTCATGATATGGAGATATCAAACCAAACACATATGTACTTGTTAGAGAACAAGTGTACCGGACAGACTCACCGTGAGTTTGACACATGGAACCATGACATGGTAGTCACAATCAGTTCACACAGTGATGGTGGTGAGTGTGATTCTTTGACCTGAATTCACTATACTCAACACATGTCATTGGGTACACTTTGACATCATCAAACACAGTCCTGAAACATGGGTTGTTATAAAGGTGATGATTGGGTGGCTTTGACACATGGGGCTTTTGAGGGGTAAGTGATAGATATGGTATTTGTCCCTCCTAAGGGAGTTTGATATCCATGGCCACTTGATGAGTAGGATTGAGATAGGCATGCGCACGCATGTGTGAATTAGTATGTGATATTGATGTCATATATATCTCCTCCAATCTTCTCTGAGATCAAGAAAGTGAATGAATGTTGAAAGGATGACTATTCCATGCCTTGAGTTTATTCAGGATATCAGAGACAAAGGAATTATACATTCACTGTAACAACATTCATGGATTGTAGGATTGAAAGTTGTTCTCCAACTTTCTATTTCACTTGGGTAGCACTAATATGCGACTAGGCACCACTCTTTGCTTGTGAAGTCATAAGTGTTATGAACTTTCACTGCCAACATGAAATGGGCCTGCAGGGTCACACACATAAGATTTAACCCAGAAGAGGAGTTTATCCACAAATGATGTTTAGATTGATTATTAAAGGAGTTTAGTAGTTCAATTAAACACTCAATCAATTGATAGCTTAGTATCATAGTGTTCAAGGTGTTGGACCAATTGATTAGAGTAAAGGATTGATTGAAACTACAATTGACTGATTTTGCGCAGTCTGCACTCCCAACTGATCGGATCATGTGATGAACCGATCGGCTCAGGTTGGTGAACCAATCAGATCATGTGATGAACCGATCGGCTCAGGACAAGCTGAACTGACCGGTTCAAGGGTTGAACCGATCGGCTCAACTGGTCCAAACGAGTGAGTTGGGAAAGTCAAGTTGATGGGAAATTTCTTTTCATTTCACTTGTCCAATTTGATTGGAACAAGGATTGGTATTTGGATCAATTGGAAACAAACATGGAAAGTCAATTTGAGTTGGACCAGGACCATGAACCGACCAGCTCAGGTGTCCCAACCGATCGGTTCAAGTGTGAACCGATCAGCTCAGGTCCCCAACCGATCGGTTAATGCTTGAAACGATCGGTTCAACTGGCGCAGTTGGTTGTTTTGTGGAAAAATCTCGAACCCTTCTACTCCTGCTTTAATTCCGCATTACCCGGGGTAGGGAATGCTATCCCATGACCCTCCTATATATATAGGAGTATTGGGGGCTTCTCAGGTACAACAACTCAGAACACCAGTTGCTCTGTAAAGTTGTCGTTCTCTCTGATTGTGGTAACCAGGAGAGCCCGAGCAAGTGCTACCCGATAAGGGAGGCACAACAAGGGAAAGACAATTGCAGAAAAGCGACTGGTTACAGGAGAGTGTGTCGGTGACTAGTACGCTGATAAGAGGGTACAACTCCTTCCGGTGCCTTGTGCGACAAGGCGATCGGAGTTCCAGGTAGTTCGTGTGGACGACTGTAGAGGCGGGAGACTTCTGTCGCTCGGAGGATAGTTGTCAATCCCGACAGTCTCGGTGAGACTAGGAGCTGCACAGACACCGTCCAAGACTAGAGGTGAAGACCGCGCAAGCTGTGTGGTAACATCACCGAGCAAGCCTCGGGACAAGGTATGTCTCTACAAACCATCATTTCCTATTGTATAGACGTTGACGCGATTCCTTCGTTCTAGGTTTGGGGAGAGAAATTTTTGTTTTTTCTGCCTTCTCTGCCTCCCCTAAAACCCAATAGTACCAACTCAGAACATTTTTGGTGATCCCCTGACAAAGGCACTTTTACAGCAGAAGCATGACAGTCATGTAAGATCACTTGAAATAGCATTTGTAGGTGATTGGATGTAAGTGCAAGTGGGAGTTTGTCGATATATAGGCCCAGAGAGTCAATTACGTGATGATTGTAATTGCATAAATGTAAATGATTTGATTAGTCAATAAAAGGCAAGCTTCCAATTTATTTTGTTTATTTAGTTATGAGATAATGATGTAATATTACTCAATGACATATGTATTCAAGTTACTACCCTTGTGGATGAGATCATATGGATGTTAAGAGTACATATACATATTCTCATTAAGCCTCTGATCGATTGTTATTATGGAAGGTTGATAGACAACAATAACACATAAAATCAGAGTGTGAGTTGGTTGATGACTAAGTCTTAATAGTCATGATGTGACAATATCAAACCAAGCACACATATATATGTTAGAGAATAATGTATCAGACAGACCACCATGAGACTAACATATGGAAGCCATCATCATAGAAGTCATAGTCAGGTCTCACAGTGATGGTGGTGGTTGTGGTTCTTATACTTGAAATCACTACACTCAATACATGTCATTGCGTACAATTTGACATCATCAAACACAGTCCTAAAACATGGGTTGTTATAATGGTGATGATTGGGTGACTTTGACACATGGGGTTTGACCGTGAGTGATAGATATGGGATTTGTGTCTCCTACTAGAGTGTGATGTCCTAGGCCTCTTGATTAGTGATATTGAGAAATGCATGGCCATCCACATGTGAGTCAATATGTGATATTGAGCTTACTTAAATCTCAGACAGTCTGCTCTTGGTTCAAGAAACATGATGGAATAATAATGAGGGTGATTGCTCCATGCCTCTAGTTCAACCTGGACATCAGTGATAAAGGAACTATACAAACACTACAACACCATACACAAATTGTAGGTTGAAGTTGTTCCCCAACTTTCAATTTACTTGGGTAGCATTGATGTGTGACTAGGCACCACTCATTGCTTGTGATGTCATAAGTTGTTATGGACATTCACTCCCAATGTAATATGGGACCTATATGGTCACACACATAGGTCTCGACCTAGGAGAGGAGTTCAGATCTTGAATGACAGTTGAATTGAGTATTAAAGTATTTAGGTATTTGATTCCGGTAACAAATAGTGTGATAACACTGCCAAATGCCCATCTCAAGAATTGAGACGGTCATTTGGAAGTGCCTAATGGTCGTATTAAATGTTGAGAAGGGTGTCTGGGGAGTCAGGCCTATTATGAGTTCGAATTGGCTAAGGAAGTGAACCAACCAAACTGACAGGCTCGACTCAGGTTGCTAAATGATCATTTGGGTAATTGAGATGGTCGTCTTGTAAGGGCGAGATGGTCTAGTCAGCTGAAGGAAGATTCTATATATTTCCTAATTCATTTGAGTTGCACATTACTTGTTGTGCAAGGAAATTAATATGGGATATTAATTGGAAACAAATTGCCAATTTTGTGTACAACTGGGAAACAACCAAACAGCCGTCTGGGCTATGCCAAATGACCGTCCAGCATGCCAGACAACTATCTGGGCTATTGTAGGTTGCAAAATTTCTAGAATTGTTGTGAAAATTTGAGATCTTCTGGTCTGTTCCACTCCCACACAGACTAGGAACCTGGACCCAAACCCCTCCTATAAGAGGGGTACTGGGGGCTTCCCAAAACTCAACACAAAAAATTGAGAAATAGTTGCTTTGAAAAACATTGTCCTCTCTAGTTGTGGTAACCATGAGAGCCCAGACAAGTCCTACCCGACAAGGGAGGGATAGCTAAGGGAGAGAGAAAATGAGATCATTGTTGTTGGAGAGCAAGTTGGTGACTAGTACACCACTAGGAGGGTCGACTCCTTCCTGATTGTTCTAGCAAGACGATAGGAGTTCTAGGCAGTCTGTGTGGACTACCATAGTGGCGGGAGTCCATTGTCTACTGCTAGGAAGACAACTTCAACCAACAGTCTATGATAAGAGGAGCAGCTGAAGAAGACAAGGTTCATGGCTGCAGTTCGTGGTGCAGATCAAGTGGCACAACAGTCAGATGAGTCTCAATGCAACCAAGATTTAGAAGTTGTACATCTACATGATGAGGATTTTCACTAAACTTGCTCTAGGACTAGGTAGATCCTCAAAACCATCCTTTGTGTATTATAGTTATTCATGCAATCTACTAATTATGGGAATATGGTAGATAAAATTTTGATTTTGTTGCTTGCTCTATAGACATATTTCCCAACATAATGTCCATAAGTAACAAAGTAGGGTTACCATAACATATGAGAGTATTCCTCACTATTACCACATAAAGGAAAACAATTGCAATTAACCATCATTACTTAATTTCTTTGAGTTAGGTTCAACTAGATAGATTTGGTTAATGTTACAAATCTGGACTCAATGATACACCATCAGATTGTACATACTAACTTAGGCATAACATGCACTTAGAACCTAGCATCTCATCGGATCATGGATGCTAAACAAACCATTGAATCTTGTATACCATGAACAACCATTAGATCTTGTGTACTAAACACAACCATTGGATCACATACCACACACAAGCATGGACTAACACTTAACATAAAGCATGACCATTGGATGTTAGGCCTAGGAGAACCCATCATTTGTGAGAAAACATGAAGACCATCAGATCTTGAACATAGGTAGGCCATCCGATCATGAAACTAGAGGAGCCATTGGATCTAGGAACTAGAAAGGCCATCAATTGCCAACATAGGAAGGTCATCAGATGTTAACACTAGGAAACCCGTCATTTGTTACCAAACACGAAAACCATCAGATTATGAAAATACATAGGACATTGGATCATTGAACTAGTGAGACTATCATATGTCAAGGTTAAACAATACATCATCTCTCAAGTCTAGGGAAGCCATCGAATGTTGTCACTAGGTGAAAATAGATCTAAAGCACCAAGGAAACCATTATTTGTTAGGGTTTAAGAAAACATCAACTGAACCACTTGAGAGAGTGCATCATGAGCATTAGTTGTTGAGGAAAACATAGCCATTGGTACTCAAACTTAAGAAAAACCAACAAAACAACCACTAAATACACACCATCATTTTTCGCATGAGCCAAACCATCAATTCATAAGTCAAGAGAGAAAAGCAGTCCAAAACACTCAAGGAAAAGCCATTGTTTGTCACAAGGAAACCATCATTTCATGGACATGCAAGGTCTAGAACTCCCAATTTTATGGAAAGAATGTGCACTAGGTTAAGAGGTACATCTAGTAAGATTATCTATTCAAGAAATACCACATAAAATCAAACCCTAATTCAAAGAAGCATCTTTCCACATGCTACTATGTTTTAGAGAAGATATATACATAGCAAGTTAAGAGTAAGCAATAAATGTGAAAAAGGTTATATAAATCACCTCAAGTATGGTGATGAAGGTCCAAACAACAAGGTATCTCAAAGAGAGAAGAAGGAAACCCTAGCTTGAGCATTCCACTCATCTAAGAAAGCTCTTTCTCCAAGAACAAGGAAACCCTAGGTCAAAATAAAAGAGAAGGTATTCTTCAACCTCTAGCTCAAGATCCACCAAGAACGCCATGGATCCGACCAAGAAGGAAGAGAGAAGGTAGAGGGAAGTAAAGAAAATGAAGAAAAAGGGATGATCTTACTTTCTTAGGTCAAGAAACAAGGTAGGGAAGCTTCACATAACTCAAGAGAGGGTAGATCCAAACCCTAGATGCACATTCAAGTAAGCTCGACCAAGCTTTCTTCAATAGAGCTCATTCTCCTCCACCAAGTAAGAGGGAAGTACCTCCCAAAAGCATGAAATGAAGAGGGTGTGTAAAGGGTTTGTTTGGGTGGAAGGAGAGAGGTATATAAGGATTATGGTGAGAGAGAAAGGTAGAGGTGTCAAAACATGCATGCCATGTGTCAAAACTTGAAAAAATCATATCCATGCATAGCAAAACTTCCATCGGATCTTTTGTAAGGTTATCCATGGTTTCTTCCATTAGAACGTTTATCAAGATGTACTATCACAGATCCCATCAGATCATTCATAGATACCATTAGAAAACCCGTCAGATTCTTGGATTTACTCATCCATATATGCAACTCTATCCCTCCATCAGATTGTGTACCTTAAATAGGGTATCCATCAGTTTTAGGACCTCAAGGTAAGGCCATCAGATCCTCTACTACAAGGGAGTACTATTAGATCTTTCAGCTACTAGGTGATACCATCAGATTATCACCATACTTTGAAAAGCCATCGACTTTACACTAAGGTAGGAAGCCCTAATTTCTCAACCTTAAAGAGAAACAATCTGATGGTGCATCCAATGCATCTAAAGGAGAAACTACATAAAACATGTTATGAAAACTTGTGAGCCACAACATACATGTGACAAATTGCAGATACAACCCTAGGTACATGAAAACTGCATAAAACTCCATAAAAGCACATAAATTGCAAAACTAGCTCAAACAATGTCCAAACTAGACTAAACTTGAAACTTAGCTTTTTCACATGATGTCAAATCATGGATTAGGGTTTGATTAAGGTTTTAAACATCCAATTAATATAATCAAGGATGTTAAACTATAAAGTAAGGTTAGGGGTCTTACACTTCTCATCAAATATTCCTCAAGATCTGTGTTCAGTCGGCCAACCTTTCATCCATCTAAAGGCATGCATTTTTCCTTCCTTTCCTCATACTTACTCATGTTTGACCAATAATCCAAAAAATGACAAGTTCTTCAAAAATCATTGTAACTCAATTATTTTTCCAAAAATGACAATATATGTAATATCTTGATAAAGAAATGGAGAAATTATTAAAAAAAGTGAGCTATTTGAAACTTAGTTTGTATGATATTTTTTAAACCCTAATATCTAAAACATTTGGACTAGTTAAATGATAAATTTAGGCCAAATATCTGGATTGTGTTGAATAGTTCTTTAATATAGGGTTATATAGACCTAAGTTAGCTATGGTGATAATGTTTCTCTATGAGAAAGCATATATGGACCATTATGTGATAATGGCCATTATGATTCATATGATGTGTGAATATGTGATATGACTAAAGTTATCACCTTGGGATGATTAGGACCTAATCAACCTTTGAATAAATGAATCTATGTGAGAAAGAAAGCATAAACCCATCCTTGAATCAGGAAGATCAGTTTCAAGCGCGAGGAGTGACTTATGGGAAAAGTGAAATTTTGATCTGTTGGCAAAAGATTGAGAAAAGAAAAAACGAACTAATTATGTTTTCCCGTTCTGGTCTTATGTTTCCATTCATGCCCACAACTTAAGATTTAGTGTGTGATTCTACTCTTAGAGATCTACTATATCCCTTTAACTCAAATTTAAAAGGTACATTTACTCCTATAGACCATACTACCGATATTAGAGATAATGATTAGTTATGTAAATATCTCATGTGAAACTTGTGGCTATATACATGGATAAAGTACTTGTTCCTTATTGAGTAATCTTTTTATTTCATGTAGATATGGTTAAGAACCTTCATATAAATGATAACATCTTGCATTCAAAACTTTTGATTTCCCTTCCTTAACTAGACTGGTCACAGTGTAATTTCCTTTTTTAACTAGAATTGTCTAGCCTTGGTGGCACTTGTGACTGACCTTCTTCGATTAGGAATGGCTAGCCTTTATAAAACATGTGATCTCCCTTCTTTGTTTAGAAGTGGTTAGCCTTTATACGAAAATATTAGGAGTGGCTAACCTTGATAAGATGTGATTTCTCTTATTTGCTTAGAAGTGGCAAGTGGAAAGCCATGATGGAGCTTGTGATCGCCCTTCTTTGATTACAAGTGTCTAAGCTTTATGATACATGTAATTTCCCTTCTTTGATTAGAAGTGTCTATCTTATCTAACACCTAAATATAATGCAAGCATATGTGTTAAAATATGATTTTTTAAATAAGAATAGTTATGATAAGATGAAATATTTTCTATTCATTATAAATCGTATCTAGCATGCTATATTTTCTCGTAAAAAATATTATGGTATTTTACTGCTCACTATACCAAAGAGTTTGCAATGATTGAGTCTTGATTTTCAATATTTAGGTAATGGAAGATGAGGAATTTTTTTATATCTTCATATGAGTGAGATATTGAACAAGCTACATAAAACCTAAACTTCATGAGGGACTTGTATAATAATGGTGAACGGTGTAACTTCTATCTACACTAAAATTATTTCATGACGTAAATCTTTATTTCCAATTGCCAATGCCCCCCTATGTATATGTTGTGGTTCATTATTATATGGAATGGAATTTTCACCCTAATATTACATATGTTGTGCAAATTGATTGACTACTCAGGAATGGGCACCTTGAATCCCTTTAATATTATTTTCTTACATGGTGTTAGAGATCATTGTGTTAGTTCATGACAATAACACAAGTGCCTTATCTGATGATGATGCAAGAGGCGGACTCACAAAACATGAAGAAAATTCTTCCATGCGACATAATCTTGTCCCTCATACTACATTTAAACTCTCTCTTTGACATCGGAATATAGTGTACATGTCGAGTTCATTAGGCCACTTATTGATGAGATTTGTCTTTTGTTCATCTAGACTTATAAATAAGGCCATCTCTTTTGTGTTCCAAAGGAGCCTTTTCCATAGATTGATGTTTAAACCATTGCCTTGGACCCAATGAATAATCAATTGATGTTTAAACCAATGCACTTGTTCCTCTTATTTCCATTTAAATGCAATAAAAAGGTTAATTACAAAATATAGAGTGTTTGTCCCATGGCTACCAAAAAGGTTTGCGACCCATCTCTGGTGAAACTGATGTAGACGACTCTGGACAACTCAGTTGCATTTCTCATCTTCACAGCTTGTTGAAGGTGACACTTGCATTATCCGACCACTTGTTTGTTTAAAGAAATTTGCTATGCAGAGATAAAGTTGCATCCCGTTTGAGACGAATTTTGACATTTAGTCTTCTAAAGAACAAAAAGGAGTTACTTCCCTTTTTTTGTTTTTGAGCAGGCTAAATGTCAAAATTCATCCCAAATTGGATGCAATATTGCCTCTCTGTAGTATTATTCTTGTTTAAAGAACTTCTTTACCATATTTCACTTCTTAAATTATATATAGAATTTTTATCCTCCTACACTCTTTGTAGTTTTTTTTATAAGATCCCACTTTAGGTCTTGCCGATAGGCTCTACCCTAGTGGCTCATAAAGGATGCCTATCACAGTGACTCTGCTCGTCTCTGTTTAAGTAAGTCACAAAATACGTGAAATGTCTTTTTGCGCCACCACTCCTAAGATTTATGAATGGAGAAGCGAAAAAGTCACCTTCAATGAACATTTTTCTTAGCAGCTTTAAACTTATAGTCTCTTACCCTCTAATCTTGGCTCTGGGGATGGATAAGGACCGGTCGAAGAATCCATCTTCACGGATGTTTGTTCGAGTTAGCCTATCAAGATGAGCCTCCACAGCATCATGTCTCTCTAAAAAGATACTATCTGCAGGATCGTCTCTTCGGCGTTTTGTTATTTCTTTATTGATCTTTTCTATAAAGTTGAGCAAGCACGTGTCGTTCCTTGTCTCGGTTTAAAGAAACGGAAATAGTTTGGTCACGCACAGGGGTGCGCTTCTACCTTCACACGCAGGAGGAAAGCGATTTGGTGGTGGGTGGGGGTGATGACGTATGATGTTTTAATTGGATGGACCGGTAAGAATTGTATAATATGCAAATAAATGTGTTTTACTTATAACTTTTGAACCGTAATGAATTTTTTTAATGAAACAAAGACTATTGGATTCGTTATGAAAAATGCATTCAAACAAGACTAATATTGATATATTTTTAACAAAAAAATATAAAAATGATATGAATACATTATTCTGGATGTCAATGAACCATTTTAGGCGACAAATAACCATATTTGGGTATCATTTGCCATTTATGGGTGTCATTAGTCATTTGTGGGCGTCGTTACGATTTTAGGTGTCAGTGAACCATTTTAAGCGTCAAATAACCATATTTAGGTGTCATTAGCCATTTATGGGTGTCATTAGCCATTTATGGGCGTCGTTATAATTTTAGGTGTCAGTGAATCATTTTAGGCGTCAAATAATTATATTTGGGTGTCATTAGTCATTTATGGGTGTCATTAGCTATTTATGGGTGTCATTATAATTTTAGGTGTCAGTGAACCATTTTAAGTGTCAAATAGCCATATTTGAGTGTAATTAGCTATTTATGGGTGTCATTAGTCATTTGTGGGCGTCGTTATAATTTTAAGTGTCAATGAACCATTTTAGGCGTCAAAAACTATATTTGGGTGTCATTAGCCATTTATGGGTGTCATTAGACATTTGTGGGCGTCGTTATAAATTTAGGTGTCAGTGAACCATTTTAGGCGTCAAATAACCATATTTGGGTGTCATTAACCATTTATGAGTGTCATTAGCTATTTGTGGGCGTTGTCAATTAACCTATATATTTCATTTTTTTATTTCAAAAATATGTCAATATTAGATTTGTTAGATTGTATTTTTCATAACGAAACCAACGGTTTTTGTTTCATTAAAAAATTCATTACGGATCAAAAGTTATAAGCGAAACAAATTTATTTGTCTTTTACATAATTCCAAAAAACCGGCCCAATCACCACCTGCCATGTGGCGGCAGTTTGGGCAGTGGTTTCACCCCGCGCGTGAGGCTGCACGTTACGGGCGTCAGCTTGATAGAATCATAGTCTTAAAGAAATATGGAAAACAGCACGGCACCACTTGTTAACAAAAAAGTAAGGACGTGGATTGTAGCAAAGAAAAATGAGAGAGCCGTAGAAGTTCCTGATATCACTGTAATAGATTTAATTGGGTTTCTGATTCGTTTTATCATTCAAGCACGTCCACATCTAACAATAACTCATATCACCATCCACGAGGACCACGAGCGTGGCAACTTGGCATATATATAGAACGTCCAAGATTAGTCGTCTCACTACAGCTGCCTTATTTTGGCAAGGCATGAAAGTGGGGGTGGTCGGTCCAGCTATATAATATGTATACACTAGCGCATGCTTAATTTTACGGTGATATCATACTCGGGTACAACTAAGCTGGGTTTGGAATGTTTGACGAGCACGTTGTCACTTTCATCACGATGGTCAATCCAAAAAGAGAACAGAATGATCTGGTATCATATATGTTGTCCTTTTTATCACCTTAATTTATCATCCTTCCGGGTGTTAGGCCTCCGCCACGGATGTGGAAGGGGGGGAGGAGAAATCTCTCTCTTAATCTCCATACATGTTGTCCTTTTTTGTTGTTACCTTTATGTCTTTTGATAGTTAAATGATTCACGTCTCATATCTCACATGCTCTATAAAATTATCCACTTGAAAAATATTCTATCTGTGTACTTCGATTTGTGCCACTAATTTCCGCTCTTCATCTTCTTTCCAGCCTTCTATCTATATGTTTTTCATTCTTGTTTCGTTTCCTTTACTTTTACTACGGTATTGTTAACTTAGTATTAATTGATGTATAACGCCGCATTTGTATAGGGTGAAAGTTCTAGTATAGGGTGAATAGAGTTAGTGGCGGAGTCAAAATTTTGATGTGGGTGAGACACAATTATATCTCACATGAAATGTTCACAACTCTTTCAACAAAACGACAAGCAACACTGTGATAATCATCACTTTGTTATATTCCACACAAAATGTTCTATAACTTTCAACACAGAAACAACCTCAACATATGCAAGTAAAAGGATTGTTTAATTTAGAGGACGGTGGACGGCATTCTATATCTTCTACCTTAAAGTCAAACCAGTGTCAGTAGCAGACTCAAGTTATAAAACTGCTCTTACATCACGCCCACCATTAGACACGTCTAATTTTCGCAAACTCATGATGACTAGAGGTTCTCCATTTTCTTAATAATAATTGAAAAAATTATATTTATAAGAACATCAAACATAAGGTAAAACCCCATATAAATCAAGCACATTTAGCTACACAAATGAAAGAACAAATAGATAAAGAGACCTATAAGAACATGGCTGAAACATACCGGTGCAACATTGAATGCATATTTCATGTAAACTATCAATATAGTAGAGATTAAGATATCTATATGGATCTAAAAGAATAAATATGGTGGCTATAAAAGAAAATAAAATAAAGAACATGCTATGAGGAGACAAAGTCAATCATGCAATGGTGATGGATTGACATTAACCAAAAAAAGACACAAGTCGAAACAGCCGTGTGCAACTACTGATGCGAATCCAAAGAAATCTATAAAGAATGTCAAAACTTTGGCAAAAACAATACAAGATGGCACTTTCTGTGCTCTTGCAAAACGCAAAACTGAGTCAATGTCGTTAGTAGCCGGTAACTGGTTAGGTAGTTTTGGTTTACGTTGGGCAAATGACCTTCATGCGGCAGCACCAACTTTTACAAGGATACGGAGATACCCATCACCCACAGCTGATTACTCCATAATTGAACAGGCAGAAATTTGGCTAAGAAACAAAGAAGTGTTCTATTGGGTCTGAAGCTGTAGCGACAAACAAAAGCCACAACGTTCGGTGACTTTAATGGACCACCGTTTCAGCTACCACTTTGATCTTCATACTTTCATAAATATTGGGTGAGGCACAGGCCTCACCAGGCCTAAACGTGACTCCGTCCCTGAATAGAGTATCATCTAAAAGTTAGTGGTGTTAAACGTACATGTTGGAGAATGTCAAAGAAAATCGAGAATAACAAATAATACAACTTTAATTCTCTCATGCGTGCAAACTCTAACCTTTGTGGCGATTAAGAAGGTGACGATGGGTTACCTTTTATATCGAATGTCGCTCTTCTCACTTACAGGTCCAAGGGTGGGTGGATCATGTTGGTCTCGGTCTCAAAGATGGCAGGAGATCTTGTGGACAGATGTGACGATTAGGTACAGATAGGGCTGCCAAAATTTATCCAAACTCGTGGACCTAATTGTGTCTGATCCGGAAAAAACTGGATTCGGATTTCAGTTGTCACATTCCGGGTCGGTTCCAGATTTAAGATTACGCGTCCGAATCTAAACAGGGTCGATTCTGGGTTCTAAATACTTACTTATATACGTATATTTGTGGGACATATTATTTTTTAAAGTGATACATGTGTTGCTTTGGTATAATATATGTGATATACGAGAGACTGTTGAATGCTACCTATATGTGGTGTACCCATGTGTTTACATATTGTCACAATCTTTATCATTTGATTGTGATATTAACATAATTTAGTTATTTGATGTGATATATGTGTTGTTTTTAATAGTATTTTGATATTAATATTGTGTTAGAATGTAACACCAATGATGCCTTTTTCTATACAAATATTATGATGATATGGTATAAATGTTATTTTAGTATGATATAGTCATCTCGATTGGTTTTATAAACTATATTTTGATGTGAATGTGTGTTGTTTCGGTATGATATGATGTTGTGACAAATTCGATGTGATATATGTGTTTTTTAGTATGATATATGTGGTGTTGTACTTGTGTTTAAATTTTCTTGTGTTTAGATGATATAATATTTTACTGTTGGTATTATTTTCTCTAATAAAAGAAAACGAAAAATAATATTACATTTTTGATATTATATGATCATTGACATCTTTGATAATTTATTTTTGATAATGAAATTATTTATAATTGTGTAGGTAATTCTATCTAAAAAAATATTTAAAAAAAAAATCTTAAAATACGAGTTTGTTTCTGGGTTTTGATTTTAAAATTTGGGTCGGTTCGGGGTTGAGAGGTACGAGAAAAATTTGGGTCCATGTTCAGGTTTGGATTTGACAGTGAAACAATCCAGACTCGATGTTTTGATCCGGAACGGACCCGAACCCGATTTTTTGACATCCCTAGGTATAGAGGAGGACGAGGATGATGTTTTTGACCTAGGGGAAGAAGAAGCATCAGATGTGGTCCTCATGATGGTTACAAGGATTCTCATCTAGAGATCCTATAACTTCTACGCTCTGAAACAGACTCTATTACAAGTCTGGTCTCTCTCAATCAAGGTTCTCTTTAAACAGATCGGCCCCTTAGTCTTCGTCATCCATTTCTTTTATTGGAAGAACAAGAGGAAAGTCGTGAAAAAAGACCCTAGAACTCCGAGAATTGTCTACTCTTGATAAGGACATTGATACTTGTGATCTTCCAGGAAATAAAGGATTCCCAAAATGTTTTTTCGGGTTCCATTTATAATGTCTTGCCTCTGAGGCACCGATCAAAGGTAGGGGTGCATTCGATTGCGAGTTGAATAGGAAGAGTGTTGCAGATGGTTAGAAACACAAGGGAGTTGTCTACTAGGGTTTGTGCAAACATAGACGTTATGAAACCACTCAAGTGTATGCAGAAAAATAGAGATAAGAAAGAAAATCTAGTTGTTCTTGAAACCAAATACAATAGGCTTTCAAATTCTGCTATTTATGTGGACACACAGGCATGTACACCAAGACGTGTGTTTGGACAAGGAGGAGGAAGAGCAAAACCAGACATGGAGTGCTTAATTGTTAGCCTCACAACCTAGAAAACCAATGATGTCGATGTTTGAAAGATTGTTTGGAGAAGGAAGTAAAAAGAAAGCTTGTTCATTCCTGTAAAGTAGGAGAATTCGTCGTCTTCTTTGTGGAGAGGAAAGAAGTGCCATGGTTCTATGGAAAATCCTAATTTGGTGGGAGATGGTGTCTCATCACGAGGCAATATTTGTTACATAGGGTGATAGCTAATCAATATTTTGGAAAGGAGGTAGTGATGAAAAAACAAACAAGAATGATACTGGGAAATTTTAGAATGTAGAGAAAAGTTAGATGATGGTACATATTAAAAATACCACAAGTAACATGATTGGGGATTACAAGAGGATAATCACACCTTTCGGGGGTTCTGACATGGATGATCCTACTCAACAGTCTACTGAGACCATGTAGGTTTGTGATGACATGGTAGAAATGTGTCTCTTAGTTGATCGTAGAAAAGAGGGCATTAGTGATGGGGGAATTCGTCATCAAGAGGATGCTTTTGTTTGGATTCCTAATATATTTGATACACTAAATAATTTTTGAACTCAAAGCTTGCTCAAGAATAGAAGAACAACACTAGTAGACAACCAAGCTTTGACATGAGGTTTGAGGAAGAAATAGAGGGGTTTCAAGTTAAAAGGTGGGGTCAGAAGAAGAAAATTGTGAAAAATTCATTTTTCACAATGAGAATAACTTATATATAGAAACCATGCAAGCTACTAATCATTCACAAATAATACATTTCAGAATTAAGATGAACATGATAGTCTAGGGAAAAAGGAAGAACACTTCAAGACAAAGAAGTGAGGCATGGACAAAGAGTATGTGATGTAGATCTTGATGATGATGATCAAAATTTCTTTGTACTTAGAAGACAATATAAGAGTGTGGAGAAAGGTTATCCATTCTTGGGGAGTGAGAAGCTTCAACTAGCAAGTGTTGGGTCAGTCTAAACCTATGAGTAGATATGAAAATCCTGATTTTGAATTATTAGGGAATGGGAAAACCTGACTCTATGGAGTCTCTTTGGACCCGGTGTTGAAGAGTGTGCCTAGAAAGAGTTTTTGTATCAAATACCAAAATTGATGACATAAAGTTGGAACCATTTAAAGGGAATTGTGGCTTCATTGATGGTTTTGTCTGTCTAATATAAGAAAATTTGTTGGACTAAATTTATGGTTGTAGGACATCTAGCTCAAGATTATGGGTTACTCACAACATTGTCCAGAATGCATCGTTAGTGAAAATGATTTCATTCATCAATAGAAGGTTGTGCCTATCTATGGGTGGGTGAGTAGCAAAATAAATTCAGGAGTTAGGATTTGATTAAACACTTGAAGCATAGGCCTAACTAACCAGTGGTGTTATTTGGTGACTTTAATAATTGTTTTTAATGAAGAAAAGTTGGGCCCCCCTTTAGCCTAACATTTGGATGCAGGATGTTAGAGAGACTGTATATGTGCCCAAGATCTTGAATATAGGGTAAACTAGCTAACTATTCACATGGGAGAAAGGGAGGATAATAGACAGTTTGGTCATCGAGTTATTGGGTATGACCTCAGCAACTGACAACTAGTATTAGCAGTTTGCATGATACAAGGTCTGTGACACATTGATGTATGAATCTAATCATGCATTGATTGTTATTTTAACATATGGAAGGGGTGTTAAAAGAAAATGATATAGAATAATTCTAGAGCCAATGTGTCTCTCTAAAAATCATTGTGTGGAGGTGATGAAAAACTTCTAGGAGAGCATGATGATAGGGGAGTTGACATCCATGATAAAAGATTGTAGTGAAAAACTAGAATCGTTGAGATGTCTTCTTTACTGATTTGAAGAAAACATCAAAAACACTGAGAAATGTTAGGTGAAGAAGATAAGAAAAGGCATAATAATGTGGTACTATGTAGATATGAAGAACTAGACACAAAACTACAATAAAGTCATAGGCATGGAGATGCCTACTGGTTTGCTAGAGATGGAGTGAATGAGATATAAGAAGGTGGAGAAAGATAATACCTAATCTTTTCCAAAAGCATCACATAGTAATGGAAGAAATAAGATGGATTATCTCAAGGATCAAAAAGCATATGAAGGACAAAGGATTAAGAGATTGAGCATATCCTTACTAGTCATCAAAATCTCTTTACTTCAAGCAATCTGTAGGGTTTGAGGAAGATATGATAGTGCTAAAACACGTGATTGATCCCTATATGAATGATTTAAGGAAAGGAATATTTTTGATCAAGAAATTTGGGTTTCTATTTAGAAAACACAACCAAACAAGAGACATTCCTAATGGTATGAATTCTATTTTCTTTTAGAATTTCTGGCACATTGTAGGGAAGAATATGGCAAGTTACATTAAGGGATAGTGGAAAGAAGTAAATAATATTTAAGAGGAATTGTACTCTGGTTGTCATGACTTTAAGGTGAAAAAATTAATGGAACTTCTAAGTACGATATAATCATTTGTTATGTCATTGATAAAACTTTGTCCTCTCATGGATAAAATAATTGTTGGGAACTAGAGTACTTTTATCCTGACATGATGATAACTAATATATTTCTTACTACTTACTAGCTTGTCCATAAAGGTTATTATGACTTTGAAGCTTGATATGTCCAAATGCTATGACATGTTTGAATGGGAATTTCTAGATTTTGTGAATAAAAACTTGTGGTTTGGTGGAGTTTGGAGGAAGTAATTATAGAGTGTGTATCATCTGGTTATCATGTTTTTTCCATAAATGAAGACATGTATAATAAGATACTACCATCCCAAGGCTTGTGACAGAAGATCCATTCTCTTGTACCTTTTTATTTCGTTTACTAAAGACTTTTCTAAATTACTCAGTATGTCAATGGAAAATAATCTCCTGCACTGTATCAAAATCAATAGATTTTACCCCATATTTTCCATATTTTCCATATATGATACTATTCTTTTTTAAAGGAAAACACGTGATGAATACATGAGATTATCTAGCTTTATAAGGTAGTGCAAATAGGAATCTAGCTGAAGAATCGATTTATCAAAGATAAAGGTTTCTTTTGGTAGGGGAATATTGTATAATATACAACTAGATATGAAGGACTTATAGTAAGTTAAAAACTAAACAAGCATGCAAAAAATTTGAAGCTTCCTATAGCCATTGGACAATGCCATGAAATAGGTTTTTAATTTTATAATGGAGAACTTCTAGAAAAATTTATCAATATGAAAGGAAATTTTATTTCAAACTAAGCAAGGATGTTCTCAATAGAGAAGTTATCTAGTATTTTATTGCACATGTTTCGAATATTTTTTAGATCTCTGAAGGCATCTTCCATTTTATGCAAATCTGTATTGCTCTTTTTTGGTGGGTGTTTAAGACATAGAAAGAAAAAACTCATGAAAATGTTGAAAAAAATGTCTAAATAAAAAAACATGAGAGTTGTGATTTTGAGACATGTACTCTTTCAACCAACCACTTCTCACTAAGAAACTATGAAAATTATTGACAGAGATAGATTCACTTGTCTACAAATTCTTGAAAGCCAAATAATTTATGATTTCCTCTATTTATGAAGCCATACAATGCCACAATCCATGTATGACATGGAGAAGCCTTTGTTGAGCGAATCCAATCCTATTGGAGGGACTAAAATGGTAAACTAGGTATGGTTTTTACATCAACATATAGAATGATTGTTGGGTTTATGGTATAAGTGATTCACTTGTGGAATTTTATTAGTGAGAGTCCTTATTCTTTAACTTATATACATGATTTAATAAATGTTCAATATGCCTATTAAGATGACATGAATTTGTAGGTTGCTTTTCCTATAGAGTTTGGTGAGAGTGTTTTCAATAATCCAATTAGTCTTAGATTTAATAGGTGATGTTCCATGTTGGTGGATATATAAAAAGGTGATTTTCTCTAAAAAAACATGACATATTTGTTGGGGCATCTTGGAAGGTCTGAGTTTATTACAATTGCTAGTAGTACTCAAGTGAATGGGGAAGTTTTGGGATTTGATATTGCATTCAAAATGGTCTCCTAGAATTTCTCATTTTCTTTGGACAATATGTACATGTGACTTGTGTAGTTAGGGTAGGTTGTTGGATAGACATTTCACGTTAATGGTAGGTGTTCGATCTGCTTCTCTAGTAAGGAGACCATTTTTGTATCCGCCCCCAAGTGTGTTTCATATATAACAACATGAAAACATGGACAAATGAAATCAAACTCAAATAACGTTGCAAACAATGTATATCATTCATTGCAATAACAAAAATAACTTCACACATGATATAGAGAAATTGATTCTCATACACATTCTTTTCATAAAATTTACAACAAGGGACATGATACATGATATAATGAGTGAACTGGTCAAACCTCCTTGGATCTTATACATGACACTCCATCTTGTCTTGAACTAATATGTACATCCGCCTCTGAGATCTATCCAATACTGCAGACAAACTATATGCATCCACACATAGTCATGCATTTGACAAAACAATCATAAGTGGTTAGATTCCAGTAATAATATGAACATAGATTAACAAAAAGACTAAAAGTTATATGACCATACATAAACATAATTAATGGATTAACGATGCATTCTTAACTTGAATAAGCGTTCTTATTATGGCACCGACACATGTTGTGTGCATGCTTTAGAACACACTCCATGTAACTGCCCAATTTTCATATCACACGAGCGAAAGAAAAAAAAATAAACTTGGGAGTGTCACGAATATGATACATCACAACAGTGATAGAAAAAAAACCAATACAGCTTAATGTACATATTCTCATATGTTCTTAGAATACAAACATGTTTTTTGAGTTTGAAGGAGACTTAGTCTCCCCCCTCCCTCAAACAGGTGCCAGAGCCCAGATGACCCAAGGGATTGTAAATACAATGCACAACAGGAGGTTTCGAACCCGGGTCTCCCAGGAAGGACAGGCCGGACCAAACCATCTGTGCTACACTGGTCGGGTTTAGAATACAATCTTTTTTTTGGAATAGGTAAATAGTATTGCCAAAAAAGGAGGTATAGCAAGCTATACTATACAAAACATGGAACCCAAAGGTCTGTATAGTCATAGAATAACAAGCTAACAGACTAAAAGGGGTACTATCTACAAATCCCCCAGTAAATTTTAGTCATAACATTAAGATTATCAAGGATCTTCTGGTGCACTCTAGTATGCCACCTCAGGTCCGTAGCAATCATGTCCACCAACGTGGGAATTTCAAGACATTTCAGAGTGTGTTTTCTTCTGTTGCATTCATTCCATATGTGGTAGCACGAACACGCTAAGCACAAGCTAGCAAACCCAATTAAATGCTTGTTGTGCCCCATCCTACCATGTGTCCAGATGATGATCTCCACCATGTTTCTAGGAGATTTGCTCCCCCACCCATTCTTCAAGCAGCATATCGCCCAAACTCTACTAGAATAGGTGCATTTGAAAAACAAATGAGACTCGGTTTCCTCCTCCCTATTGCATAGCCTGCAGGAAGGGTTAATATCATTGCCCCAGCTATGAATTCTTGCTACTATCGGGAGTTTCTGGTGTAGAATTCTGTATAGGAGCATGCTCCATTTAGGAAATTGATGCTTCCCCCAAATGAACTGCCAGCAGCTCGATGGAATCCCTATATTGATGTTGATCATAGGTGGTTGGTTTCCCGCAAGACACCAGCTACCATGCACATCAACAACATACAAGTGTTGATTGGTAGCAAAGTCCTTGCACAGATTCCTCCAAACTCTAGACGTTATGTTGTTCTCAACTAGTACTGGGTTGTCACCATATCTTCTTCTCATCCACTCAGACCATATGTTGGACGGGTTGCAAAGGAATAGACCAGTTCACTTCACTGTGCATCTTCTTTGGATCTCCATCGGGTCCTTCAGATTGGGACCACCTCTCTCGAATGGTTGACTGATAGTTTACCAAGCTATTCCATGTGAGCGCCCGCCCCAAGTAAAGCTCGCAACAAGGGAACGAACCAAGTTGATGACATGGTTAGGTAGCTCACAGAGTCTCGCCCAGTAACTGATTTTACTCTATAGAACCGATCTAATTAAGACCAACCTGCCTGCCATAGAAATCTTGAGTCCACTCCAGGCCTCGATCTTTGACCGAACTTCATCAATGCACATGTTGAAATCCTTGGCATATCCCCTTCCTCCAGTGATAGGGACCCCCAAATACCTCATAGGGAAGCTACCTCTTTTCATAACTGCATCCCCCTTGAGTCTTCCTCTCCTACAGTCACACGACTTGAAGAGAAAGATTTTAGACTTGATGGTGCTAATATAGAGGCTTGTTAGCTTGCCGAAGCTCATTAGGATCTTCTTGTATTCTCTGAGTCTACTAGCATGTCCCGTAGAAAAAAAGATGACATCGTCGGAAAAAATAAGGTGTGAAAGGACATTCATCCCCAGAACACGATAGGTTCTAATTCTACCTTGCTCCTCAGCTTCATGAATATTGCTAGTCAAACCTTCCACGATGATGGTGAAAAGCAGGGGTGATAGGGGATCACCCTGACGAAGCCTGTTGCTAGATCTGAAAATTCCTTCAAGTGACCCATTTAATAGAATTGAGAATGAGCATGTCTCCACGCATTGTTTCATGAGTAAGATCCATTGATCAGAAAATCCTAAGGCCACCATGAAGCACCAGAGAGTAGACCAGTCAACGAAGTCATAGAATTTACTAATGTCAATCTTCATACAAGCCTTAGCATTAGTTTTCTTGACGTTGAAGTTTAACAAGAATTCTGCTACTAAGAGGGTGCAGTCCACTATGCGTCTGCCTTTAACAAAGGCATTTTGCTCTTTAGAAATGATGTGAGGCAGAACCCCCTTCAGTCTACCAGGTAGGACTTTAGCTGTGATTTTATATAGAGTAGAGCAGCAGGCAATGGGCTGATAATAAGTGATTTCTTTGGCATCAAGACTTTTAGGGATCAACCTTATGAATGAATGATTCACTACACAGACCATGCTACCTCCTTTCATAAACTAGTGTACCGCATCGAACATGTCATCTTTTATAGTTTTCCACATGAACTTGAAAAATTTACTGTTGAAATCGTCTGGTCCAGGAGCTTTCGCAATGTGGATAGAGTCCAAAGCATCTTTTATCTCCTTCATCGTGATCTCTCTAGTGAGGTTCTCATTCATGGTAGAAGTGACTCTGTTGTTGAGGTAGTTGGGGCAGCTACCCATACACTTATGGTTCTGGTTATAAAGGTTGGTGAAGGAATTAATGGCATGGAGAGATAGCACCTCTCTACCATCCACATGTTGTCCTTGTTCATTAACCAGTTCATGGATGGTATCTCTCATCTTTCTCTTCTTAATGGCAGAATGGTAGGTTTTTGTATTGCGATTCCCATCCTGGATCCATTTCATGCGACTTCTCTGCCACAAGTATTGTTCTTCAGCTTTCTCAAGAAGGCGTAACCTTTTCTCGGTCTGCTCCTCATATTTAATTGCCCCTTCCTTCATAGGGTGATACCTCACCCCCTCCATAGCCTTCTCATAATCAGCCCTCACCTCGCACAGGAGGTTACAAAGGTTTGCTCTGTCCTTTGCCCATTTCTTGAGAGTTGCTTTAGTATGTTGTAGCTTCTTTAGGACTCTGAAGAGGTGGTTGCCCTCAATGTAGACTCCTCATCTCTCCTCGACCATCTTCCTATACCCCTCCCATTTACACCAGAAATTGAGGAAACTGAAGGGTCTTGGTTTTTGTTTCTTATTGATCAGGTCGACCCTCAACCATGTGTGATCGCTGAAAGGGTTAGCACCTAGCTTGACCACAACATGGGGGAATCGGTCCAGCCAGGCCTTGTTGACACATCCTCTGTCAAGGAGACTTGCTATTCTTCTACTAACCTTTTGTTAATTGGACCAGGTCATAATACCCCCCACACAGCAAAGCTCGTGCAAATTTATTCTCGCCATGGTGTTGTTAAAGCTTTCCATGATTCTGCTTGGTACCCTTAGGCCTATGTACTTCTCGTTAGACTTGCACACATTGTTGAAATCACCCAAGATGAGACAAGGGACCTCCTATTGGGCCATATCCTTAATCATTTTCCACAACCTGTCTCTGCCGGCTTCACGATTTTCGCCGTATATGCCGGAGATGATGCCACTGAAACCACCAAGGTTGAAGAAACTCATTGTCGTCATCTAGTCAGAGCTTGAGATCAGATCCACATTCCATCTATTAGGATCCCATCCCACAGTGATACGACCTCCGTCCACCTACTCCAAGTTCGAAATGGACATCCAAGACTCAGGGAATAAGGTGTCCATCCTCTCTGTAGTGTTACGTTTTATTCTGGTTTCCAAGCAGAAAACCAACTCAGCCTGCATACTTGTTAATATCTTCCTAAGCTTCATCTGTGCTTTGAGCAATGAAGCTCCTCGCACATTCCATGCGAGTATGGACATCAAAAGGTACTATTTGACCCTTCTCTACTGTTGGAGTCATACCTCTTCTTCTTTTTTCCTTTTGCTATGGAGCTGCGTGTGTGGCGCGGACTCCTGCTTCTGTTGTTGCCTTATGGTGCCTCTTGGTCATCATCCAACTCATCCATGATCGATAACGTGTTCCCTAGGGGGGCGACCTTCTCTTGAGCATTTGCATGAGCACCTTGTGTCGAGCTTTCAGCCATCACCCTTCCTGTGTTGTTGGAGACGATGGTGATCACCTCTGTTGCAATAGTGGTAACCACCTCACCTTCCTCTACTTCCACCCCGCTTGTGTTAGTAGTGATGGTTTCAGTCTCATTGATGGAAACCTGAAGGACCTCCACCATTTTCTGTCCACCCCGGCGAGGGCCTTTAGAGTGGTCTCTATGCTTGTTTCTCGCCGGATTTTTAGGGGCCACAATGGGGGGGATGAGGCACACCTTGGTACTCCTGGCTCCGGGACAGCGACCAGTGCTGTGACCGAAGACCTTGCAGGTGTTGCTACGGTCTGGGAGGGCCTCATACCTAACCTTGATCTCCCAATCATCTCCATTGGGCAATTCAACCATGATGACTGGTGGGGGTTCCTCATCTGCCGAAATGTCCACACAGAAGCATGCACAACCCAAGATGGTCCCGTCCACCTTCCTGTCATAGGATCTCAGCTCACAAATGGTGTTGGCAATGAAATTGATGGCACTGGGGCGTCCAGTGCTTCCCCACATCTGGCAAGGAAACCCACACTGGAGCTGTGGAGAAAGCAGCCCTACGAATGTCTACTTCAGGCGTCCACTTCTTGACCAGCACCAGCTGGTCATCAAAGAACCAAGGACCTCTTCGCATGGAGGCATTCAAGTTGGCATTGCTGGCAAAGCGCGCAAGAATGAGGCCATCAGTCAGAGAGAATACCTCCAACTCTCCTCTGGGTCTCCACGATCAGATCATCCAGCCCTTGAACTGGGTGACATTGACCTCTTTCCCCAGAACCTGGACAATGGCAGAGTGGCAGTGGTAATCATCCATATCCTCCATGATTGGTTTTGTCATCTTGGTCCACCTTCTCGCATCGCCCTCCTTCTAGAAAGCCTTTTTGGGATCCTCTGTCCTGGCGCCGCAGAAAGGGGGTGGAGGGCCTTCAACAACCTTGACCTAGTTCCGAGGGACCGTGACGTCCACATCCGACTTGCTCTAAGGTTCCACTATCACTGGCTCCGTGACCTGAGCAGTCATTCCAGAGAGGGGGGCATCAACCCCATCCGCCATGGGAGGCCCCGAGCCCTAGAGAGGGAACACAACGGGAAGAGAGGGAAGAGGTTGTTTTTGGGAGGCTGTTGTACTTTTGTATTTAGGTTAGAATACAAACTTGGCTACATAAAACGTTATAAGAAAGACTAAATACATGGTGCAAAAGTTTGAACTCTATCTATTATCTTGCATTGTGTGGATGGTGTCCTACCAAGCAAACGTTTCTTAAATTGTTGACGAGTCCTTTATCTTCACTGATCATCCTAAAGATTAGTACCTACAAACATCTTGTCCCCATCCATGCACAAAAGGAAACCTTAGTTAGAGTAAGTGACATTGAATTTCTAATAAGATAACCATGAATATATTATAAATGAAGGTTGAACTAATATCTAAAAGTTGTAAACTTATATGGATTTGATGTGTCTTTTATTTATGTATTTTATCAGATTTATGACCACCATTATACGATAAATCCTTCTCTATTGACACTGAAGTGTCCTCTACGGTGCAATGCACCCTCTGTTGGCACTATGTGCCCTTTGTTGACACCAAAGTGTCCATTATGGTGCAACACACCCTCTGTTGGCACAATGTGCCCTCTGTTGATACTGAAGTGTCCACTATGGTGCAACACACCCTCTGCTAGCACAATGCGTCCTCTGTGACACTCATAGTGTCTGGTGCAGTGTTCCCCCTAAATCATCCCGAGACTCTCTAGTGAGGACTTGTCATGTAATGTGTTAATATTATGGTGTAATTTTCTATCTTTGTTCTTAGTTCTTATTTGTGGATATTAATCTCTTATATCTGAATATTAATCTCTTATCTTTAAATTTGTTCTTAATTTCTATCTCTGAATCTATATCTCTATTTTGATCTGAATAAGAATCTACATTCTTAAATTTTGAATTAAATATAAAACTAAAATTTCAATCTAAATTTGAATCTATATCTAAATAACTCAGATTAGATCTAAGAATCATAATAAGTATGTGGATCTAATTTATTACTACACATAATGAGTAATCTAAATATAAAATGGAAAATTTAGATTCTTGTTGTTTGAATAAGTCTTAGTCTAAAGCACTTACTTAATAGATGAATTAAATCATATATATGACATCTCAGTCTAAAGGACTGACTTGAGTATAGAAATACCGAGTATCGAAAATTATGTAAATCTCAATTATTGAAATCTGATCAATTGGAAACATAATTCAAACTGAATGAAATCTGATTTCACAAAGTATGGCATGATATGAAGCACTCAAGTCTGGAAGTAACTAAATCTCTAAGTAACTTATAGAAAGGTGTAGGCTAGATCATTTTTTTATCAGTGGTGTAGGCTAGATCATAAAAAATGAAATTCAATGGACATGGACCACTTACCTGTTATGGTGAGAAATCCACATAAAATTTTAGGTTTTGGTCAAGCATTAGCTTTCCTAAAAATGAACATGATTCTTATATTAAAATTATATCCAGAAATTCTAGATTATCCTAATAGACTTTCTAAGTCTTCTAATCTATGTTGGTATTTCTTTATGCATCATAAACATGATACCATCCTCTAATAAAATTGGATAGGATCATGAATTCTCAAAATATATGATCTCCACACATTTACATCATTACTAATGTCATCAATTTCTTAACCACCTTAATTAACATCATGGCCTAACTTCTCTAACATTAAATTCCCATAATAGGTAGTTATCTTCTAAACTCAAACAAAACAAATTTTAGTGAAACATACATCAAAATGGAATTTCAAAGATTTTCTGCAAATTTTATCTTGTCGTTTGATGACTCGAATTACCATATTAACTCTAAATGAGTAAACTCATCATAATAAACTTTTTTTATCACAACACTTAGATCATATTTTACATGTGTGTTTTAGAATTCAAAATATATCACATGAACTTATCTCCTCAAATTCAGACATCACAATCTATTGCATAAACACAATTATCATATATATTTTTTCTATTAAATATTTGTCATATTAAATATCTAAATATCCTTAAAATAATATTTTTATAATAATATACTCTTCAATATCTTTTAAACATCACCTTATTTTTCTTGTTGGATATCTAAGATAAAAGATACGAGCTTTTCAAGATTACCTTTTTTAGAAGATTTGGGCCATTCATCTTGAATTTAGTAGATTACAACCCAACTTTCTATATGTCTTTTCTTTCTTTTTCTCTGGATCACAGATCTCTTCCTTGGGTTTTCTTATTTAGAAACCCATATCTGGCTAACCCTTGTCACCTTCCTCTCTTTTTTCATTTATGTGAGTGTGACGTCTTCCCTAGTATGTGCGCCAGTTGCTCCTTTGAATGTGGCCACATTGTCAGCTCTAGAAAGGGTTCCATAGCTAAGTAGACTCTTCTATGATTATCCCATGATACTTGCCACTCACATATGAGCCTTCAAATGAGATTAATGTTTTTATAATAAAGAGAGTTTCCCATGTGGTAGTCATTGTCTATATATCTCTCCTTAAGTATACTTCTTTCTTAGTCTCTTTTTATTAAATACAGAGGAAGATAACTCAGAAAAGACATGATATCCTATGTCCCATGTTTTATAATGCATCACTACTCTATGTTCTAGATCCTTCTACTCTAAATTTTACATTTTGATTGGAAACTGATTCTTGATTAGAATCAAAACTTCCCATACTCATCCCTTCTCTATAAGGAAGGAGGGTGTTATCGCTTTCCTTTTAGTATTTAATTAATTATTCAATTATTTTTAGTCATAATGGATCAGATGTCCCCACTATTGACCATGTTTCTTTTACTTGAATACCCACACTATTGATTCATTGACCATTTTATTTAAAATTTAGACACCGTTCGTTCACACTTAAGGTAATAAAAACAAAAGCAAGGATATTTAAAATTATCCTTCCTTTCCAATTGTATCTGTTGTATATATCATAACAGATTGACCCCGTGAATTACACATATGTTCGGTCTATTCTTAATTTGTCTAAATCCAAAATTTATGATTTCTATTTGGGTTGTCTACAATCCTTAGTTTAATTGTAAGTCACAAATTCAATGTGGGAGGGAGTAGATACTCACGGTTTCCAAAAAAAATAAGATTCCCTCTTTGAAACTTACTCTTATTTTATATATATTATGTACACATTAAAACGTCTTCCTCAAATCACATTCAATCTAGTCTCCCTATGATTCTTGGACCCTCCATTATAATACTTTATTTCTTGCGCCCCACATTTTCTAGGATGGACATGATGTCGTCCCTCTATATTTAATATTTTAATCACTAAATAATTTTCCCAATTTCCTTGTAATACTACCCACCCACTATTGGTTTTGTTGGTGAAACAATTATAATACATATATCTTTATTAAATATATTATCTTTGTAGCCACATTTCTTATCTGATTGCTACCCAATTTAACCATATTGATTCCATGATTCACCATGCTTCAGTATCATATCTTAACGTTGACACCTTCTACATCTTGCCAATGTATGTGCTCTTAATTAGGTCAAGAATCTTTCAAGATCTATCTTTATAGATCCTATTTCCTATCACATAAGATGCTTTGCCTAATCTCTTTAGAGAAGTTACTTCCTTGCTAGGTATTAACTTTTTTAATATAAGGATGTTATTCCTCATCATTATGTGGAATATAAATGTTCTCCCACTAAATATTTTGTAATAATGTATTTCATCTTCATTTTGACTAAAGTCAAACTCTTTGACTATCTTATCAAATCAAAGATTCTAGTTCTGAGATGCTTACTACAATCTATAGATAACCTTTGTAGCTTATAGACTTTATTTGCAATAGTTGGATTTATATAACCTTTTAGGTTGTGTACACACACATCCTCTACAATATTAATGTTAAGGAATGTGGTCTTAACATACATTTTCCAAATCCCATACTCATATTGAGCTATAATGGCAAGTATGATCCTGATGGATTTAACCATGGCAATTGGTGAAAAGATTTCATCATGTTCAAAAATTTGAACTTGTTTGAAATTCGTTTTCAACCAATCTGCTCTTATAGGTTTGTGAATTACCATCCATGTCCGTCTTCTTTTGAAGACCCAATCACACCCTATGGGTATTACCCATTTAGGTGGATCCATCAAGGTCATACCTTGTTGGTGTTCATGGAGTTCATCTTGGAACTCATGGCCTTAAGCCATCTCTTAGATTTTGGTCCCTCAATAGATTCTAGATTATTGCACAATACATTATATAAAAAAAGTAAAATGGTTTATAAGAAAATTAATGTACTTGGAGGGACTTATATTTCAAAAGTATAACGAGAAATTTGAAAAACCAAAATTTATTCGACAAGATATTTATTTCAAAACAATTTACTTTTTATTATGAGTTCCCATTATGCTATAATCAATAAGCATGCTTAAATATTTTGTGTGACTCTATTACTCCAACACGATGGGGAGGTCACCAGGCTCTTTCTCATCATAAGAGATAGGAGGTCAATGTACAAGTTCATCTCCGAATGAGGGGTTGCTTGCACTCAATATCAACATTATCAACATTATCATCATCATCATCATCATCATCATCATTATCAATGTACAGGAAGTCATAATGGGCATGTCATTTATGTTTTCTAATTTGTCTCAAAATATAATATAAGAAATACAAAATCCTAATCAATAGGGAACAATTGCTCAACCAAGTATATAACCAATTACACAATTAAGAGATACATAAAAAGTATCTTCATTACAACCAAAGAGGAGGTATAATAGCGTACCTTTCACTGAAGATTTTGTGTAAGATCTCGAGAGTTAGAGTAGAGTCAAAATCAAGCCCTAACACATTAATGGGTATTCATGCATTAGTATTCTAGTCTATAATAGGGAGTCACAAGGACCAACATTATAGTTCATTAAGCCTCGTTATTGTCCTTGGATGTGGTATCTCATTATGATCAAGATTTCTTGTTTTTGAGATTATCATGAACCATACTTAGTTCATAATAGGACCTTACCTAAAGTCAAGGTCACTAGTTAACTTCTAGATCAATATTGATATAGAGATTTCTATGAATAGTATTTCATGATCTTAGAATGATGAGATCACAAGGTTTGATCTTTATTAGATTCAATAATCAAAATATCAAGATTAGATTGTAATATTTAGATTTCATTAGCAAAAATATAACATATCTATAAGAGTGAGTCTAAATATCATTTTGACTAGATCTAGATTGCAAGGAATCAAATGTTACATAACATGATAGGTCCATAAGTCTAGAATAATATCTTGATGTTAGATCAATTAAACATTGTCAAAAGTAAAACAAAATAAGATTTAGAATGTTCATGTCTACAATCCTAGTGTTAAAACCCATCATCAAGACTTGTCATTATTTAGGGTACATAAATCATGTACAAGTCAACAAAGTTAGATCTAGATCTTTCATAAAAGTAATAGATGCAAAAGTTAAATGTTATGATTTGATTGATAGATCAATACTAGTTCCACAAAATTTCATGATATCAAGTCAAGATTTAGAAAAAGATACACACTTGATTTGCATACCACCATCAAAGATACTACATAAATATAATCTGGAAATAGATCAGGAATCATGTGTTTCAAGCATTTTCATTGCGTCCGACTCATTCTTGTGATCAAAATAGACTATAATTTTACATATTTTCGAGCATGGAATCAAAGTTATGGTCAAAGTAAGTTTCTAGAGAAAGAAGGAAAGGGAATCATACCTGAAGTGAGAGAAAGCTCATGAAAATGGAGTTGCTACAGTGATTTCCATGGTTGCACACCTTCGACCAAGATGGGGAACAAGATAAAGTACACGAAAGTGAAATATGAAGATATGGATGTGTTCATGGGGAAAATTGGAGCCAAAGGGGGTATTATATAGGTGTAAGGGTCTAAGGGTTAGGGTGTATTCCACCCACTTTCGGCCATGGCAGCGGCCTCCCCAAAGGGATTAGAAAGTTCAAAAAAGTTTGTGATTTCAGGTGAAACATTAGTGGGAAATAGTGGTATTTCAACTTTGGGAGAGAATGGCGAAAGAATTGCACAAAATGGCCTTGAAATGGTGGAGAACCAGCCGGCTCTGTCTCCTCTACCCGATGACACTGTAGCAGGCCGACCTGAGGTAGGGGATGACCCCAAAACCATCAGATCGAGATCCGAGGGTGCGCAGGTCAGCACCCCACCCTAGGTCATACCCTCTGTGCAACCCATTTAGGGTAGAGATCGGCCCAGCAAGGTGAAAATGAAGGAAAAGAAAGGGGAAAAAGTGGTTTAAACATAGAATTTCCAGAATTTCTTTAAGGAGTTAGGAAGCTCAAAATGAACTAAAATTTGGCCACAAGGCTTATAATATGATCACAAATATTTGCAAATATTTTGGGATCCAAATAATAAAGATAGATATTGGATTGAGATAAAAGATTAGCAAGACTAATATTAGTAGAAATTTAAGTGTTCAAATTATACATTGCCATCAAAATTCCTCAATTAAGTGTCACCAAAGTCCTCAAATCTCACTATTATCCAATTTTTTTCCCAAATGAGTGTTTGACACCTATTTGAAGATAAAGTGGGGTTATTAAATACAAGAAATATAGAACTAGATTATAGAGTCAAAAGATGAAAAATCCACTTTATCACATCCTTCCCTCCGTAATAAAGAATTGTTTACCCAAAATTCAAAAACATCCTCAAAATTAGAATTATCCAAATCTAGATCATATCCTCAATTATAAGAGCGTTCTCAACTATATAATCAAAATCATGTCCTCAAAGTTCAAGTAGTCCAATAATCATAATTGAGATTCCATATTTCATATCATAACTAACTTGGTACCAACATCATTTCATCATCCAGAAATTGAGTATCAAGGTCAATGCATATATTGTTCAAAGTCATCATATGAGACACAAATATGGAAATCATCTATTGATCATAAATTTGGAGAGATCATATTTTAGGTCAAACAAATAGAGTTCTAGAATCAAGTGTTCAAAGTGACTTTCAATCCCAATATCTCAGGGTCTTAGACTCTACATTGGCCTAGGTGGGGTTCTACATCCATGATTTGAGATTTCATATTTCAACATTTCGAGACAACATCATACTTTCAATATCATGATTTTGAGCTCAAAATCGATGGGAGGTCCCACCCTAGTCATAATGAGAGCTAAACCCTAAGTCATAAATCGAGAGAGTCAAACTAGTCATCATTTTAAAATTTTCAAGATTTGGGACTTTGAAGTCATTAGTCATATATCTAGGGTGATCTGAAGATCCATATCATGTTCCAAGGTTTTGGTACATCAATATCAAGAGTTAGAGATTAGACATCAAGGTCATATGTATAAATATTCTAAAGCTAGGGTTTAGATTCCTATTTAGACCATACCGAGATCACTCATCTATATTCAATTCGAGCAACAATATTCAAACAATATTTGAGCAACATATCAAGATTTCATTATCATGTTAGCCAAGGTTTATGAATGATCTAAACCTAGGTCTATTTTGGAAGTCAACCACAAGCTATAGTCAACATTATCATATATCAAGGTCATTATTAAATCAAGATTCAAGTTCGAGTATCAACCATGGGTTTAACCTATAAGGCTTAGGTCAACCAATTCCAAATCAAGTGAAAGGTTATACCTTCCCAAACTCTAAATAATCAAAAAAATGAAAACTTAGAGGTAGTCATAATAGGGATATGAACTAGGTTAGGGGAGTCATGAGTCAACTACTACCCTAATCTAGCACATTACCAACATTAGTCATTATCCATTGAGCTTATTCAAATAGGGAGAGTATCAATGATTAAATCATATTTTTCAAGTTCATAAGATCAAAATTCACGATAATAGGGCAATAATGTCAAGATTTTACAAAGTCAAGGTAATGGTTGCATTCCTTTCCTTTCATGATCACAGTAGTGATAAAATTTGGAAATTAAGGATTTGAATTTGGCATTCGAGGATTTAGAGCATAATAGTGCAAAATTTAGGCCCATAGCCATCATATCAAAATCGAGATTGGAAAAAGCATCAATAGTCAATAGGAAAATTTGTTTTTTGCATCATAGTCTTACATTATGATTTTTGTGAGTCATAGGCTTAGTCATTTGATAGCATGGTCAAGATGTGTATAAAATAGGGAAAAAGTTTACTTAACTATGTTCGAGGTTTAAACAATAATAGGGCAACATGGGTTTAATCAAATAGGGACCTTAACAATAAGGTATAAGGTATAAGTCCTTCTTATTTCACCAAATCAAGATTTACCTCAACATAGAAAGCATGTAGTCTAGTTTTGGCTAAATTGAGTTTGCAAGATATTAGAGGTCATACATGAGTATTCAAGTTTCACAATTAATTGATCAAAATTGAGTTTTCAAATTAAGGTCAAGTCATGGTATCCACTTTCAAAATTTTCTAGTGATATTCGTTTTTCCCATGCATAAGCTACCCATAATAGAGACATCATGTGGGAAAAGGTCATAAGAGAATGACCACATGAGGAGATGAGAAGACTAACTAATCTTCATCTACATGGGTGGCCAGAAGAGATGAGATGACACGAGATGTCAAAAGACTCACTAATCTTCATCTACATGGCTTGGGTAGTCCTTAAAGAAGAGATGAGATGCCAGAAGACTCTCTAGGGTTTCACAAGAGAACCTTTAGGTCCAGTTCTGGATCAATTGAGGCCAGGTAGAGTGGGGGATCTCATCCACTGTGAAGATGGATAGGAGAAATTATGCCAGGACCCCGAGCCTAGACATCTCAATTTTCACCATTATGGACTTTAGGGTTTCTTGGGTGTAGGAGACTTGAGAAATTATTTACTTAAAGTATATGGGTGTGTGTAAGATCCGATACCAACTGTCATGGAACCATTCTTACCCCAATTCCAATCCTACTATATAGATAGTAGTAAGTGGATTGAAGTGCCCATCCCTGAGTGGCCCGATAAGATCTAAGACACTGACATATAAAATAAGAAATATTAACTCAAAACTAGATATTTAAATGAACAAACTAACCCAATATGGAGATTTTTATAGATCAGTCTTTTTCATTAGAGTATATGAGTGCGGAAGCGCTATATTCAAGATTCCAATGTTTTCCTAAAATCAAGAAAATCAAGACACAAAGTCAATGCAATTGCACGGTACGCTATATAAAAACAAGTAAAATGGTTTATAAGAAAATTAGTGTACTTGGCAGGACTTATATTTCAAAAGTATAATGAGAAATTTTCAAAACAAACATTTATTCGACAAGATGTTTATTTCAATAGGGAACAATAGCTCAACCAAGTATATAGCCAAGTACACAATCAAGAGAAACATAAAAAGTATCTTCATTACAACCAAATACGAGGTATAATAGCTTATCTTTCACTAAAGATTTTGAGTAAGATCTCAAGAGTTAGATTAGAGTCAAAGTCAAGCCCTAACACATTAATGGGTATTCATGGATTAGTATTCCAGTCTATAATAGGGAGTCACAAGGACCAACATTACAGTTCATTAAGCCTCATTATTAGCCTTGGACGTAGTATCTCATTATGATTAAGATTTCATGTTTTTTGAGATTATCATGAACCATACTTAGTTCATAATAGGACCTTACCCAAAGTCAAGGTTACTAGTTAACTTCTAGATCAATATTGATATAGAGATTTCTATGAATAGTATATCATGATCTTAGAATGATGAGATCATAATGTTTGATCTTTATTAGATTTAATAATCACAAGATCAAGATTGGATTGTAATATATAGATTTCATGAGAAAAAACATAACATGGCTATAAGAGTGAGTCTAAATATCATTTTGACTAGATCTAGATTGCAAGGAATCAAATGTTACATAACATGATAGATCCATATGTCGAGAATCATATCTTCATGTTAGATCAATTAAACATGATCAAAAGTAAAACACAATAAGATTTAGAATGTTCATGTCTACAATCCTAGGGTTAAAACCCGTCATCAAGACTTGTCATTATTTAGGGTACATAAATCATGAACAAGTCAACAAAGTTAGATCTAGATCTTTCATAAAAGTAATAGATGCAAAAGTGAAATGTTGTGATTTGATTGATAGGTCAATACTAGTTCTACAAAATTTCATAATATCAAGTCAAGATTTAGAAAAAGATACACACTTGATTTGCATACCACCATCAAAGATACTACATAAATATAATTTAGAGAAAGATCAACAATCAGGTGTTTCAAGCATTTCCATTGCGTCTGGATCATTCTTGTGATCAAAATAGACTATAATTTTACATATTTCTGAGCATAGAATTAAAATTTATGGTCAAAGTAAGTTTCTAGAGAGAGGATAGGGAATCATACCCGAAGCGAGATAAAGTTCACGTAAATGGAGCTGCTACAGTGATTTCCATGGCTGCACACCTTCGGCCAAGATGGGCAATAAGCTAAAGTGCACAAAAGTGAAATCCAAAGGTACGAATGTGTTCATGGGGAAGAATGGGAGCCAAAGGGGGTCTTATATAGGTGTGAGGGTCTAGGTTTAGGGTGTATTCCACCCAATTTCGGCCATGGAGGCAGCCACCCCAAAGGGATTAGAAAGTTTTCAAAAAAATTTGTGATTTCAGGTGAAAAACGAGTGGGAAATAGTGGTATTTCAAATTTGGGAGAGAATGATGAAATAATCGTGCTAAACAACCTTGAAATGGTGGAAAATTGGCCAACTCGGGCTCCTCTACCTGGCGGCACTATAGCAGGCCGACCCGAGGTAGGGGATGACCCCGTAGCCGTCGATTTGGGATCCAAGGGTGCACAGGTCAGCACCCCACCCTGGGTCAGACCCTCCATGCGGCCCATTTAGGGCAGAAATCGGCCCAGCAAGGTGAAAATGAAGGAAAAGAAAGGGGAACAAGTAGTTTAAACATGGAATTTCAAGAATTTCTCTAGGGAGTTAGGAAGCTAAAAATGAATTGAAATTTGGCCACAAGGCTTATAATATGATCACGAATATTCACAAATATTTTGGGATCTAAATAATAAAGACAGATACTGTATTGAGATAAACGTTTAGCAAGACTAAGATTAGTAGAAATTTAAGTGTTCAAAGTATACATTGCCATCAAAATTCCTCAATTAAGTGTCACCAAAGTCCTCAAATCTCACTATTATCCAATTTTTTTCCCAAATGAGTGTTTGACACCTAATTGATGATAAAGTGGGGTTATTGAATATAAGAAATATAGAACTAGATTTTAGAGTCAAAAGATGAAAAATCCACTTTATCACATCCTTCCCTCCTTAAAAAGGAATTTTGTCCCTAAAATAAAAAACATCCTCAAAATTAGAATTATCCAAATCTAGATCATATACTCAATTACAAGAACATTCTCAACTATATAATCAAAATCATATCCTCAAAGTTTAAGTAGTCCAATAATCATAATTGAGATTCCATGTTTCATATCATAACTAACTTGGTACCAACATCGTTTCATCATCGAGCAATTGAGTATCAAGGTCAATGCATATATTGTTCAAAGTCATCATTTGAGTCACAAATATGGAAAACATATATTGATCATAAATTTGGAGAGATCATATTTTAGGTCAAACAAATAGAGTTCTTGAAGCAAGTGTACAAAGTAACTTTGAATCCCAATATCTCAGGGTCCTAGACTTTACATTGGCCTAGGTGGGGTTATACATCCATCATTTGATAAGTCATATTTCAACATTTCAGGACAACATCATATTTTCAATATCATGATTTTGAGCTCAAAATCAATGGGAGGTCCCAACCTAGTACTAATGAGAGATAAACCCTAAGTCATAAATCGAGAGAGTCAAAATAGTCATCATTTCAAAAATTTTAAGATTTGGGACTTTGAAGTCATTAGTCATATATCTAGGGTGATCGCAAGATCCTTATCATGTTTCAAGGTTTTGGTATATCAATATCAAGGGTTGGAGCTTAGACATCAAGGTCATATGTATAAATATTCCAAATCTAGGATTTAGATTCCTATTTAGACCTTATCGAGATGACTCATCTATATTCAATTTCGAGCAACATATCAAGATTTCATTAACATGTTATCCAAGGTTGATGAATGATCTAAACCTAGGTCTATCTAGGAAGTCAACCACAAGCTATAGTCAACATTATCATATATCAAGGTCATTATTAAATCAAGATTCAAGATCGAGTATCAACCATGGGTTTAATGTATTAGGCTTAGGTCAACCAATTCCAAATCAAGTGAAAGGTTATACCTTCCCAAACTTTAAATAATCAACAAAATGAAAACTTAGAGGTAGTCATAATAGGGATATGAACTAGGTTAGGGGAGTCGTGAGTCAACTACTACCCTAATCTAGCACATCACTAACATTAGTCATTATCCATTGAGCTTATTCAAATAGGGAGAGTATCAATGATTAAATCATATTTTTCAAGGTCATAAGATCAAAATTCACGATAATAGGGCAATAATGTCAAGATTTTACAAAGTCAAGGTAATATTTTCATTCCTTTCCTTTCATGATCACGGTAGTGATATAATTTAGAAATTGAGGATTTGAATTTGGCATTTGAGGAATTATAGAATAATAGTGCAAAATTTAGGCCCATAATCATCATATCAAAATCGAGATTGCAAAAAGCATCAATAGTCAACAGGAAAAAAATGCTTTTTTGCATCATAGTCTTACATCATGATTTTTGTGAGTCGTAGGCTTAGTCATTTGATAGCATGGTCAAGATGTGACTAAAATAGGGAAAAAGTTTGCTTAACTATGTTTTAGGTTTAAAAAATAATAGGGCAACATGTGTTTAATCAAATAGGGACCTTAACAATAAGGTATAAGGTATAAGTCTTTTTCATTTCACCAAATCAAGATTTACCTCAACATAGAAAGCATGTTGTCTAGTTTTGGCTAAATTGAGTTTGCATGATATTAGAGGTCATACATGAGTATACAAGTTTCATAATTAATTGATCAAAATTAAGTTTTCAAATTAAGGTAAGATCATGGTATCCACTTTCAAAAAAATTTAGTGACATTCATTTTTCCCATGCAAAAGCTACCCATAATCGAGACATCATGTGGCAAAAGGTCACAAGAGAATGACCACACGAGGAGATGAGAAGACTACCTAATCTTCATCTACATGGGTGGCTTGGGTAGTCCTTAAAGAAGAGATGAGATGCTAGAAGACTCTCTAGGGTTTCACAAGAGAACCTTTAGGTCTAGTTCTGGATCAATTGAGGCCAGGTAGAGTGGGGGATCTCAGCCACCGTGAAGACAGATAGGAGAAATTATGCGAGGACCCCAATCCTAGACACCTCAATTTTCACCATTTTGGACTTTAGGGTTTCTTGGGTGTAAGAGACTTGAGAAATTATTTACTTAAAGTATATGGGAGTGTGTAAGCTTTGATACCAACTGTCACGAAACCATTCTTATCCCAATCCCAATCCTACTATATAGACAGTAGTAATAGGATTGAAGTGCTCGTCCCTGAGTGGCCCGATAGGATCTAACACACTGACATATACAATAAGAAATATTAACTCAAAAATTGGATATTTAAATGAAAAAACTAACCCAATATGGAGATTTTTATAGATCAATCTTTTTCATTAGAGTATATGTGTGCGGAAGCAATATATTCAAGATTCCAATGTTTGCCTAAAATCAAGAAAATCAAGACACAAAGTCAATGCAATTGCACGATATGCTATATAAAAACAAGTAAAATGGTTTATAAGAAAATTAGTGTACTTGGTAGGACTTATATTTCAAAATTATAATGAGAAATTTGCAAAACAAACATTTATTCGACAAGATGTTTATTTCAAAACAATTCTCTTTTTATTATGAGTTCCCATTATCTTGTAATCCATAAGCATGCTTATATATTTTTTGTGACTCTATTACCCCAACGCAATGGGGAGGTCACCAGGCTCCTTCTCACCATAGGAGATAGGAGGTCAATGTACAAGTTCACCTCTGAATGATGGGTTTCTTACACTCAATATGAACATTATGAAAATCATCATCATCGTCATTATCAATATACGGGCAATCATAATGGGCATGTCATTTATGTTTTCCAATTTGTCTCAAAATATAATATAAGAAATATAGAATCCTAATCAATAGGGAACAATAGCTCAACCAAGTATATATCCAAGCACACAATCAAGTGATGCATAAAAAGTATCCTCATTACAAACAAAGAGGAGGTATAATAGTGTACCTTTCATCGAAGATTTTGAGTAGGATCTTGAGAGTCAAAGTCAAGACCTAACACATTAATGGGTATTCATGCATTAGTATTCCAGTCTATAATAGGGATTCACACGGACCAACATTATAGTTCATTAAGCCTCATTATTGTCCTTGTATGTGGTATCTTATTATGATTAAGATTTTATGTTTTTGATATTATCATGAACCAAACTTAGTTCATAATAAGACCTTACCTAAAGTCAAGGTCACTAGTTAACTTCTAGATTAATATTGATATAGAAATTTCTATGAATATTATTTCATGATCTTAGAATGATGAGATCACACGGTTTGATATTTATTAGATTCAATAATCACACGATCAAGATTGGATTGTAATATTTCAATTTAATGAGCAAAAATACAACATAGCTATAAGAGTGAGGGTAAATATCATTTTGACTATATATAGATTGCAATGAATCAAATGTTACATAACATGATAGGTCCATAAGTCTAGAATCATATCTTGATGTTAGATCAATTAAAAATTATCAAAAGTAAAAAAAATAAGATTTAGAATGTTCATGTCTACAATCCTAGGGTTAAACCCTTCATCAAGACTTGTCATTATTTAGGGTACATAAATCATGAACACGTCAACAAAGTTAGATCTAGATCTTTCATAAAAATGATAGATGCAAAAGTTAAATGTTGTGATTTGATTGATAGATCAATACTAGTTCCACAAAATTTCATGATATCAAGTCAAGATTTTGAAAAAGATACACACTTGATTTGTATACCACCATCAAAGATACTACATAAATATAATTCGGATAAAGACCAGGAATCAGGTGTTTCAAGCATTTTCATTGCGTCTAGCTCATTGTTGTGATAAAAATAGACTATAATTTTACACATTTCCGAGCATTGAATCAAAAGTTATGGTCAAAGTAAGTTTTTAGAGTGAGAAAGAGAGGGAATCATACCTGAAGGGAGAGAAAGCTCAGGAAAATGGAGCTTCTATAGTGATTTTTGTGGCTGCACACCTTTGGCCAAGATGGGGAACAAGCTAAAGTGCACGAAAGTGAAATATGAAGGTTTGGATGTGTTCATGGTGATGAATGGGAGCCAAAGGGGTCTTATATAGGTGTGAGGGTCTAGGGTTAGGGTGTATTCCACCTACTTTCGGCCATGGTGGCGGCCGCCCCAAAGGGATTAGAAAGTTCAAAAAACTTTGTGATTTCAGGTGAAAAATGAGTGGGAAATTGTGGTATTTCAATTTGGGAGAGAATGGTGAAAGAATAGCGTGAAACGGCCAATGGCGGAGAACCGGCTGGCTCAGGCTCCTCTACCTGGTGGCACTGTAGCATGACGACCCAAGGTAGGGGATGACCCCACAACCATCGGATCGGGATCTGAGGGTGCACCAGTTAGCACCCCACCCTGGGTTAGACCCTCTGTGTAGCCCATTTAGGGCGGAAATCAGCCCAACAAGGTGAAAATGAAGGAAAAGAACGGAGAAAAAGTGGTTTAAACATGGAATTTCAAGAATTTCTCTAGAGAGTTAGGAAGCTCAAAATGAACTAAAATTTGGCCACACTATGATCACGAATATTCACAAATATTTTGGGATCAAAATAATAAATATAGATACTGGATTGAGATAAAAGATTTGCAAGACTAAGATTAGTAGAAATTTAAGTGTTCAAAATATACATTGCCATCAAAATTCCTCAATTAAGTGTCACCAAAGTCCTCAAATCTCACTATTATCCAAAATTTTTCCCAAATGAGTGTTTGGCACCTATTTGATGATAAAGTGGAATTATTGAATACAACAAATATAGAACTAGATTTTAGAGTCAAAAGATGAGAAATCCACTTTATCACATATAGCTTGTGTTGGGAGTAGCTACTAAGGCTCTCCCAACATGTATATACTTGCATAATATATATATATGGTGTATATATATATATATATATATATATATATATATATATATATATATATATATGGTATATATATATGGTATATATTCACTACCTGTGCAGGTAAATAACTTTAGTTACCCATGGATCAAATTTGTAACAGAAAGGTACCTATCTATAATGAGACAGACATTGTTTGTAATGATATATATATATATAATTATATATATATATATGTATATATATAGATAGATAGACACACACACACACATAGAGATACACACACACACACACACACACACACACATATATATATATATATATATATATATATATATATATATATGCTCTTAGCAAATATTATCTCCATACTCTTGATCTTAACTCTTAACGTGTATGATTAGCTACCATCTTGTGATATTTGATTGTTAGTGCCTCAAAAGAGTAGTACTAATATTATCTAAGTGTTATGGAGTTGCATGAATGTATGATAATGTTGGAATGCTTAAGCTAATGGTCGTGTGATTATCTTTGTGGTCTTTTGTTTGTCATCTCAAGAGAGAGAGAGACAACCTTATCATATAGATCTATCCTAAGCTTGAGAGAGGAGGGGATAGACATATATGACTATCACTTGTAATCTTGCTAAGGGTATACAATGCATGTGAGTATTGCATGTTGATGAGATACCTTATATTGTGAAATCCAATCCAACTTCCCATCCATTTTTGGCACAACACTCTTTATTTTTCCTCATGCTTTGTTTTGTTTTCTTGCTTTGTTTTACTTCTTTTTTTGTCCTTATTGTCTAGTGTAACATTGTTCTATTAGGAACAACAAACTTAACCTACCACTTTTGGTTTGTGTAACTGAGCCAAGGTTTTACATTCTTTATATTTGCTCCCTTTTCCCTATGGATTGATCTTGATTTACTACATCAGGCCCCGTATAATAGTTGAGGGGGCCTAAATGTTGGGTTATAAATTTAAGAGTCTGACTGCTCTAAATCTGCTCCTTTTTGGATGTGTGATTTACGCCAGTCAACTTTTTGGTGTAGTTGCCCGGGAATGAAGCATTTGGTACTATTAAGAACTTGAATCTACTCACCATAGACTAGTGCCTCAATTCTAGCAATAGACTTGACTACATTATATTTAATCCACTATACCTAGCTATCTCGAATACTGCATTTTCACACATCCAGTTTCTAACTCAACTGTGTGAACTATTTTAGGTATACCGGAGACTAGTGGATAGTGTTTACTATCTCCCTCTACATTAGCATGCTCCCTCAAAGGGGTGGACGCTACTAGGTTGGTGGCAACTGAAACCCAAGGGTGGAACAACCTTAGCCTGAGCCTCAGTCTGAGTACGAGGAGTACCACTCACACCAAGGGCCTACATTCCTTCCTGGAGGTATTCCACAACCACATCAGGAGGAGGAGCGTGAGGAATGATGTTGTGATGAAGGTTGTCATCCCAGAGCAAGAAGGAATCAGAGAAACAACCACGAGAATGAAGACAACAATGTCGACGTCAATAACAACAATGATGATGATGATGATGATGATGATGATGATGATGAGAAGGAGGCCCTTCACTTCATGTTTTAGCTTCTACTAGGGTAAATGAGTCAAGATGCCCTATCATAATCCCAAGGTTCGATGCACTGAACTTTGAACTAAAACCCACAGTGATTTTGATGATTCAAAATAAAACTTTTGGAGGCAATTCTCAAATTGAGAACCATTACCACCACTTGAATGCCTTCAAAAATATATGTGACACCATCAAGATGAAGAGGGTGCCATAGGAAGTAATATATTGGAAGGCATTTAACTTCTATCTAAGGGACAAGGAATTGTCCAGGTACCTTTCCCTGCCTGATAAAACCATCAATGGATGGACACCATTGGATGACGATGTTGTCACCAAGTTCTACTCTGTAGAGAGAACCCTAAGGAACATGCACAAGATTATTGGGTCTACATAGAGGAGAGGAAAAAACCTATATGAAGTCTGGGAAAGATTTTAAGAGTACCAGAAGGACTTCCTACACCATAACTATGACAAAGTATTCTTGGTGACCACCTTCTATGATGGTCTTACTCTAGTTGAAAGGACATATCTGAATGTTGGTGTAGTAATCAACTTCCATGGGAATAACCCAAACAAAACCATGATAATTATTGATAACATGGATTCTCTACAAGTAGGCTAATATTATGAAAGGAGTGACAAAGGATCAGCCAAGAGGGAAACACCCGATAAGAGGGTAACATGCAAAGGTGCATCTGCAAAGTCAAAAGCTTTAGAAACTATTACCGCCTAGATCCAGAAGATAGCCACTGATGTAAAGCAATCTAACAGACTCTAGGGTAAAATTAAAAAACATGTAGATAGAGTCATGAAATGTGTTACATGTGGTGAAGCAGGCCATGGGGTTGACAACTGCATCTACACCCAACTTGAAGAGGAAAGTATCAAGGAAGAGACTGAGAATGTTTCTTATGTTAATTTTAAGAGGTCGGATCACCCTGGCTTCAACTATGGAAACAAAGATGTTGCCAAAAATTCCCATAATATAAGTGGTCCATCTAAAACATCACTAGGATTTGGAAGAGGAGAAGGGCAAACACAGTTCACTCGCACCATGAATTACTAGTAGAATAGAAACAACTATCAATGCCAAGGACAAGATCAAAGTTAGAATAGGAATTGAAACAGATAAATCCAAGATCAAAGTTCAACAACCAACCTTACATGATGATAAAGCTTTTTGTGTTTGTGAAGAGGTAGGAGATGGTGAATTAACAGTTAGCTAAAAGTGATATCACTAACATAGGTGTTTTAAGCACAATGCAGACACAAATGGTCGATATGCAGACACACCAAAGGCCAATTGATCAACAGCTAGCACAAATTTCTGAACTAATCAAGAATCCTCAAGGAAAGATCTCGTCTAATAATGAGACTGTGAAGATGGATACTCTTCATTCGGGAAAGATTTTTGAAAACCAAAAATACGAGGGTAATAAAGAAGGTGATGCAGTCACTTAGTCATGGCCTGAAACAATCATGGTGGAGGAAGTGACTAGTGAAGAAGAATCTTCTAAGAAGGACAAGGATAAGGAAAAGGAGAAAGGAAAGAAAACTGAAAAAGCAAAGAAGCCTGACAGAGTGGAGGAAGTGTTCTCCAAGAAGGATCCATACTCCCCAAGGGTTCATTTCCCTTACAAGCTAATCAAGGTACACCTAAATAAAAGATATTAGAAGTCCATGGAGGCTGTGAAAAAGTTGGACCTGGATGTTCCATTTTTGGATGCTATCAAATAAATGCCCATGTATGCCAAGTTCTTCTAAGATCTAATTATGAAATGAAGAAGAGGAGATACTGTGGAGATGGTGAAACTAGATAAGATGTCCAGTGCTTTCGTATAAGCTAAAATTCCCACAACGAATAAGGATATTGGGGCATTCACTATACCATTCATTATAAGTGACATTGAAATAAGACAAGGACTTGTTGATCTAGGCCCACGCATCAGTCTCATGCCTCTTACTCTAGCTCGAAGTCTTGGACTCATAGACATGGTGAAAATAGGGATGAGGATCCAATTGGTTGATCATACTTTCACCAAGCCAGTGAGAGTCATGGAAGATGTCCCACTTCATGTGGGGCGATTCTTCATTCTTTTTGATATTGTGGTGATAGACACTATAGAAGACCCAAAATGCTCCATGATATTTGGGGGACCTTTCCTCCCCACTGGGAGACCATTGATTGATGCAGAAGCAAGAATGATCACTCTATGAGTAGGAAATGATCACATCGACTTCTATGTTTAAGATTCTATGAGAGGACCCTCCTTGTTTGAATCTGTATACTTCATGGATAGCTACAACTAGTTTTGTGAGGAAGTATAGGGGGGACAGTGAAATGGTAGATCCAATCATGTGAGCCATCAACAACCTTAATTTGAGTGTTGAAGATCCTAAAGTTGTGGAGATTCTAGATTATTTGAATCAGTATGAGGAATAATATAGTAGTGATGAGGAGGGTACTATAGAAACTCCAAAGTACGCCTCATTATAGCAAACAATGGAGGAAAAGGAGGCACCTAAACCCAAGCCAGAATGAAAGCAACTACCATAAGGTCTGAAGTATGAATTTTTAGATGACAAGGAAGGGAATCTTGTGATAATAAACTCCACTTTGATGTAAGATCAAGAGGAGAATTTGTTAAAGGAACTTAAGTTGCATAGAAAGACGATAGGCTACTCTGTGAAAGATATCAAAGGTCTAAGGCTAGACCTTTGTATTCACAGGATAAACCTAGAGGACACAGATAAACCATTAGCTCAACTGCAAAGGAAGTTGAATAAGAAGCTCAAGGAAGTTGTCAAGAAAGAAGTGATAAAACTACATGACACTGGAATTATCTATCCCATTAACGATAGTATTTGGGTTAGCCCAATGAATGTTGTGCCAAAGAAAAGAGGAATAACAGTGTTAAAGGAGAAAATGGAGATAAAGTCATCAAATGAATGGTGACTGGATGGATAATGTGTATAAACTACATGAAATTAAATGTTGCTACAAGGAAAGACCACTTCACATAACCCTTTATTGATCAATTTTTGGAGAGGTTGGACCATCACTCATATTTTTATTTTTTAGACAGGTACTCACAATTTTACCAAGTGCCAATTCACCCTGACGATCAGGAAAAGACTACTTTCATTGTATCTACAACACTTACACCTTCAGTAGAATGTCATTTGGTCTATGAAATGCACCTACAACATTTTAGAGGTGCATCATTTCTACCTTCTCAGATTTCTAGTTGGATATCATGGAAGCTTTTATGGATAATTTTTCTTTATATGGTATTGATTTTGATAAGTGTATCGGGAATCTATCTAGAGTCTTGCAAAGGTGTGAAGAGACACAATTAGTCTTGAATTGGAATAAGTGTCACTTTATGGTACAAGAAGGGATTGTGTTGGGACACAAAATTTCTCAATAATGGATTGAAGTAGACCTTAGAAAGATAGAGGTGGTGTCTAAGCTCGCACCTCCTAAATCAATGACTAGAGTGATAAGTTTCTTAGGACATATCAAGTACTACGTGATTCATTAAGGAATTCTAAAAGATTACCAAGCCTCTGTCTAGCCTTCTAGGTAAGGATGTCGAATTCAACTTTATTGAAAAATTCATTGAATCCTTCAATACTTTAAAGAATGCATTGATGACATCCCCGATACTACAAGGACTTGATTGGGAGCTATCATTTGATATAATGTGCGATGCTAGTGATTATGCTATCATAGTGGTGCTTGGGAAAGGAAGGTTAAGAAACACCATGTAAACTATTATGCCAATTGAACTCTAGATGAAGCCCAGATAAATTACACTACAACATAAAAGGAAATGCTTGCTATATTGTTTGCTTTTGACAAATTCCTATCATATCTAATAGGATTGAAGGTTGAAGTGTACACATATCATGGGGCCATCAAGTATTTGATGCAGAAGAAAGATACCAAGCCCATACTATTATGGTGGGATTTATTGTTAAAAAAGTTCAACCATGAGATCATTGATAAGAAAGGAATGGGGAATTTGGTTGTCGACCACCTGTTAAGGATTGTATTCATGAAAGAGAAACAATTGTGGATTAATGATAATTATGCAAATGAAGATCTGATGATGGCCAATTCAGTTGAACCTAACCTACCTTGGTTTGCCAACATCTATAAATACTTAGCATGCCAACAGTTGCCTCCTGATATAACATACAACCATAAGAAGAAGATATTTTTAGATTTGATGAATTACTATTGGGATGACCCACTCCTATTTAAGAGATGTGTTGACAGTCTATACAGGAGATGCATACCACAAGAATAACTCCCTCAGATTCTATGAGAATGTTACTCTTTGTCTTATGGAGGACATTTGGGTGGAGAAAGGATGGTAACAAAAGTCCAACAGTCAGGATTTTACTGGCCCACCCTATCTAAGGATGCTCAAGCATACATTAAAGCATGTGATGAATGCCTAAAAATAGGAAACATTTCTAGAAGAAATTAAATGCCATTGTGAGACTGAATTGAAGTGGAATATTTGATGTTTGGGAAATCGACTATACGGTATTGTTTCCATCTTCCAAGGGAAACCAATATGTTCTTGTCATTATTGATTATGCCTATAAATGGGTGGATGATGTTGCAACCCCTACCTATGACTCCAAAGTAGTAATCAATCTATTGATAATTTTTTTCAGATTTGGAGTCCCACACACCGTTATAAGTTAAGGGGCATCCCACTTTGGAGAGAGAAAGTTTCAGGCTTTGCTGAAGAAATATGGGGTAAGACATAAGGTAGCAACACCTTATCACCCGCAAACATCAAAATAGGTAGAAGTATCAAATCGTCAAATTATGCAATTTCTTGAGAAAAAGGTCAGTTGGACTCAGAAGGATTGGTCTATGAAACTTGATGATGCTTGATGGGCTTACTGAACTGCTTATAAGACTTCGATCGGGACTACTCCGTACTAGATTATCTATAGGATGTCATGCCAGTTTCTAGTGGAGCTAGAGCATAAGGCCTTTTGGGATATCAAGTTTCTAAATATGGACCTAGATCAAACATGTAAGAAGATATTTCTACAGCTATAAGAGCTAGAAGAGATGAGGCTACATGCCTATGAAAATGCCTGCATCTTCAAGAAAAAGACTGAGGTGTGGCATGATGCCCACCAAAAAAGCAAGGATGTTTTAGAGGGAGATAAGGTCATATTTTTCAATTATAGCATTAGATTATTTCTCAAAAAGCTCAGTTCATGGTGGTCTCGTCTTTTTATGGTATCCAAGATATATCCTTCGGGGATGATGGAAATTAGCAATGAGAAGACTGAACATTCAAGGTGAATGGTCACATAATTAAAAAGTATTATAAAGATGAGGCATTCCTAAGGAGATCTAAACTTCCATTGTATGAAACTCAACCCACACCACCTGAAGAAACCTAAAGAGGAAAAGAAAACACAGTCAAGCTAAGGACTATAAATTAGAGCTTCTTGGGAGGCAATCCAAGTATTTCCCAACTTTCTTTAAAAAAATTCAAGTTTTCCCCTTCCGTCTTTAGACTCTGGGAAATATCTAATTTCTAGTCTTGCCTTTAGTTTGATCATCTTCCCTAGTAATTAGAATCAATTAACTTTGTTTTTAACTTTCATCAATTTTTTTTGCAATATATGCTTTGTCTCGTAAAATTTAGTGTACATAGAATAAATCTTATAATGCCCTCTTAATAATTCATTGATTCCTTAGTCTTTAGTCTTAGGATCTTAAGCATCTTTCTTTATTTTTCCTAATCTCTAAGTGTATAGATAGTAACCATGAAAAAGTAATGCGCAAATATTAGGTTTAATCAAGTCTCATTGGTCGCTAAAGAATTGAGTCTAAGAAACCGTACAGTTTTTTTTATCTTAAGTGACAGATTAGTTTTTCTCAGATCAACAATCACTAGAGGTAGAGAATCAGTGACCGCTGAAAATTGGTCTCAGTAACCATTTACTATCAGACATAAATACTCTACAACTTAGTTTCTTTTCTACACCAATGATCATTTAAAGTGGAAGAGCCCTAGCGAATTCTAGAGAGATCTAAGTGAAGTTCAAAAAGACATAGTTCTGCTACAAGATCCCCCAGCAAATCATACAATCAAATGACTGGGGATTTCATTGTCTGAGTGGATGACGGATGTAGCCTTGAAGGAAACAAAAATAGAAAGCTTGCAACACAAATTCTATCACACACTTCGAGGAGGATATGTTGATATGTTACTGCAATCTATTTGGGCAATCCAAGAACAGACACATCAAGAATAAACCCCACTCGTTTATATCATCTCATTAACTTTGACACTCCGGGATGGAGTATATGATAACTTTGGGGGGAGTTGTTAATGGGAATGAGAAGTACATTTTTCACGACCTTTCCACATCTCTGAAATTCAATTTAATTTCAATTTGGAACATACCTCCCCTTCCCTTGTGAAGGAAATTATGAAAATTTTGAATTTTTCTGAACAATTAGAATCGCAAGGAAAAAGGTACAATTTTGGATCCAATTTTTCTAGATGTGATAGTAACTCCCACTTTTAGACATGTTTGTCTTCATGCTAATTTATAAAGTAATCATCTCAAGAGCTATGCAAATGGGCTACTATTTCACTTAAAAGAAAACAACATGATACTACACTTTATGCCATTCTTACAGCAAAATATTGTGGAAAGCAAAAGAACACTTCTAAACCAAAGAAATACCCCAAAATAAGGGGGACTCAATCAGACACACTCCCGAAAAATCACCCTAGCCTTGCAGTATAGGTTGGAAAGTATAAACCTCTAGCAAGATGGGGAAACATCTACCCCTTCTATACTAAAAACCCCACATTGGGATTAAAAGAGGCTTAGCGGCCCAAAAAACTTACCTTAAAATTCTATTACTCCTATCCAGTGAGCATGAATAAAAGTAGAGAAGTAATAAGATCATGAGAGTTGTGCCAATTTTCAAAAGATGATGAGGGGCTTTGGAGCTCAGAAGCCAAAACTTCCTACCAGTCTTTTGAGGGAACCTCACATAACCACCTGAAACTATGTTAGGACAAAAAATTGGGCTACACTATCCATACAACAATGCCCATGGTTGAGGGGACTCAATAAAGATAGGGACACACTGAGCTTAAGCCTACCCCAACACTATAGCTAGGAACTTGCTAAAATAAAAGTTGGGTGTGAAATATATCCCTAGAAGGAAACATTTACAATTACAGCTAGGAACCAAGGTCGGGAGGCTATTGTGAGGGAGAGTCCTTTACTACAAAAGGTTGTAGCAGATGCAAAAATTTATTCAACTCTAGAAATAAGGAGATGGAATTGGACCTCGGTATGTGAACCAAGCTAGAAATAAGGGTTTTGATGTAAGGATTACATAAATTTGTAGTGGTGAGTTTATCAATTGCAAACACAACCAAAACTTATCACTCAATGATTTGATTCTATTTATTATCTTGAGGACAAGATAGATTCTAAGTTTGGGGGAGTTGATAACATCCAATTTTGTGGATATTTGAGTGCATATTTTATCTTCATAATGTCATATCTTTTATGTTTTATCTAAATAATTCTAATTATTTTTAGCATAACGTGATATGTCTATCTAAATCCACCTTTCATCTAATTTGCACAAAGTATACATCTCATCATCCTATGAACCTAAAGCTAGATATATGACCGATGAAGATCATAAGAAGCCAACAATCGATGATTATCATTCATAGAAACCAAAGGAATCAATGCCAACTCCTCAGTCTCTATACATTTGATGTCCCTATTTTCAAAGCATGATGCATCATCTATGACTAATGAAGGCTTGCTACTCTGCGACTAAAGGACTACTCATCTTAGTGACCGATGAAGTCATTTCTTCAGTGGTCCTCACAATCTTAGCGACCGATGAAGCCAGCAACGACCGATGAAGCCAACACCCTCAATGACAGATGAGAGTGCACCATCATAGAAATCGATGAGATACTTAAGTCAGTTACCAAAAACTATAAATAGAGACCCACTTCATTCATGAAGGATGTCACCACATTTTGGAGACAACAAATTGTTTCTACATTCCAGAGTCATCCATCGTTCATCTCATTGGTCTTTGATCTCTAAAGATGAGAGTCAGAGGAGATGGAAGATTTGCACTGCCACCATCATCTTCAATTCATCCTTTGAAGGAAGGGTTGACCGCTCACTACTTTTATATATATATATATATATATATATATATATATGCTCTTAGCAAAGATTATCTCCATACTCTTGTTATTAACTCTTCACTTGTATGATTAGATACCATCTTGTGATGTTTGATTGTTAGTACCTCCAAAGAGTATTACTAATTTTACCTAAGTTTTATGGAGTTGAATGAATGCATGAGAATGTTGGAATGCTTAAGCTAATGATCATATGATTATCTTTGTGGTCATTTTCTTGTCATCCTGATAAAGGGACAAACTTATAATCTAGATCTATCCTAAGCTCGAGAGAGGATGGAATAGACATATATCACGATTGCTTGTAATCTTGCTAAGGGTATACAATGGGTGTGAGTATTGCATGTTGGTGAGAGACCTTAGATGGTGAGACCCAATCCAAGTACTCATCCATTTTTTTTACAACATACTTTATTTTTCTTCATGCTTTTATTTTGTTTTCTTCCTTTGTTTTACTTCTTTTGGTTTTTCCTTATTGATCAGAGTAACATGGTTTTGTAAAGAACAACAAACTTAACCTACCCCTTTTGGTTGGTCTAACTGAGCTAAGGTTTTACATTCTTAACACTTGCCACCCTTGTCCCTGTGCATTGACCCTAATTTACTATATCAAACCCCGTATAATAATTGTGGAAGCCTAAGTGTCGGGTTATAAATTTAAGAGTCTGACTACTCTAGATCCGCTCCTTTTTGGACGTGTGATTTAGGCTAATCACATATCTATTGAGATAATATATAAATATAATGAGATACTATTAACCACCTTTAGCATTTATTCTAAAAGGTCTATGTACATCAGTATGTATGAGCCCTTAATAGAATACTCTCTCTCTCACTACATCTAGTGAAAGGTGCTTTAGTCATATTTCCCAATAAATAAGACTGGCATGTATCTATTGGTTCGATAACCAAAGGAGTCTAGATAACCATTATTATGGATTCTAGACATGCATTTCTCATTTGTGTACTCTAAATGACAATGTTATAGGTATTTATTGTTTGAGTCATTGAGTCATTTAGAATATATAATTATCTCTAGAACAATCATATATAAACTATGAGACATTGGGGCCACTTTCGTAAAAGATCTCATCTTTGAAATAAAAACATCAAATATATTCATGATATTATTATCCATACAAGATATTGGATGTTTTTCATTAATGGTAAGTACATAATAGCAATTCACTAATTCTATTACATGTCAACTACATGAATGACATATTCTGAATATAGTGGTAGCAACTCTTGCTCCACACAGTTCTACATTACTTCTTCTTAGGTCTTGAAGTAGATATCTCTATCTCCTTCTTCTTCCTAAGATCCTTTATATAAAGAGGATAGTTCCTTTTCTAGTGTCTAGGCTAGTGGCAATGGTGGCACGTTCCTTCCTTAGTCACTCCTCCATTAGCTTTTAGTGCAAAAGAATTTGGTTTATGGCTAGATTTAAAAATCTTCTTAGCTTTTCCTTTGCCTTTGGAATTCCCTCTACTAATCATCATCACATATTTGGGTTTGTCCTTATTCATCTATGCCTTCAACTGTCATCAACATACCAAGTAGTTCTAACAATGGTTTGTCAAAATTATTCGTGTTGTAGTTCATGACAAACTGGTTGTATGATTCCGAAAATGACTATAAAATCACATCTGTGACCTACTCTTGACCTAAGGGATATCCCAGTCTAGCAAGGTTCTCCATATACCCAATCAACTTGAGTACATGAGGACCTACTAGATCTCCTTCTTCCATGTTTCACTTGAACAATGCCTTAGAGACATCAAATCTCTCTTGTCTTACTTGAACTTGGTACATGTTCTTAAAATGTGTTACCATCTCAATAACATCCATATTATCATATGGTATCTGCAATTCATAGTTCATTGAGCACAACAACATGAACTTGACATCTAGGACATCTTTAAAGTGCTTCCAGTAAGCATCCAATGTCAGCCTTAGGCACATTGGGAGTGGTTCATCTGGCATTGGTGTCTCGAGGACATAGAATTGCGCTCTTGAGTGAGAATGATTCTCAATGTCCTAAACCATTCATGGAAGTTATTCCCATTCAACTTGTCCTTCTGAAGGACCGTTTGCAAAGATAACATGCTTATGTTTCCATTAGATTCTATAAAAGAAAAATTATAACTTTTGTCAAAACACTTTTGATTAATTTGATTTGATAAGTTTGACTATATTAATTTGATATTTAATTAATTATTGCTCCCACTATTTTTTTCAAATTGATATCCTCACATATCAATTTAGAAGACTGCAACATTCAAGCTTCTAGTGAGACAAGACCCAAAATGATTGAGCCATTACCCAACCAACGCTAGCCTCCATAACTAATTATTAATATAGGCAACGTTTGCCAATTACATCTCATGTAATTCTTGGATAGATGGTATGCATAACTATTTGAATAGACATTTGCATGCTTATATGTACTTAATATCATTATGATCACCTAGTTAAGTCTGACCTAAAAGCTAACACGACAATAATGCACCCTACTTGGCAGGCCCACCTAATTACCATTATACTTCCCTGAGATAGACATCACACCATGATTAGCATGTCCATGCTTAGTCGATCAAAGTGTGTTTCTTATGGAAAGCATCTAACGTTTAATATTTATTGAGGGATTTTATATATAAATACATATACATATCGAATCACCACATACTTATAATATGTGTCATTTAGATGCTATAACCACAAACGAGAAACATACAATAAAAAATAAATGAGCAATGGTTATGTCCATACTAATATAATTCCTTAGATCTGTAGGGAAATATTACCACCTAAGGTCCACATCATATGTAGCAACTTGTTAGTGACGAAGATCTGTGCTGGAACCAGTCCAAGTTGGTTTCTATAACTCTTAAACTGATCGATTGGCCTCTTGGTTGGTTAGTTGATCTCTCGGATCGGTCATCTAGTCCCATTTCAAGTGACATGTAGACACCTCCAGTCAATCAGTTGGATGAAAATATGATCGATCAACTCCTCCTATCATCTGGCCTCCTCAGTCCTCCACTTGATTAGTTCATCTTCTGAAATGGATTGTTGGTCTGGAGCAGAACGTCATCTTTGTCATAATAGGATGTAATATTATCCTAATCCTATTTAACATGTTACATGGTAATAGGTAAATTTCAGATTACATTCAAGGGGAGTATAGGAAAGAAAGAATTAACTCTTTTACATATGGAAAAGGAGAGAGAAACTCAGTATGCAAATTGAGATATAAAATAGGATAAATGACCATCCAAACAAGCACAAAGATCAATTGATTTATTGTCCATAATTATACTGACATCCATCAAAACACCTTTTAGGGAGACACATATTGATTGCATATATATATATATATATATATATATATATAAACATATGTATATATAAATACATATACATATGTATATATAAATACATATACATATGTATATATAAATACATATACATATGTATATATATATACATATACATATGTATATATATATGTATATAAAGAAGTGAGATCACCTCTCTACTAAAAATGGTAAACAAAATCTAATTGGATAGTAGTGGAAGTTAAAATTTGACTATATTCAATTTAATAAAGAGTACATCAAAATTTTCCCAAAAGGGTGTACATACTTTATATGAACAAAGGATCTAAGTAGAGGGAAACTCAACTACATCAATATGTCTCCAAAAATAAATAACTTTTCAAATAGTCCATGACGGAAGGATGAACTCCTTTTCCTAGTCTTAGGCTGGTTCACCATGCTCCTGTTGCGCACTCTGCTCCTAAACCAGGGTGGTTGGGATCACCCAACAAGAGAAGAATAAAGGTATGCATCAATTAAAAGAAATAAGGACAAACTTAAAGTAAAGTATTGCATGAAAAAGAACTATTATGCTAAGAGTATCAAAAGTATGAGGCAAGTAAATAAATAAGAATTCTGCCAAGTCAAATAATAATAAAGTTGTGTACATGATTTAATATGACAACAATTAAACTAATATAGGGTTGAGCACCTACCGGACCTCAACCTTTGGGTGGGGAGAGTAACACATTTCCAAGAACCCAAATATATTTATAAAATGGGGAGAGTGTTCACATTCCCCTGGGCAAATTTACACATGCCCACTATGGGTGGTTTGTACTCATGTGCACTACATTAGTTAATTAGTCAGTTACATCATCATGCTAGAATAATCAAATGGTAGGCTTAAGAAATTTACTAACTTTGCAAGTGGGGTCCAAGACCCTATAACAATCGAAGTAAATGTGCCACAAGAAGGCAACAAGGAAAATAAAGGCTAAGACGATGCCTCATTGAAAATATTAGGGTTGGATATCAAAATGACCAACTGAAGGACAAGTGTTCAAAATGGTGTTTAGAATAAACATCAAAATAGAAATACAAATTGATACTTAAAAACCACAAAATCATATTATACACGAAAAATGCTTTCCAACGACTATTTATTGGTATTTTTTTAGCAAGCTATGATTTACTATGTATTTTATAAAATCAACCAATCAAAAAATAGGAAAACTTTAGCATGGCAGTCATTTAAATCAGATTATAAACCAATGTAAATAACTTGTGAAAAGAAAAAACTATCTTAGGCGTTGTGTCATAATAATCAAATATGAGGGGGCATTTTAGTCTTTTCACATGAAACATATATCGTTGCCAATAATTCAAAGCGAGCATGTGAATGGACCAAAATACGCATCGGATGTTGATCAGATAATTAAAACAACCTGAGCACCTGGGTCCTTTCACGACCCAGGTTCTTCACCCACGGTCATGGCGCCATACACAATACAGAGAGATCATGGGTGTTGAGGCTTGCGAAGGAAGATGGTTCGTGGGGAAACTGACACTGCTGGAGGTATCCTCACACTCACCCGAGCTCATAGAGACAAAGCTCGAGTTCTGGAGAGTACATGAGCTTGGGGAGCATCACCGGGAGAAGGAGAAACAGAGGAGAAGGTTGGGGGATCTGCGAAGCATTGAGTAGGCATGCAAACATCGAGGCGAGATGTGAAACGTGTCCATGAAGACCAGAAGAACTCGGCCGACACCTCATGAAGGCTAGGAAACCACTGAGGCGTTGAGGGGGCTAGCACCAACGAGATCCTATATGCACGTCTATAGGAAGCAGTGACTCAGACAAGCATAGAGGAAACTAAGAATGAAAGAGGAAAGGAGGGTCGAGGATGCTTACTATCTTGTTAATTTGAAGAGAGGTGGTGTAGGGAACTGGGGCGAGGCCGACGTCACAAGAGATGAGGAGCAAAGAGGTATGGGAGCCTAGAGCTATAGAAGGTGAAATTGGAGAGGGAGGAGAATTGTGAAGTGATTGGGGGTTCTTTGCTTGGCCTTATATAGGTGGGAGGTGAGCCATAGGCTCTTTTGTGAACTGACAGTGAAGAGGGTTAAGAGCATCCCTTTGGGTGTTTTCTGCTCACGGCGAGAGGAGAGGTGAGTTAAGGCTCATTCAATCTGGGAGAGAGAGGTGAATCCAACAATAAAGAAATCACATGAATTGGTGGTCAGTTGAGGGAGAAAGAGGTCGGGGAATTGAAGACTATGAAATGACTTTGGACTCGCATAATAGCTGAAGGAATGTGATGATGATCCAACTGTTGGATCGAGTCAATTTTTTAGAGGACCGAATATAGCCCATTGATGAGCACAAGTGATATAGGAAGTAAGTGTGTGTCCTTCTACACCCCCCTCTAAAACATCTTCAGTAGTCAAGAGTTCCATCTCTCCCACGCTCTATCTCAGAGGTCGTTTAATCTCTTTGGAGAAAGAATCATGCCTAACAGTGGATAACATTAAACTGATGCTCGAAAAGATTTTTAAATTTAGGATATCTCAGATTGAGCAAGAAAGTGATATGCAGCTAAATCTTACAACATTTTCAGCAAAATGTGAAAATGAGTACAAATATCTACTTGAGATTTTGTATAATTTGAAAACTTCAGAAACCTACTATCCAGATCATACAAGAATTTATCCTCGAGTTAACTTTACTCAAGGAGCAGATCCAAGAATAATCTGAGATTGTTTCTAAATAAGAGCATTGAATCTTATATATCTGAGTAAAGATTTTAATGAAATCCATGGACTTCCCCAAGAAATAATAAAAGTAGTCAGTGAGTTCAAACATAATAGCCCGCAGGTAAAACCTACCAGTGAGTTGTATATTAAAATATTTTCAGCGGCAGAAGACTGGGAAAAATTAAAAAAGTTCAATCCAGTTCATTTCATCCAGATAGGAGTATCTTATCCAGACTACATTAAAGAAATTGTAGATATTCACCAGACATTTGAAAGAGAAAAAAATAGATGAAGAATTCGTCAAAGTTAGGTGAGCATTGGGACTAAAAGTCCTTTGTCATATAGTAGAAAAATTAATAAATGATAGTCAAAGCTGGTTACACAAAGCTTTAGAAAATATGATTATTATTTCGATAACAAGAAGATCAAATTCAGTAACAAAGATCAATGTAGAAAGATTTCTAAAAAAGATAGAGAATGGTAGATAAGATCCAGTCTCAGATGTCAGCAAATATTTTGTCGACTAAGAAAACATGAAGGAAAGATTTGATACACATGCCTAGAAAAGATTTGCTACGCATGTCTAGACAAAATGGAACAAGATACCAGAAGCAGCACTAGCAACCAATGATGTCATCTATGACGATTACCAGCAATAATGGAGATCAAAGTGTCAACCATGATGTCAACAAGCAATAAAGAACAAAAGGAGAAATAACGAAGACTAAAACGTCAGCCATGACGTCAACAAGAAATAAATGATACTCGAAGAGCCAAATGGACGATGGAAAACAAAAGAAGAATGAGAGACACTCTTTGTGCCAAGCGTACAATTAATATGTAAGCGTTAACTCAACGCAAGCTCAATGTAAGGAGTGGGTGTCTAAATAAACCCACAGGTAGTATGTAAGAGGCACAACTGATAGAGCAAGTGTCAATAGGAAGTGTATGTGTTCTACCACTCTGTAATAGTTTCCATCATATGAAATAAAGAAGAGTGATAGCTCTTAGATTTCTATCAAGAAATTTCCAATCCATGAACAATCCACACTAAACCTCTTTGCTGAGGAAGCTAAGCTTAGTGAAAGAGAATTTTGTTTGTACTACTATAACATAGGAAGTAAGTGTGTGTCCTTATACACTCCCTCTCTAAAACATCTTTAGTAGTCGAGAGTTCCATCTCTCCCACACTCTATTCCGGAGGCCATTTAGTCAATCCATCCATAAAGCAAAGATATTAGCAAGGATATCTGGATGCAAGGCTATAGGATAAAAGTGTGGAGTTTGAGATCCAGAACGTCAATGTCCAAGGATTGCCTCTCTTAGAAATCGTTGAGAGAGGATTGACTGATACTGAAGAAGGTCAGATGCAAGGTGGGCAACATAGGTACACAGACTCTATTTTCTTGTTGTAGGACTCAGAACATAATTCTCTAGTAACTAAGAACTTAGTTTCCTAAAGTGAAAATGAGGCAATCGAAATGATTAATCTCAAAATCTTTCTTAAATGAGAAATAAGTTCACAAAGATTATCAAGAAAAATATTTAAGTTAAGGAAACATACAACACCCATAAGGGTAGTTCGAGTATGTAACCAAGGCAACACAAACAAACAAATTAAATTTTGTAAAAAAATTACTATATAAAATGGTATCAGAGCCATGTGTAGATCTCAAAAATATAGTTAAACAATTTTTTAAAGAAAAAAAATAAGTAAATCATCTAAATCAAGATTATTACTTAGACAATGATATATATGAAGCCCTAGACCTTGAATTAGAAGCAAACATAGATTAAGATGTATAACAAATTAGAAGTACAAGTTCATGAAAATAATTCGATTTTTTTTCAAAAAATTCAAGAAATGATAGTAGAATTACAAAGAACAATGGAATATCTGATAGAAAAACAAAATAAAGAAAGTATCTCTAAAACAAATTTATTTGATACAAGTGGAAATGAAATAAGCCTATGTCCACTTCAGATTGAAGAAACAGATGACTTAAAAATTAAAAAATTAGAAAATAAATATTTAGAGGCTAACATAGAAGAATTAGATAGCCAGAGCCAAGAAATAGTTAGAATTTCTGAGAAAGCAAGAATTATGAATATTAAACCTATAGATGGAGAAGCATCCATTAGTCAAGTAACATCACCTATGCCTACTACTACTACTACGACACAATCAAATAGAAATGAAACTCTAGAACAACAAGGATCAAGATATTGGTTTGAGCCAAGTTTTAAAAGAAAACCTACATATAGAAATAGATATGAAGGAATAAATTGGGCATCAGACAGGAAACAAAAAAATTTAACATTCAAAACCCCAGTAGACTATATGACACAAGAATACATTGGACCTAATGGAATATACTTAAACCTCAATTGTGTAAGGAACATAGATGAAGACATAACTAGATGGGAAAAAGCTACATATTTAGCTGTCACAACACAAAGTTATGATATAGATATGATAGTAAGATTTTTTTCATTTAACTTTTCAAGGAATAGTACTAGATTGGTGGAAAGGATTTTCTTAAAATGACAAAGAAGTTGTTAAAGGAACCGCAACAACATTAGCACAGATAGTAAATAATTATGAAAATGAATTATGAAGAGAATTATTAAGAGAAACCTGGAACACAAACAAAGATGTTTAAAAAGAAAAAGAAAAACAAAGATTTACTTTTCTTTTATACAACTTAAAGTTATGTGATATGTGTCGAATAGATGACTATATATGCAAATTTCAAGAATACTTCTGTAAAACATTTGATAGAATAGATCAAGAAAATATGACAAATAAAAGTTTGTTAAACCTATTCTATGCAAAGATTCCAGACCCCTAGGGATTCAAAGCGATGCAATTATATCCTCAATATATAGGATAGATAGCAGATATGCTAGGAGGACGAATTGAATTTTTAAGAATGAAATTAGAAGAATGGTGTGTTGAAGCGACACTAAATAGAAAAACAAATAAGGTAACAAAACAAGGCTTATGCTTCTCAGCATTAACTCACCCAATATCAATAGGGTGTGAATACGGATGATATAATAAATCAAATAAATATGGATTTAAAAAGAAGAACATATTTGATTTCAAACCAAAACCCAAAAAGAAATATTATTGGAGAAAAAGTATTAATAAAAACAAAAACCCAAAAGTATATACATGTTTTATATGCAAAGAAAAAGGACATTATGCAAATAGATGTCCAAATAAAGGATCAAAGAAAATTAATCAAAAATAATTCGAAGAAATAATTGAAGAAGAACTATTAGAAATAGTTAATATTCTTGAATTTGTTCAAGCAACTGATGATGAGTAATCAGATGGATCAATCTGTTATTTCTCAAATACCAAATTATACTAAACAAGAAATAATAGAAGAATACCAAGAAGAAGTAGGAAACTTCTTGCAAGATGTACTGATAGATAGAAGATTATGCAATAAAAAATGAAGTATTGAGCTAAAGCTAGAAAATTCAGATGGGTTTAAAACATCATTCTTTGATAAGATTACTCAAAGAAAACATATATTATATTATGGAATTACTAATAGAGAATTGCCTATGCAAATTGAATGCACTAAAAATAGAATAAATATACCTTTACTCCGAAAAGAAGACTTAATGAGAGGAATGAAAAAAATGAAAGATAAATCCAAAATAGGATGGATACATATAGGTGCAATACAAATGATGATTAAAACAACCTTTAGAGAAGGAATAAACTCTCCAATTAACATTGTATTAATGGATAGTAGAATAAATGATAGAAAAAATGCAACACTAGGAATATTACAAGGAAATCTCACTCATCAAAAATTAATCTTTAATATTTATCCGAAGATAAGTGTAATAAAAGAGATAATAATATCAATAGAACCTTAAGTCTGATACAAGATATTCGAAGAGAAGAATTTATGAAAAAAGGATCTATCCCATATTCTATAAATTATATCATTAGCTACGCTCTAAGCAATACACATCATTCTGAAAAATTTGAAGATAAAGATATTATAGTACTCCCTAATTTATTTAGAGAAGTAGGAAAG